>PVKB01000082.1:207663-713705 GCA_004027205.1 Ctenodactylus gundi | reverse complement strand
CCTCATCACTCTGGGTTCATTCACATCCTCATTTTTTCCTTTTTCTTTTTACATCTTGACTCCTGAAAGTGGCTGTGGTTCCAACACATCATGTCACTTTCTATCAGAATTTAAAGAGAATTAGGCCAAGTTCATTTCTATCTAAACATTGGCAGCCACCCAAACACCTCTTTCACAATGAATTAAAGTGAGCAGTGAGCCACAATCATATTAGAATGGAAACCAGTAACGTAAAGGGCTTCTGAGTGACCCAGAGCTGAAGTCCAATCCCTGTTCTCTCTGTCTAACTAGGTACACCACTCTGAGGAAAGGACTAAGTTGCTGGTACGTTGTACATTATTAGTAATAATAATTATGCCTTTACCATAGAATCCTAAAGTTTAATTGTTAGTGTTCATGCACTCTGCAGATTAATTATTGACCCCCTCTCTTGCAGTGGAAATTGAGCTGTGAATGAGTTATCTATGTTGAACAAGAGAGACACATCCTCTGTCTTCAAAATAATTATATTTTAGAGGAATTATAAGTGCTGTTCTGTTGTGCAGATTTACACATGACTGGCACGATGTATATCAGGATGGCGACATTCAAGGATGGTGATAATGGCTCTCATACACCATTTGACCTGAACCTGAAATGATAATTCTAGTCTTCTAGTCTGTAACAATAGGCACCAATAACAAAAACACTTGGTCTCTTTTTATTTTTATCCACATAAAAATGATCTACCAGATCACCATAAAACAAAAAGTAAAATATTATGTATACACATATTCCCCAAATATCTTGAAATGTATACTATAACTTACTATTGGTGATGGTAATGAACATAAATCATAAATACAGGGAAACTTTTCTAGCCCTGGAGTAAATAGTCTTTGTCATCATTGGCCACAGCAGGGTTATCTTTCTTTTCATCCTTCAGCTTGGCGGGATGCTATGTTTTCTTTATATTTCACCTCTGTTAAATCTGTGGTTTCCTGATTCCGAGCCTGCCACCCTTCTCATCAGTTTCATAGTTTCTTGTCTCGGGTAATTTTCCAGTGATGTCCCTTCCTTTTGGAATGTGCGTCTATACAGTCCTCTAACTTGAGATGCCAGAGTGTTGTTGGTGCATGAAGTGTCTTTGGATTTAGCAGGTAGCTTGAAGCATCTGGCAACTGAACATAAACTCCTGTACTTGAGTATTCATGCTTGAACCAGAAATGTCTTTGTCATCTTCTCCGGCTTTGATTAAGCAGCCAACAGCTGCCTGGGAACTCTGACTCCGTACAGTGAGTCCCTTTTCTTGAAATGCTACCCCCTTCTTACTCTCAAGATAAGTGTCTCCTTTCTCTCCTTCCCGAGCAAATCCTTGGCACGAATAGTAAGAATAATAATAGTATCTCATATGAGATAGCACTTCATGGTTTATGAAGCATGTTAACATCCATTAACCCATTTTGAATTTCATTGTCATCCAGGGAAGCCAAATACCATCACCTTCAAATTACAGATGAGAAAACTGCCGCTCCAAGATGTCAAATGATTTCTTGGTGGTTACTGGTGCATTAGTCCTATATGAACAGAGCTGAAAAGTAGATTTTTAGACAGTAAATTGAGTGTTTCATACATTTTATCATGGTGACATTTTTAGCCAACCTGTGTCAGCATTGAGGCATCACGAAATAAAGGATTTTTACTCCTGGAGAAATAACTTCTAGCTACCATGTCTGAGATGAGCTCGGCTCCTGGGTTTGTTTCCAGTGAAGCGTGTGTCTCATTTACGTGTGATGCTGTGGTGTTGTTGGGGCATAGTGGCTGTGGCAAGAGATAATAGAGTATCCTGTTGATGGCCATGTTGCTTGGATGCCCATTGTGTCCTCAGTGAATGGAGCCCTCTGAAATTTTGAAGAGGGGCAGGTCGTGGTGTCGTGGCAAAATGCAAAGTCTCCCTGCTTGTGGAAAACTAATAGGTAACAGGCAAAGGAGGAATCTGTAGATTATAGAATGATGTACAAATGCAAAGGCCTGATTGCCTTGCACATCATGCCTGCTTGAATGAATGAACTGATTTTTCTTACTTATACCTCTGTGACTATTGGTCTTCTTGATGCTGCAGCAATTGATGAAACTCCACCTAGCATTTTCCGCGGTAGTTCTGAGAAATATAGAATGGACTTGATATCAGCCATTCAAGCAGTGTCCGCATACGTTACCACCTAGGCTGTGATGGGCCTCACCCTCTTCCCTGCCAAGAGTGAGCTGTTATATCCTAATGGAAGATCTAGAAAATAAGTCCTTTTTTTCTCATGTAAAAGTATTTATTAAAAAGAAACATTTAAATGTAATTTCTCACCTCCCCGCACATTGGGGTACTCTTTGTTTTAATGCACGTAACTAATGGGTTTCTGGAATGACCACATTTTTAATTGTTTTACCATTAGCCAAGACCTAACTTGATAGCTGTTTGTCCTTTTTTCCCTTAGCAAATATTTATCAAGGATTCTACCAATTTTAAATGCTGATCATTAATTCAATATTTTCAGACAATAATAATATCATACTAGAGTGCTTCACTTCCCACCACAGCAGCAAAGCTGAAGAGGCCTATAAATGTAGATAATATGTAAATTTTGAAAATATGAGACATGGAATCAGAGCTGAACAATACCTGAAGTTCCACTCAGCCGTTCGGGTAGAAATAACAATATAGAATTTGTTAGCAGTGGCTATATTTACAAGTGAAGCTTGCACAATAAAAGTTTTCTATTGTTAATAACTTAATAATCCAAGGATAGCATGTTGTTCTGCATAATAATACTTTTTGTTTTAAAAAAAATCTACGGATTTGGGACTCTTGCTCAGTGGTAGACCACTTGTCCAGGGTGTGCAGGGCCCCAGCATCACAAAAATAAGTAAATACATTAATTGAAATAAATGAATGAATATTATCTTGTGGCTGCATGCTTTTGTCTTAATGTGAGTGTCCTTTATGTAGGATGTGCTATCTGTGGTGTTTGGAGGTAAAGGATTTGGTTGTTAGGTGTCTCTGTCTTTCTTGTTCTGTGTTTCTGACTTCTCATCTCCTTTTCTCTCGGTCTTTTCTCCTGGCTTTTCCATTTCCCACTACCTCCGTCACCCTTTGTGTAAATTAAAAACCCCTTTATTCGATGTGTCTTTAGATTTTTATGTCCCTGTACCTGATTTTTAAAACATGGAAAAGTTGTAAACATCTCTCTGAAAATAAACTGAATTAAGTTACTTTATGCCTCCCTGACCCTCCATTGATTTTATTCTCTTTTTGGGTCAGTAACTCTTAATGAAAAGAAAAAAAAAAGTTTCCTTATCTGTGGTGTGGAAGATTGAACTCAATGTGCACTGACCCTTAAACCTGCTCAACAGTGTGGCCTTTTCTTTATCAGAGTGTGTTTTCCAGAGATTTGCGTCTTTCTCCTCCGAACGAGGAGTAGTTACAAAATCTTAGTCCAGGAGTCTACTGATTTCCATTCTCTTTTTGGCAAATTCTCTTAGAAGTACATGTAGATTTGTCTCTGAAGCAAGTACTACAACCAGAAGAGGAATGTCTCAGTAAACCTAACTTAGGTTGTTTTACTTAGCATGCTCACAAAAGGGTCAGTTCAGCAATTACAGGGGGCCTAGGAGCTGTGAGCCGTTGTTTCCCTACAATAAGAGTTTCAAGTTTAACTTCCCTTACAACTACTGACAAACCCCCAAACACATTAATCAGCAGTGAACCAGATTGTTGGTGGGGAAGAAGAAGCGTTTAATTGTGTTCCACAGGAAGCTTTATAAATCACCCCTTCCTGTATCAAACAAAGGAAGTGTAGCTGATAATTTCCACTAATACACTAGTGCCCTCCTTTTGAGTTTCCCATGCTCCTGCGTGCCTTCTTCTTAAAATCTATAAACAAAAAAAAGAACTAGTTCTTTAGAACATGAGAATTATTGCCGCTTTCCCAGGACACACAATCCTTAAACGGAGAAATCTGAAAACACGTAGGAAATCACTGACTAGAGCCATTAGGTGGAAAGGAGGGAGCTTTTTAACTCTGCTGAGGTTTCAGCACCATCTGCTGCCCAGAACGGGAATCTCTCCCTACAAGGCCGACTGTGCATCAATGGGCGCCTGGTTGTGATTTTGCATTTAATGACAATGAGAGGCTTTGTGTCTGGAATTCTTTGTCCTTGCCTCAAGGTGTATGTTTCCTTTCTATTATAGTTTAGATAAATATTCACTTACTTGGCATCAGTAGATGCAGCAAAAGCCCTCAGATGCAGCAATACATTTCTTTAATTAGCAAAACTTTATTATGCCCCTCTCATGCATTGTTTATGATAACATTTTTTTTTCACTGACATTAAGGGAACTTCTTTGGGAGTCTATTGCCCAGTGGCTCTTATGAGAGAGGTACTCATTTTAGAGTCATTCATGACACTCAGAAGTGGTACCTAAAAGAAATAAACCTGTAATTTCTTCCTCCAAAAAAACTCTAATTATTACAAAAAATTCTAATCATTAATTGTTGAAAGTGTTTCCTCATGAGTAAAAGATATATCTATAATTCTTATTTATGATTTTTAAATCATGACCATCAGATGAATGTCATACAGTGATTTTAATTATACTTTGACTTGAAGATACAATTTAATTAATTTGTCAACGAGACTACTTTTTTTCCAGTAGTCTTTTGAGATTGTCCTTGCTTTTGAACCCTAAAGAAAGCCTCAAGAAGGAAACGTGAGAGACAAATTTAGCCTGTCCTCCACCTCTGCCACCCCTTTATTACTTAGTGGCTACTTTGCCCAAGAAATACTCTTTTTCATAATAGCAGCTTAGACACCTGCAGAAAACTCTGCATTAAGAAAGACACCCCAACTAGGAAATTCTGCTACTAAAAGATGGCACCACCCCAAAAACAGGAAGCTTGCTTTCTCTGGCAGCAGGTAAAAATATGACCCAACAGGTTGACCATGAACGACTACCAGACAAATGATAACCTGATTATGAAAAACAAACAACTGGTTATTAATAGTTGAACCAAGTTAAAAGATTTGGGAGGTAATGAGAAGAACCTAAATGTCACTAGAATAATCCACATAATTAAATACTTTATGCTGTGCATTTTGACTAAGCAAATCCAGTGAATTTGATAATCATTTGGCTGCTCGTTCCCCAGGTCCTCATCCTTGGCCACCTTCCATTGGTGTGTTGAAGTCCTTTCCATCAGAGGCAGTCAAGCCTAACAAACAGCTCTGCCTTGTGTTTTTTCCCAGTCGTTGAAAATAGATCGTTAAGCTTTCTGCTCTGGGGCAATTTGTAAATTGCTTTACAGAGGCTTCAGTTTGTGCTCAATTTGACTGGGGTCAGAATTTGTCTTGTGTTTTCTTCCGATGTCATTTGTCAAATTGCCCAAGTTGTTCAAAGAACCAGGTCACAATACCACATGGTAGTGCTTCTTGGCATGAATCAATTAAAAACCTTGACTCTTGAAAGAGCTACACGTCATTGCTGTGTTTTTTATGGCCATTCTGAAAGGCAGATTTAGGCATATCTACCAAGATAAAAGGATTGTGTTACTTTTCTCATACAACAGTCACGTTTTAATTGCATTGACAAAAATAGAGGTAAGGAAATAGAATGCTGTTGAAAAGAAATCACCAGTGTTTCAGGTTGTTGTTGTTGTTTTTTTTTTTTTTTTTTATTCTCAACTCACAACCAAAGCTTCCCAAAAGAAAGCAACTTCTAATTAAAAGTGAGTATCTGTAGCTGGGTGTGGTCATGCACACCTGTAATCCCAGCACCCAGGAGGATAAGACAGGAAGATTGCTGTGAGTTTAAGGCTAGCTTGGGCTCCATAGTGAGTTCAGCACCAGTCTGGACTAGAGAGTAAGACCCTGTCTCAAACAAACAAAGCAAAACCAAATAAATTTAAGTGTCTAAAAGTAATCAAACATCTAAAGAATTTTTAAGAGAGTAATAATTATAACCAAAATGAATATTTGGAAACAAAGTAAGTGTAGCAGTATTATACTTAACGATAAGGGTACAATCAGACAAGTTATTTTTAGCAAATTCATTGTTACATAGGCCCTGCAAAGTGTGCCCACACAAACTAAGAGAGCTATGTCACTAACAAAGATGGAATCCTGTGGGCCATCTACCAGACATGTGGTTCATTGCTACCCTTAGCTGGTACATTACTTTATATAAGTGCCTGATATTATCTGGATGGCAGCAAACCACAACTGTGGCTTTTGATGTTATTTTTGATTTGGGGGAGAAGTTTTTTGAGGGCAGGTTTTTTGAGGGGTTTGGGTTTGTTTTGTTTTGTTTTGTTTCTTTGTTTCAGTCAGGCCATTTGGCAGCTAACACTTCTGCCTAAAATCAGCACCTGGGTTTAATTCTTCCTGCCTGGGAACTAGGGGCAAAACAACAAACAACTCTACCCACCTTTAAAGGGAATGGATCTATGACTAGAGTAGTCAGCCACGAAGGAAAAAAGGGCCAGATGTGGAGTGCTGTGTAGGCAGCCTGGAATATTATGAGGTAAAAACCACACATACCGCGTATGACCTGATCCCGGATGTCAGGCCTTCACAACAACACATCAAGCAAGAATATTTATTAAGAAGAAAAACAGCAATAGTAATAATAATAACCTCTCTGTTAGATGTTGAGCAAGCAGCCAAGCTAAAATGTAAAAGGTTGTAACAAAGTCTGCCGCCGTGTAAGATACTCACCAAATGCAAACAAAAAGAATTTCCACTTGTAAAAGCAACACTAGTGGAACAATGTAAAAGGGACATTTAGCCCAGCAGGTGCAGGTTTCTCAAGGATGACTTCACCTCCGCCATCTTCCTTTCCCATCCTCCCGCCATCCCTGCGTTCCCTCCTACTCCCTGACAGAGTGGGTTGCTTTTTTAAAAGTAACTCAAGGTGAAAAAGACACACTGAAAGTTATAGTTTGTTTGTTTTGCTATCTCCTATAAATTGTGTGAAACCTAATTACCTAATTGAACATATAATTACAAAGTTAATCAATTTGTCTTCTATTTAAAGATGAATTACTTTTTAAAAGCCAAATATTATTTTAAGTATGACCTTCTTTCTGGACACAGGTACATTATGAATTTATTAACTCGTATTTTCTCTATAATGTGAGTTGCAAAAAGGTATTATTTAAATTTTAACAGTGTCTCATTTCCTTTATTCATTCTTCCTCTTAAAAGTTGAGTTAACCTTGAAGTTTTAACTTCAGTGATTGTCCACAACTTGAGTTTTGAAAACCAGTTGTTATGAAAAAGAATCAAGACTCCCTGGAGAAATGGCTAGTTCTTGAGCTATAGTGGGGAGAAGTATGAGATAGGCCTAGGATGTCTTTATTGGATCAGAAAATAAAGAAATATTGGGAGGTTAGGAGATAGCAGAAGGACCCAAGAACTGGCCTGTAAAGATTGATACAGGTCAAAACAGGGACAATTTAAGCATTAACATGAATAAAGTACATGAAGGAGACAAGAAAGCTCTTCCACACAGTAGAATGTCAATCAGCACATGCAGATAGAAGGCTCTCCTTGACGGATCAATTTGGCAGCTGTCAGAGGTAATTGTTT
The DNA here is from genome assembly GCA_004027205.1 of Ctenodactylus gundi. Taxonomy (NCBI): domain Eukaryota; kingdom Metazoa; phylum Chordata; class Mammalia; order Rodentia; family Ctenodactylidae; genus Ctenodactylus; species Ctenodactylus gundi. Next base: position 706,088 of record PVKB01000082.1, on the reverse strand, counting down.
CAGGTAAGAGTTTGTGGTAGATTGTAAGGCTGTTTAGAGACCATCAAGACACAGGTATGATTTCAGAATCCACTCCACCAAAAAACTCCTTAATTATAAGTCATCAGTAGTAAGTATACAGTGGAAAAGCTATGCAAATAAGCATCGCTCTGTGTTTGTGTGTGTGTGTGTGTGTGTGTGTGTGTGTGTGTGTGTGTGTGTGTGTGTGGAGCTGGGAGAGAAAGAAGGAAGGAAAGGAAAGAAAGGAGAATAGAGGGGAGAAAAAGGGAGGGAAGACAAAAAATAATAAAATGCAGTGAAATAGTAACTTCTGGGGGGCCACTGTGTGGAGGCAAAGGATTTCTTTGTACTTTTGTGGTCAAAATTATTTTGAGGAAAGGAAAGTAAATATGATTAAGTGTAATATACATATGTACCAATTTCCAAAGTTGAATGTAAGTATTCTGTATCATAAATCTATACTAATAAAACTATTGAGTAATGTTTCAATAAATTTTAAATTATTTCAAAAGAAGTTTCTTATTTTGCAAAAACAAGAAAAAATATGAAATGTGGCCTTAGAGATAAAAGTCAGCAAGAAGCACTCATATAGGGCTGGAGCTCGCAAACTGAGCACCGAGGGGACTCTTGGGTGGCCCCTTTTCTGTGCTCTGTACTCAACAGATCAGAGTAAATGGTAGAAAACAGTTTACCATAACTTCCCTATGAATGGCCCCTCAAGCTTTGAGCTCTTATTTTCCTGTCGCCAGACTAGTTATTCCCAGATCTTCCACCACTTCGATTCAACCCACTGTCACAAGTAGAGATACGCGTAGGTACCAAGGGGATTTTTTCAAGGTGTAGAACAACAGACCTTTATATAGAAACAAAGGGTGGAGGGGTCAAAGCTCCCACTCACTGGGAGGGAGTCCCAAGTGCTTTGCCCCAGCACCAAGGAGTTTTAAATGTATGCGACGTGGTCCCTGACATGCAGAGACCTGGCTGTGGTGAAGAAATAAGGTGCATAGGAAGAGTGCAGAGGGTACTCTGCAGCAAACTTCAGGCTGAAGAAGCGCTCCACTTAGTGATGCGCTTTGTGAAGGAAAGGAGGAACAGGGAGATTGCATGGCCAGGCAAGACACCTGGGGAGCGCTTTAGATTTACAATAGATTATGAGCCTTTCAAAGACCCAGTAGACCTCACCCAGCCTGGCTGGGCATGAGTGACCCCCATCCTACCTGCTTTGGAATACCTCCTACCTGCATTTGAACACTACTACCACTGGGGACCTATGTACTCCTGTGGAATCTCATTTCACATTGTCTTAGTCCACAGGATAAGGCAAAGTATTAGAAAGTCATTTTTTGATGTGGGTCTAACTGTGCCTGTTTTTTCCATTTTGCTTTCAGTTGTGGGGCAACACAAAATAAGCAGTTAAGTTTTTTGCCTGTAAACATTTCACATGTTTCCAAACCACCATCACGTGTCTCCTGATTTCTCTTTCTCGTGCTGAACACTTTCTGTGACTTTGGCAGTTTGGGGGTATGTTAAATTTATCCACCTCTTCTCTGGGCCTAGTGCACTCCTCTGTCAGTGAATCCAAAGGCTGTTTCTAGTAAGCTGTTGTCTCATCAATGCAAATATTTTGTATCAAAGGGGTTGTCACCTTTCTGAATTAGAGCACCACGTGCTGAATGTAGTATAAGATTTCTTTCGCAGCTGCGTACAATCTGTACACAGTGAAATTCTTGCCTGTGCGCGCACCTTCACTGTATACTTATGTAACTGATTTTCAGAGTATGACTTCTTGCCTCTGTACCTGTTAAATTTTATCTCATGTAAATATTTGTGATATATATATATATATATATATATATAGAGAGAGAGAGAGAGAGAGAGAGAGAGAGAGAGAGAGAGAGGGTCTTGCTCTCTGGTCCACTCTGGTCCTGAATACACTATGTAGTCCAGGCTGGCCGTGAATACACAGCAGTCTTCCTGACTCACCTTCTCAACCGCTGGGATTAGAGGCATATGCCACCATGACCAGTTTATATGGTGCGGGGGAATCAAACTCAGGGCCTTATGCTTGCTAGGCAAGCACCCTAACTGCTGTGCTATTCGTCCATTCCTGAATTTTGATTCTTATCTAATATTTAGGTATTCCATTCAGATGTGTTTTTATGCTGAATTGATAAATAAAGTACATTCATCACTGATTGGATCATTATTTTAAAAATTGGCCAACTATGCTCTATTAAAATTAATTCCCAGAGATATTGTTTTCAGGATTATTGAGACAGGGTCTTGTTCCAGGGTGGTCCTGAGCTCACTACGTAACTCAGGCTTGCCTCAAACTCACAAAAATCCTGCCACAGCTTCCTGAGTGTTGGGATTACAGGTGTGTATCACCACATCTAGCTTTTGTGGGGCTGAAGAATTGAACTCGGGGCCTTGTACTTACTAGGCAAGTGCTCTAACCACTTGTGATATTTTTCCAGCCCACCTTCAAGATTATTGTCTTCATTATTTTTTAAAGTGTTTTACTAATTAGTATTTTAATGCATATTAGTAACAATCAGCTTGACAAATTGGTGTATTTACTTTTCACATCTTGCTCTTTTTTCTTGCCTTTCCCCCTCAATATAGGCTTTGTTGTGGCATTTAAACATTATTAAAAACAGTACTTGGTCTAGTCCCCTATGTGTTATTAAAGGTAAGTTGGTTGTCAGATCTTTCATTAGCTCCAAGGCTTTGAAGAATCTCACTTTAAAAATTCTCTCAATAAAAATAAGTTTTTTTAAAAAAGAAAATACAACCCTACCAAAAGATATCATCAAAACCAATATGTTCAAGAAATTCGCTAGCAAAAAAACATGAAATAAAATAGATAAAACACACATATTAAATTCTTTCCCAGTAGGCACCAAGTGAATAAAATATTTTTAAAGTGTCAGCTGAAAATAAATGGTTGATGTGATATATGGAAAATCCATTAAAATGAAGTTTCCCATATTAGTATCTTTCTTAGTATGTTTTTGTAAAACTGAGGGAACTGGTCCTATGCACAAAACAATAGCTAATGTGACTCTTCAAAACAGAAGTCATAGGTACGCATAAAAATACATAGCACATCATAATTCTTTTTATTTCTCTCTCACCTTCCCCCATTATCACTTTCCTTTCCCATCTCTACAAAATCTGTCTATTTTCTGTCATCTCTTTTTTATTTTGCACTTTTATGTATTTATATTTTGGATTTCTCATATAAGAGAAACTACGCAATACAGATGAAATTCTTAACCATAGGCCCCAGGACACTTGTTTTTTACACATAGTAGTTCTAACTTAAAATGTCTTTCCTCCAACAAAATCTTAATGTAATATGGCTTGGATGTCATTTGTAATTTATGCATCTAGTTGTTGATCTGAGTGTTAATGGAGTATCTAACAATTAGCTTCTCCTTGTGACTATTACAAAATTTAGAACAAAATGCTTCACTCTGTATCATTTATAAGTTACAGAAAATACTATAGAAATAATATAATTTTTAAGCTCCAAAAAGGTCAAGCACCTGATAAGTAAATATTTTTAAATATGAGTTCTCTGGAGTCCTGATTGTGTTGTTTTCTGCAGTATGAAACAGCTACAGGAAGGAAACTTTTAAGGGTACTGTTGGTCCCACTTATTGTTGTTATTTAATTACATCCAAATCCAGCTATCAATTCACATCTTGATTTCTAATTGCCTTGGAGAGTTCTGTGCACAAAACAATAGCAAGAGTGACTCTTCAGAACACAAGACATAAATATAGGTTCTTCTTGATGTTGATGAATTGAAACCAAAGGAACAGAGACAGGTTGCTTTCACAAGAAGCCATCTGTTTATTTGTGTACAGCATTTGTATTCAAATTTTAAAAATCAATCAAGTAAAAACATCAGAATTCATAATAAGTAAACAAGAGTACTGAAGGGACATACACTTCGAGAAAAACAAGGAGCTAATGGGGTTTTGAACCTCTTCAGTTTAATCTTCTGTAGTCCCAGAGAGCCCTCCCTGCAGTGTGTACAATGCATGACTTTCTTTGCATTGATTCGTGCTACTTTGGAGTTCAGTGACAAGTGCTAAATGAATTAGCGGCTATCTGTATCCCTGCTATGTCAGTGTGATGTTTCTTAAGGAACATTTCTTGTCAGTGCTAACAGAGAACTTAGTTTCCCAGGAAATCTGTCCCAGATTCCTACCAGTGCATAGTGAGGAAAGTTTCCATAGGAGGTAAATGTTAATTAACATTGCAAGCCAAGCGGCTAGAGGTGTATCTAGATGGTGGGACTGTGTCTAGTTACCTGTGTAAGGGCCTAGGTTCAGTCCCTAGCACCAAAACAAACACATTAGCAAACAAACACCACCACTATCAAACCAACATAACACAAAAAGGAAATATGGCCAATTTCTAATGGCAGGAGGGTTTGAGATATGAGCCATGGCCTTGTCAATTGCCCCAAACTTATCAGGAGATCAAGAAACAAATATTTTTTTAAAGAATTTGAATCTTCACATTTGATTCTACCCTGGTAAGTTTGACATGTAAGCTTAGAGCTACAGTCTTACTTACCGAAGGCAGTAAATTCATTACTCTTGCAGTGAATTCTTCTGAAACTCTTTGTGCCTCTTGGCAGGACTTCTTGAGAGTCCTGCGGCACTTAAAAGACTTGAGTTGAATACACATGATTAAGGGTGCAAAAATGCTATATTGTGCCCTTAAACTTGGTCTCTGGGTGATTTTTTGCATGGATGGCATGTTTCCAGCTAAGTGAAGGTAGGCAGAAAAGTTCAACAGGCCAGGGGACCCCAACTCCCAAGCCATCAAGCAGTACCAGTCCGTGACCTTGGCAGGACCAGGTGACAGGGACAGATGAGCAGCAGGGAGCTGGAGGTGAGAGAAAGCTAAGTCCCGCCTCCTCTCAGCAGCTGCCTTGGGCTCTAAGATCTGATGCTTGGAGGAACTTGGCTCTCTGCTCTCTGGTAGCTACTGCTCACCATTTCAAAGCTGTCCTTAGACAATTCAGCGCATCACAATCACCTCCCCACCCTCAGTCGTCCAAGAGTTTAAAAATGTTGGGGACCAGTGCAACAGGCAGGTCTACTCTTTTTATTTAACCCCCACCCCATGGTCATAGGGATGTAGCCTGGGGTCTTCTCATTGAGCTACATCCCTAGATCATTTTATAAAATTTTGAGATAAAGTCTTGCTAAGTTAGTAACCCTGGCTAGCTTGAATTTGTAGTCCTCCTGCCTCTGCCTCCCGGAGTGCTGAGATTGTAGACTTATACCCCCAGGCCCAATGACAGCTCCATTGTAAGCCATTTTTCTCTTCATCTGTGGAACAGGGATGATGATGATATCTATGTAGTAGAAATAAATTCATGTAAAGCAATTATTAGTAGCAAGTGACTAAATTACTTTTTCCTCAGCCTCCTATGTATGATATTCCTGTAAGACAAAATATACATTTGGTGGGAAGATCAAATAAATAAGGATGCAATAAAATTAAGAAATCAGAATTGCAAATCACTTATAGATACTTAAAGTAGAACTAGGCAACGTTACCAAAATATGCAGCAATATGTAGTTTTACCGTTAGATTATCTGTTTCAATCATCATTTTACAGATGAGGAAAAATTAAATTCACAAATGTCAAACAACATATTGAGTCAACAGTAGGGATATTTCTAGATTGTTGCTTAGAATAAGATTTGTTCTCACCTCTTTCCCTCAATAAAATAAAAAATGTAGTCTGTATCTATTCCTGAGGGTTAGTGAATCAATAAATATTTATTATGTGGCTTATAAAAGCTTCAGGCTTTGAAGTCAGGGCATTTCTGTCCCATTATCTCTTAGATGGCAGAACCATTTGTTCATTTCTCATTTTGTGGACATCACTCATTCAACACTGACTCAAAGTTCACCAAGACACTTATCATGACCTTCTCCTACACTCAGAAAACACCAGAAGTATATCCTACTATAGACTCTACCCTATTTACAACAAACACTTCTCTTTGTAACAATCCCAATTGTAGTCTTTACATAGATGAATCAAAAGGGCAGAAAATTTTTGAAATTCTCTCTTTCTAGAGGAAATTTTAGTTTGGAATGTTGAGAAGTTGGGCTCTTCAAAAATGGTTGAGGTGGCAGATTTCATCACTACAAAATATATATGTAAGAAAACATCTCCCTGTCCCCAATACTGGGCACAATTAGGATTTGTCAATTAAAAATGTCTCCTGTGGAATATAATTTCCTAATTTCAGGTGAGTTTTTTGTCCAAGAGATTCTATTAATAAAACAAAATCCTGTAAACATGGAAGAAAATTGATTAATATTCTTTTATTGTTTTGTTTGACTTGATTTTTTTCTTATTTGTAGTTGTTTGATTCATACGGAGAAGTTTCTGAAATAGGCTGAATTCTTTGGGTATTTGTTTGGCTTTTATAGTGAATTCAATCTTTTTGTTGGCACTGTATGCTGTGTCACCGTTTGTAAAGTCACGTTGCATTGTAAAATAAGGAGCTACATGTGTGGACACAGTTTGGGGGCTTATAAGATGCTCTCTAAATTTTTACTAAGCAAAGCTGCTCCATCCCCCATTAAAAGTATAATATAATGGTGGATTTAAAAACTAAATGGCAGTATTTAAATATATATATATATATATATATATATATATATATATATATATATGTCATTTTGTCAATGATTTTCTTTACAATGTTATTTATAATTATATTTGTAATAAAATCTGTTAAAATGCCTACTAGTTTCAGAGTGGTTAAAACTGTAAGATTAATAGTACATTATACCAGTGATAAAATTGGTTTGACAACAAACTAAAAAAAAAAAAAAAAAAAAAAAAAACCTGAAAACTATGAACCAAAAGACTAAGGAAAATAATTCTAAAATGTGAATGCATGTTTATCTAGATTTGTTTTGTTTTGTTTGACTTAGGGATTTCCGTTTTCTTTTGTTCCATTTTTTGTTCCTTCTCTGAATTTCTCTGAATTTTCTAAATTACTTATACTAAAACATATATGATATTTGTAATTGAAAAAAAAGCTGAACAAACGTTAAATTAGCATAGATTTTCATGCTTGCGCTCAGCTTAGATGTAGCTTTGTAGTGAAACTGGAAGGATTTGAAAACCTTTTATGAGACTCTTTTGGAGCTGGCTGCTGGCAGAAGTCCTTCCCATGAGCCCCTTCAGCGATCCAACCCCAGCATTCCCTGGTTGAGTTCTGTTGCCCTGTGAAGGCTCATATAATGAGAAGTTTCATGTTTTCATATTAAACATGACCTCCGGGCCTGAATCAGGCCTTCATCACTGACCTGGGTTTGTTGGTCACAGCCTAGGAAAAAACAAAGTAGAACTGCTTACGTTATGCTCTTGGATTTTCCATTTTCATTCCACACATACTCACAAGCTTTGTTCTTAACTGGTTTTGCTTTAATGCTCTAGATCCAACAAAGGTAATGGTCCCTCCTTCCAGCATGGACGTCACAGTTGGAGAAAGCATTGTGCTGCCGTGTCAAGTGACCCATGATCACTCATTAGACATCGTATTTACATGGTCATTTAATGGGCACCTGATTGACTTTGATAAGGATGGGGACCACTTTGAAAGAGTCGGAGGGGTAAGTATTAATGCCAGAGTATCCACAGAAAACAAGGTACAACCAAACTTCTGGAAATTTACGCAAGCTCACTTGTTTAGCTTAACTTGAAAAAAAATAAAATTACTGTTAATCATTCTTTTTCCAAGCAACTGATATCTCAAAACTCTTGGTTACTCCCTGCTTCACTTTTGCATGGAAAATAAGACACTGTTTATTGAGTAAGGGTATATGACAAGTCTGTGTTATAATTTGCATAACAGTCCTGCAGATAACTCATCCTGTGTAGGAAAGGGAAATCGAGGCCTGCTGATGCTGTTCGATGTGCCTTTCCTGTATAGGTCTTAACTGACAGCACTCACCTGTAAACTTCAAAGCCTGAGATTTATTTAATACTATGTAATACAACAGAGAGCCCAAACAAGAAAAGAGCTTGAGAATGGCTTCGTTATATGGCTGTAGACTCTTAATTGTATGCTCTTGACTCTTGTAGAAGTCTCCTTGCTGTAAACTGAGAACTTCTTTTCTTGGCTCTGAAAGTCCAGTGGAGCTATTATCTTCAAGTAATTTGAATCCAAATGTTTAAAATGTTTAAATGTCTTCCTTTCCATAAATATACATACTATCATTAGACATATACTAAGAAAAGGTTAAATGTAGAAACAACTTCTGTTAGAATGATTCTTCAATTTTTTTCACTACCCTCACACAGCCCTATATTCCCATCAGTAATAAAGATTTAATCAGGCCGCTGTTCTCCTGGAGAAGACTACCCAAAATACAACAGAATATGTAAATCAGGCTGTAATTAGAAAAGTGCTCCCCACCTACTATACTGCCGTTAAAATCTAGTTTTCTCATTTCCTCTTGTGTCCTTTAGGTTGAATATAAATGGCCTAAATCTTACAAAGTCATTCATATAATACATTGAGAATGTATTTTCCACTAACTGTATTACTAATTCTATAAATTACTTGCATTGCTGACTTTCTTAAGAAGGGTTGGATTAACAGAAGACCAGAAGTGACTTAAATAGTTATTTTCTCAAGTCTCCCAAGTATGGTAACCAATTGGTATCATTTTAAAAACATTATAGATAACTTGATTTGTAATCTTAGTATATGTCCAATCAGTGAATGTTAGGGATTATCCCTCAGGACCCATTATAGAAAGGCTGGATGATATTGCCAATACCAACCGTTCAGCTTAATAACTTTACCTAAGTAGGAGAAATATTAGATAGTGCATAAGGGCTCTGAGGATATTAAATACTTCAAAGTCTGAAAAATAAATAGCCCTATGCCTACCACACAAGAAGTACTTGATAAACTTTAATGGTTATGTTAAATCAAGTATAATATTGATTTTCATAACAAGAAGTCTAAGTTTTAAAAGTTACTCATAAGTAGAAGAGTTTTTTACATTGAAATCAATTTCTTAGGTAGGAGAGATATGAAAAATATGAATTCTAGATCCACATGAGCACCAACCAATCAGAAAAAAAAAAGATCAAAATGGACACTTTGCCAGTCAAGCACATGAAGTCTCTCCGCAGTGTCAGCTCTGGGACACACATGGAAATGCCATAATGGGGTCAAGCACTGGCGATGTGTGTTTTAGTGACTGCTTGTCTGTGTAGTTGTCGTCACTCATCTTTCCTATGAGAAATGTCTTTCCCTTCTGTAAAATTACTATTAGCACTCATCAAATATTGTTAAGGAATAAGAAGGTCTAAATCAAGGACAACCCTACATAGGGTAAGATCCACATATGCCAGCCACATGACCATTAATGTCTGTAGTGTTTGGACTTGAAAACAAGAGAAAAGCCTGTGTCATTCTGAGATCATGCCCACTTCAGAGTCGGCTGCTTGATTCAGCATGGGAGGAATGATGCTTAGTACTGTCAGGTTATTGGAGTTTTAGAAAAGTTATTTCATTATCCTTTACAATTCCAAGTGCTGTGTCAGGAATAGAACAGACCGCAGTAGATGAAAATAAAATGGTACTGTTGTGTTGTTTTGGCAGAGGTATAAATGTAGTACTCCGCTAACGGTCTATTTCCAAGGGAAAGACTCTCCTTTTGTGAGACTCTTACCCCAATTCTGAAATGGTTTTTTGTTTTGTTTTGTTTTGTTTTGAAACAAGTTTTCACTCTCTAGCCCAGGCTAGTCCTGAACTCACTATAGAGTCCAGGCTGGCCTGTGACTCTTACCCTTCTGCCTCAGCCTCCCGAGTGCTAGGATTACAGACATGTGCCACCACGCCCTCTTTTATTTGGTGCTCGGGAATCGAACTCAAGACCTTGCATTTGCAAGAGAAGTGATTTAACTGCTGTGTCATTTTTCCGGCACTTTATTTTTTTTTTTTTTAGTTTTGTTTTAAAAATACAAATTCCATCGAAATATAAGAATAACTGGGGAAAGTTCTAGATTAAGAAATCATGACAATGTGTCAGTAGGTCACTGTGCTCTAAACTATTCAGGTGAGATGTTTCTTTAACGTTCAAGCCCCTGACAAATGAAGTGAATAATTGAGATACCATTCCCAAATGGTAATATGGCTTCCACCTTAAAATCAATATAGCTTCCCACCTTTTTTGGCACACATCCTCTTGTGAGGCTTACTTTTTATTTAAACCTCTATTTAAAGTCCCTGAATGTGAAATGTTTTATCTAAAAGAATGATTAATAATATTACCGATAATGATAATTTCTTTCACATGCAAAATACCTAATCATTTATCAAGTAGTTCCTTGTAATATATTAGCTACTTCATCTTCACAGAATCTCTACAAAATGAGTTAGCAATTATTTTCCCATTTTACTGAGTGATTATAAGACATAATCAGTAAATAGTGGGAACTGGATGTGAAAACAAGTGCTATAAAGAAAAGAGCTTTCAGGTTAAAAAAGATCACAGCTCGTCTTGAATTAGATCTAAGATCCTTGACATGATTGTTTCACAAAGAAATTGATCGAGATCATCAATAATACCACCTTAAATTTACTCTCTGTTCAGAGTCTGTAAAAGGATTTCACACTGACACGCAGTCTCATTTGATTCTCACAACATAGCACAGTCACAAGGCATCCTTCTTTCAAAGGTCAATAAACTAAGGCCCAGACAGATTGAGAGAAATCACACAGCAGGGATCAGCCCAAGACAGCTAAGCATGGGACCTGCAGCTCTCCCTTTAGACATCTGCCTCTCTTATAATCTTCTTTACAGCAATTGGGAGTTCCAACTCTTCCACTGTCCTTGAAAAATGTGACTGTGATATCTTGTACTGAAACAAAGCAAGAATTGATCTAGTACCCATTGATTTCAAATAAGGATAAGATCTTTCTCAAAGGTAGTGTAGGATTATCATTAAGACTAAGGATGGAACTCACTGTATGGGGGCTAATGTGAGTTTATCTTTCACTCCTGACTTTGGGCGAATCATCTAACCTCTATGTGCTAAAGTTCTGTCCTCTACAAAATTAGGTTAACAAGTGTATATGGATGTGTATTTAATGAGTTCATGTAACTAAAGCATTTGGGAAGTGCCTGCCACGTACAAAGCACCGTTTGTTATTATTGCCATTAGGACGACTAGCACCATCAGTATCTAAGTCAGATTCCCATTCTGTAGTTTGAAATGGAAAAACTTGTGAGGGCCAATATGCCCTTAAGGACCTTGCCATCTTTTGAAGTTAAAAGAAGTGCAACATTTGGATACAGACCCACAGGGGACCATGGGTTAGAGCAGCTATTCTCCAAGGTTTTAATTAACAGAGCTATGAAACCAGACTCTGAGAAGTAACAGAATTTTTCAGTCACATAGTACCTGCATGACAGCCTGTGGAGGGACTTCTCTCTTCATATTTATTAAAAGTACTGTGCTGGTGTACACTGTACAAATATTTCTGGGGCACATGGACATCTATACTGGGATGTAATTAGTCTTATTCATCTGCTAATCAAACATGCATTTGGCATTTGGAAAACAAATTAACACTGTTCCACACTAGGTGATGTGGGATTTCCTTGGAGAGCTTTGTCTTCATAATCCCTTAATTCAAACTTGGGAGCAATCAGAATGCTGGCTGCAAGACAGAGCCGTGCGGGAAAACAGAGATGCCTCCCAATGTGGGCTGCTTCCTTTCCAAACACAGCCTTCCAAAGAACTGGATGCCAGCACAGGGTGTAGGTGGGTAGATCAAGAGCCATTTATGTAAATTTAACTGCTTCCTGCAAGGGTGGCAGGCTGCTCCAGAGAGGCAGAGGTGCCAGACACCTGGTTCTTATCAAAGGTGAGTTCTAAAACTGTGGGTGTTTTTATCTTTAAGGCAGGCTCGCATGTTTTTAATAGGCCATGGCTCCCATCAGTAATGTTTTCATCAGCCAGTGTAAAATAAATCCATTAGTCACAGTGTCCTTCTTGTGATAATGATATTTAGAGCTCATTAAAAAGTAATTGTAGCCACTTTTCCATACTTTATCAGCAGGATTCAGCTGGCGATTTGATGATCCGAAACATCCAACTGAAGCATGCTGGGAAATATGTCTGCATGGTCCAAACAAGTGTGGACAGATTGTCTGCTGCTGCAGACCTGATTGTGAGAGGTACCGGATTTCTTTCCTTAAAATGTTGTCGTAATGTCCACTCTAGCACAGAGCTCTGAAACCTTGGTGGTTTAGCATTCTGGAGAAAAGTCAGTCACCAGCTAAACACTCTCCATAGTGGTTGAAGTCCCACCAAAGTCTCACACATGTGTATTTCACATTGAAGTAGATATGACCTTTTAGACCAGCTTTAAATTAACCAAAACAAATAGCTTAAAAGAGATTCTTTGGGGATAAACTGTATGACTGTTTTAGGTTAGTGATTTAACAGTAGCTTAAGTGAAGTCACTGTCAGATTTTTGTTTCCCTTTTTTTTCCTCTAAATTTAATGGGGCTGTCAAGATTTTTAATAAAAGTGTGGCTTTGGCAGAAAACATCACTTAACTTCCTGGGAAGTGGCAGATGCGCTTGAAGTTGATGGAAACACTGTTGTTTGTGAGATACGTTGTTATAACATGACCTCATGCTGGACCTAATAGCTGTGACCATCCATCCTAGTTGGACTCTACTGATTGATTAACCTTCTAAACATCACCAAGCTGATTTGGGGGGTGGGGGGGGAAACTGCATATGGAACTTTAAAAATTATTTTCACTGAAAATCTTGGCCAACCAGTGCACATGTCAGTCAAACTTGGGCATGCTCAGGGGTCTTTAAGGTATTGAAGGCTCTTTAGCTCAGCTATGGGGCATTTGCCTGGCATGCACAAGACCTTGAGTTAGATTCATAGCACCAAAAAATATTTTTAAAATAAAAAGTAAAATCTCCTTCATCAGAATCTCTAAGTGTTGATGTTGAGGCATCCTCAACCTGCTGGTGGAGCCTGTGTCAGAAGTTTTGAATTATGAGAAAATAAAAATCCAGTATTTCAGAATTGGAGGCACGATAGATTTAAGTGCACAGGATATGAAGTATTATCAAAAGCAAAAAAAGAAAAAAGAAAAAAAAGAAAGAAAAGTGTTGCTGTATGCTGTGGGCAGAACATGGGGGGGGGGAAGTATGTAAGAAATAGTGAATTACTAAGCAAAGTTAAAGAAAAATAGCACCATTGCCATGTCTGTTTTGGTTATCTTCAAATTGCCTACAAAAATCTTTCAGTCCTGGTTCAGGTAAAGACAAGATAATAAGAAAAATGTTTTAACATAAGTGGATTTCCCACAGAACAAGTCCCTGAAATACATTTTCTTTATTCATTTTTTAAAAATGTATACCAGAACAGCTCTTTTCCCCCCTCAGAGACAAAAGAACTCTGTTGCTGAAAATTTATCCTCTATTTAATTAGGATAATGTTCAGATCAGCAGTTTAAACACCAATAAATTAGACTAATAAATATTTAAATCAGTAATACTTGAGGTTCTTAAATGATATTGTATACTTCATTTCACCGGAAATAACATCAAATACCAAGAGGAATTTGCAAACGCAGTCTAAAGGAAAATCTAGTCTAATCAGTTAATAAGGCCAATAAATTAATATGCCATTTAAACCTATAATCTCCCATTTCATCTCCTCCTGTAGTGCCCTTGTAGCTTTTCTGTGCTTTACAAAGGGGAAGCGGAATTGTATTTCACTGCCCTTTAAGATTCTTTGTGTTTGAAACTTGTATAGTTCTGAGTGTTGACTCTGGCTCCTTTGGTTCTCTGATGCCCGCTCTACTTAATCTGTAGTGCTTGGTGAGTTAGAAAGAGCAACCTTCCCTGAACAAGGAGCAGACCCTGGCATCAAACCATGGGTCCTTCTGCCATTGCCTGTGACAAAAATTTTCTGGGCCCCTGGCCATGTTATCATTTTGCACAGAGAACAAATATTTGTACATTTTGTCATTTGGAAAGTGGGGCCCAACTTCCCTAAAACCAAGTTAGTAAATGTTCCACAAGGTCAGATCTAAACTGTGGTAGGGGTGGGGAGCAGGAAGTGCTGTCTTCTCCCCAGAGTCCCAGTTCATGTTACACATTTGTTTTCATCTTACACAGAGTATAGATACTTCCTATGAATTTAATTCTTTGAGAAGTTTGGAGAGATCACTTTTCTTTTTGTGGCATTTCTAAGGGCCATCAGAGCACCACATGTGAAGAAAAAAGAGATGGGAATGCTAGGATGACAAAGCTGGCCAGAAGGAGAGAGAGATAGAGACAGAGAGAGAGAGAGAGAGAGAGAGAGAGAGAGAGAGAGAGAGAGAGAGAGAGAGGGACTGTTTTGTCTTCTGGGCTTACCGATTAATAAAGATCCCGAAGACCGAAGGTCATCTCAGCCCTCTCTCAGTGTCATTAGACTGACAAGCTGAAATGTCACCATGGAAAATTAACCAGCTCTAGCATTTTGATTTCTGGACTTCTCATTTAAGGGAGGGAGAGAAAAGATAAATTTAGTCTCACCTTAGATCTATAAAACATGATTTTTGAAAAGGAAAGAGAATGTAGGGCATCACATTAAGAGTAAAGAAGCGAATCCCAAAGCAGAGCCTTCCTTTGGGAAGTTGCCATTAACTTTCCACCAGTCTGGGTGAGATCTCTTCTTTTCCCCAGTATTATTTTGTAAGTAAATTTGACTGCTACACTCGGAATCAGCAAATCCTTTCCAGGAGTGGCTTCCTAGGCCCTCATAATGAGCTCCAGTTTCGCCGCCATACTCCCCTAACTCACCTCATTTCCTAAGGTGATCAGTTGTACCTTCTTTTAAATAAGTTTGCTCCTTGGTCAAGGCTTTTCACCTCGGAGGTAGGAAGGCTTTGAAACTTTGCTCTGGCTTTGTGGATGTTTTGTCTTAGCCTGCCAGTGTTTTTCCATCTCTTTCTTTTATGACTTCATGTCCTGTCCTTTACGTGTGATTTTCTCCCATTTAAAGGCACATTGGCAAAAACAAAGAACATCAGAGGGCCAAAGTAGGAAACTACAGGAGTAACTTGCGGAAACTATAAAAGAAGATCTCTAGAATCCAGCCCAATTTTGAAATTGCCTTGTAAGAGGGAGAGTCTTGTCATTCTTGAACACAGGCCGTTTTCACAGCAGTTCCCTTGCTCCTGCTGCACGTGGGGAAGGTTGGAAGTGTTAGTCATTACAGTGTGTAGAATGTGCAGGGAAATAATTGTGACCCCAGGTGCCTTAAAGCTATTTCTGCTCAAATCTGTATCCTCGGTGGTAGAAATGACTATTTCCAGAAGACTGTAATCTTCATGAAGTCTGCAGCAGTGTTTATCATTTATCAGCATTATGTCACCAGAATGCATAAATACATGATAAATGGAGAAATGAGTTTGGACCCTTATTATGTGCCTGTATACTCTCATAATATCAGAACAAATATCCTGTTGTAATCATTTGTTTACCTATTTTTTTTCTAATAATCTGTGAGCCCCAGACAGAAGGGACCTTACTCATGTCTACTTTCAGAGCCCAACAGAGTGCCAGCAGGTAGCAGGTACTCAGAAAGAAATTCCTAAGTGATGAATCTGTGAGTAGATAAGCAGGTGGTTCAGTAGGTCAACTTCTCAAGTAGTGGAGTGTGCATCATTTACTTGGGCATTTGAACACATGGTTCAAATTCCGAGTGTCTTGCTCTTTCCCAGGTCCTCCAGGTCCTCCTGAGGCTGTGACCATAGATGAAATCACGGACACAACTGCTCAGCTGTCCTGGAGACCTGGACCTGATAACCATAGCCCTGTCACCATGTATGTCATTCAAGCCAGGACTCCATTCTCAGTGGGCTGGCAAGCAGTGAGCACAGGTACCATACTGAATGTTCCATGCTCTTATCTCTCAGGGACTTCTGAACTCCACATAATGGACAGAGACACCTGGCAGAAGCCAAGGGACATCTAGGGGAACAAAGCTGCAGGTGATACTTTGTGGCTCTGTCTCCCAGGCCTCAGCCATCTGTATTATATTACACAGCCAAATGTATTTAATATTTTTCTTCCTGTCAATTGTCGCATTTGCTTGTTTTACTCATTCCAAACAATAGTATCTGTGAAATGATAAATCTGTTGTATTTGGTTATAGTTTTTCTTCACACACATTTAAAATTATTTATGAAAATTAGTATATGAGTCTTTGTATTGGCTAAAATCATCTGTGTATCACCATGGTACACTTTGGGAAGCAATGGATTATGCTGTAATAACAGCTGTAATCACAGTCTTTGTAAAGTTTATATATACAACTCTCCAGAAAGCAATATCTAAGGACAGTAGGGAGCCTTTTTGATTTGTTGCTCTTGTTTTAGATAGATAAACTTGGAGATGAGGTGATGTGGCCTTTCTTTCAACTTAACAATTTTTTGTGCTTTTTTTCACCATCATTTTCAGTAACAGCATTTCATCATCAGTTATGCTGCAGTACCAATTTTTAAAGCTTTTCAATTATTTTTCTTTTAGATCTTAAATAATTTATTCGTATAGCATCCCCTCTTTGTCCATATTCTCATTTTATAATTCAGATTTTGAGAGAAAAATTGAACAAACCGCTAGTTTCTGCCAACAATGTACACACATTTCTACTCCCCAAGGGCTGGCTGTGTGGCTGTATTTTCAAGTAGGAGGAAGTGAAGTGATACATCCAATTTGTTCAGGTTTTTATTTTTTCATTTTAAAAATCCAGGTTTTTTTTTTTTCATTTTCACATATTGAGCCTCAGAAATGAGTTTCCATGTTTCTCAGTAAAATCACTGACTTTCTGATGAGTCACAGGTGTTTTATGAAGAAAGACAAGAAAAAATCTTGAAGTCAAGCTAATAATCTAGTCCTGACTCAAATTCTTAGTAGAGATCTACATATCTTGCTTTTCCTCTTCTGCTCAATGGGCACAGTATGAATTGTTTCAGAAAAAATATAATCAGTTTGCCTTACAGAATAGTTTTAAGAGTTAAAAGTGTACCTGGAACTACATACTAAATGTGGGAAAACAGGTTAATAATGTTAATAATTATAGTCAACCTTTGAACCTGAAACACTTTGTGTCTTTCCTGGTTTGATATGTTGTTACCTGATTTGAGTTTCTTAGTTGAACCTGCAGAGTTCCTGTAAGAGTTTGTGTACCAGCAAGGCTCTGAATAAGTGGTGGTGATGGTGACGATGATGATGATGATGATGATAATGAGGATGAAGGAGGAGGATGGGTGTTTCTGCGCTCCTAACGTGGTCTCAGTATTTGTTTTCTGTGAACCTTATAAAATCTTCTCACCTTTTGGTGTCTCTCAGTTCCAGAGCTCATTGATGGGAAGACATTCACAGCAACCGTGGTGGGTTTGAACCCCTGGGTGGAGTATGAATTCCGCACCGTTGCAGCCAATGTGATTGGCATTGGGGAGCCGAGCCGGCCCTCAGAGAGACGGAGAACAGAAGAGGCCCGTGAGTAAAAACTGCAGGAGGCGCATGCTCTGTTCTGCTGCCTACTGCTCGCTAAGAAGAGGCTTCAAATGCTCCCTGCTCTTCAACCCCCAGAAAGCTCCGTATTACTACTTCCTTTCCTTAAATGATCATAATGATAAGAAAGCAGGCCGGTAGAGTCTTGGCTTCGCAGACACGGAGGTTCATTCGAGAGTCACCCTCTTCACTGGGTCCACTTACATAGCAAGAAACATGCTGTGCTTTTTTTCTCAACAGCTAACTCTTTCTTCATTGGCTCATGCATCACTAAATCTCCTAGCAGAACTATATTAAAACAACACACAGGGCAAGCATAGTGGCTAACACCTGCAATCCTAGCACTCAGAAGGCAGAGGCAGGAAGATTGCCATGAGTTTGAGCCTAGTGTGGGATAGATAGGGAGTTCAGGACTTGCCTTGAGTACAGAATAAGACTCTCTCTTTCTTGCTCTCTCTCTCTCTCTCTCTCTCTCTCTCTCTCTCTCTCTCTGCGTCTCTCTTTCTCTCTCACTCACACACACACACACACACACACTTTTTCAAATTAAATCATCTCACAGAAATCACAAATGGTACATAAACACTTCTTCAGAAATGTTCATCAGGACTTTCTTGGGACATAAGCCATACCCAAAATCTAGAATGGAGAGCATTCCATGACACCCCAGTGAGTAAGTATCTGAAGAGAACACCCGCATCCATCTGGAGAGATCCTAGCTCCGGTGATACTAATTTCTTTCTTTTCTTCTTAAATACGACTAAGTACCCTGAGAAAATGAAAAATCTGACTCGGCTCTTGGATAGAATTTTTAAAAGTCTATTTGTTGATAAATCTATGTCCTTGGCTTTAACCAGAGGGCATATTTACTTTCCAGTCACCTCTCCCAGCCAGGCATTTTAATATTCTGCCTGAAGTCTTAACAGGAACATAGTGGTACCACAGATAATCCCATGTGTTCTTGACCCCCCTCAGAGCTATAGTTGAATGAATTCTACTCAGCCAACCTAGGAAGAAAGGAAGCCTGTTTCCCCTTCTTTTACAGAAAATACTGACGGTCAAAGAGTTTAAACACAGTGACCCCAAGAGTCAGCCTAGGCCTAAACTCCCAGCCTAACACTCACCTTCTTCCAAGAAGCTGTTAGCCTAACCCTGCTCCTCTAAAGGGCCAGGTACTCCCGAATCGCACAGTGCCTCTCCATTCCGTCTGTACCATAATCTCGTTTGTTGTTGACCTTGCTCTGTGATTGTTCCCCATTGGGTCTCACTCTCCAACTGATTGTAAGCTCTGCACGGGCACATTTTGTCCTGTCTCTACTTTCTGTACCATGACATGGTTAATAAATGTTAAACCAAGTTTGAGGACTAGTACCTCAGTTCTTTCCTCCTCCTTGGAACTCAGTGGTCTCTAGGTATGGAGCTAAATGGTTGATCAGGCATGACAGATGATGTGTGTATCTTGTTGGATGGGAAAGAGGTAATTAGTACCAACTGTGTTGATGTGTTTTGCTTCCTGAAGCCAATATGTTGGGACCGTTGATCATATTCTTCCTGATTTTCAAACTAAAGGTGTCTGTGTTCAAAAATTCGATGACAGTGAGGAGTCACCTCGGCCCTCATTTGGCATTGCCACGTGGTTTAACTTGTCTTTTGTCTCCTGCACAGTCCCTGAAGTCACCCCAGCTAATGTCAGTGGTGGTGGAGGCAGCAAATCTGAACTGGTTATAACCTGGGAGGTAAATGAATCATAGCACAAAGGAGACATGTATTTCTTTAGAGCTGTTTTGTTATTTTTTTCCTGTATTATACATATATTTAGCTGTTTTTACCAGCTAAAATCCAATTGTATGCAAACACTTTCTGTCTCATGGCTAATGACTAGTGGGAAATAAAATGCACAAAAATACTAGTGTAACAACAGCCCAACGACAAGGTAGAAATAGGAACAATGGTAAGCTGAGAAAAGGGGTGAACCTGTAAAAAAAAAAAAAAAAAAAAAAAGGTTGGCCATAGATGGTCACTGATTCTCCAAACCCCAAGTCTCTAACATGCTATAGAATTTGGAATTTCTTTATTTACAAAATAAAAAATAAATAAAAAAGAATGTGCTTGCCCATCAATGCTCAAGGCATGTATGAACTTGATTCCTCACAGGAAAAATAATCACAAAAGGAAAGACAACACAAGCTTAAAACCTGATTCAGAGAAAACCGTTTTTTCTTTTCTCTCTGAAGTGCTGCATGGCCAATTGATTTAAAACATCTGCCGGCACTAGATTCAGTGTACCAGCACGCTCTCCTGGCAGTTGGCTTTATTGCTGGATTAGGAGTTTTTTTTTTTTTTTTTTTTTTTTTAACAACCTGTAGAAAGGTTAGTCACCAATGTATTAAAAATTGATTTTGAGAGAGGAGATGGGAGCCTCAGAAAGGGCCCTGGATGTTTTTGAAAGAATCTAGACAATTGGCCCCAGAGATTGAAACTTTGCATTTGCACAGAGCCCAAGCCGTGAAAGAAATCTCCTTCCAGCTTTCGCAGAGCGTCCATTCTGAGAGGGAACATCTGATCTGAGCCAAGATAGCCTTCATTTTTTTCAATACAATATTTTTTCTACTTGGCACTGTGGGAAGATTAGCTTAGATGGCCCATGTTGGTAGTGATGGTTTTTATATCAGCTGTCTAATATATTTCACAGTTACTTCCTACTATTTTGGATTTGGATCTGCCCTATTGGAGCCAAACTGAATATTTTTGTTTACTTGGTTAAGCCTGACAGCAGTACAATGTTTTATGAATATCAGAAGAAAACTGTCACCAAATCAAAATTTAAGAGGAGAGATATTTGACAAAACCCAAAATTACATGGGGGCATAGACAAAAATGTCTAGAGGAGGAGTACAGTTTTAGCATTTGAATCAAACACCTGTGATTTCTAAAAAAAACACATTCCTTCCTTGCCAGACGGTCCCTGAAGAATTGCAGAATGGTAGAGGCTTTGGTTACGTGGTAGCCTTCCGGCCGTATGGCAAAATGATATGGATGTTGACGGTGCTGGCCTCAGCGGATGCCTCCAGATATGTATTCAGAAATGAGAGCGTGCGCCCCTTCTCTCCCTTTGAGGTTAAAGTGGGTGTTTTCAACAACAAAGGAGAAGGTCCTTTCAGTCCCACCACAGTGGTGTATTCGGCTGAAGAAGGTATATATGGTGTGTGCTATCCTAGAGAGTTACTATTTGTTAAATTAACAAATGATGGGCGGGGGGGTTAAAGATGTATGATCAGTTTCTGAGACACAATCAATTTAAGTTGCGTAACATATAAATTGAAAAGCGTATCCTGATTTTAGAAAAGTATAATATAAAAATGATTAACTAATATCTATCATTACCTGCTACCTATCTCTTGAATAGATAACAACTCTACAGTATTTAAAAAATTTGTGACTGTCCATTATTGATTTCATTGCTAAGGACTCATGTGCCATATGAGATCTTTGTATCTCTTTGTATGCTTTTATTAATTTTTAAAAAGACTTAATTTTATCCCTTGAAGTATCAAAATAGCAATTGACACCTCACTCCTTATAGTTTTATACATCATATTCTCCTTAGAACTTACTGATTAGAGCAAAGAGCGTACGTGAAGCAGTGTGATTACCCTCCTTGACATCCACCCAGTCATGTGTTAGGTTTCTAGCACATTATTACCACCTCTGTGCTGTTTCAGCTCCCAAGATGCCTCTCCCAATCCTCACTGCCTGTGGCATTTGCCTTTGTTGTCTTAAAGATAATGCTCAGAATGAGATCATATTGAAATATCTGAAAGTTGAGGCACCAGTTTGAAGAGAGTGAAGATTCAATAAATTCTTTTTTCCCCAATAGAGAAATCATCCAATAGAATCAGCAGCCCTCTGTGACCTCTCTTGTCTCTCTTTCCATCTCACTGCCTTTGCCCTTGCCTACTTCATCGAAAGGATTTGCTTTGGTCCCTTGCCAAGTGCCTCAGTATCCCCTGTTCCCTGTCTTGTCTACCTTGTGAATTCCCAACCATTTTTCAAGCCTCAACTTGAACAGCCATGCCTTCTGTGATCGCCCTCAGTCAGCTGGGCAGAGTAAATGCTTGTTTCTCCTAGGTATATCTGGCATCATTGAGAGTCACAGTGTTTTCACATTCTTCTGTTATAATTCTCAGCCCACTTGGTTGTAAATTCTGGTTATATATTCTCTCTAAGGTATGTTTCCTGAGAATGCATCAATTGTTCTTCACCTGTGGAGTCAACAGTATTCAGTGACACTTACCCAAATCCTGAATTAGCACAGTTATGGTTTTATGTTGCTATGGATGGGTAGAGAGATCTTTATCTAGCATTTCTGGAATGGGAAGTTCATTCCAAGGGATAGGAAATGATAACAGATGAGCTTTTAAAAATATAGAATAAAATATGTGTAAAACTGTGGAAAAAATGTACAGCTATCCAAGCAAATACAAAATTACATGATTATTATTGCTTACAATATAGCTAAGCTAGGTTTTTTTAAGATTCTCAGAAAGATGATTTTACATATGAGCCATATGCACCTCTGGGAAAAAAATAAAACTTGGGAAACAATTATTTCAATGTGTTTCTATTGATCTTTTTGTTGTCATCATTGTTGTTTTGTTTGCAAAGAGAGTGAGTAGTCCAAGATGCTAGGCATTTGTGCTCCTTTTCCCTCTCTTTTTCATAATTCAGTGACAAGACATTACTAATGACAGAGGCTAATTGACAAAGATCTATATTGAGGGAATTGCTAGCTAGAGACATGGTTCTTAAACTTAATCCTGGTCTACTTCAGTTCCATTTACCCTTAAATTTAGAGTCCAAAGATTGGTCATGTCTTTGCACAGTCTTGAAGGGCAGTTCTATAACCATGAATTGTTTGCATCTCACTTCACCATCTCCAGCAGCCCATCCTGATATATCTGATAATAACTTGTTCCTCCTTTATCTGCAGAACCCACTAAACCACCAGCCAGCATCTTCGCGAGGAGTCTTTCTGCCACAGATATTGAGGTTTTCTGGGCCTCCCCAGTAGGGAAGAATAGAGGACGGATCCAAGGTTATGAGGTGGGCAAGAGATACCTTCTTCATTTCCATAACCCTCAGGGAGGCCTCCAGGACAGACTCGAATGGGGAGAGACCCACATTCCTACATATAGGCATCTACTTCAAAGGACTGAATAGTAGACTCCTTCCTCTTTGTATATATTAAACCCAAGTGGTATTTTTTTCAAAATATATGTAGTTCTAAGCATTTATGAAATAGGTTGACAAGCTGAAGTTAGATCTACTATCCCAGAGTCACTTCGTCTCAAAACAAAGATGGAACAGTAGGAAGAAATAAGCAGCAAATGTTGTACCGATTTACTATCTTACCAGAAAGCTAGGAACAAAAAGGTGGACTTTCTACACTGCACAGTTTCTCGGATATGCAAATTCCTTTGTTCTGAGAGCTCTCCTTGTGAATTGATATAGAAAATTAGCTCTTATAAGAATATGCATTTTAAAAAATATACCTGGAAGCACTGAGAATACCCCAAATCGGTATGATTCCCAAGGCCTTTCTTTGTATTTCCTCAGGTTAAATGTTGGAGACATGATGACAAGGAAGAAAATGCTAGAAAAATACGAACAGTTGGAAATCAGACGTCAACAAAAATCTCTAATTTACAGGGCAGTGCACTGTACCACTTAGCTGTCAAGGCATATAATTCGGCTGGGACAGGCCCCTCCAGTGCAACAGTCAATGTTACCACCAGAAAGCCACGTAAGAACAAACTCAGAAATATTTTGGGGATTCATCAAACATGTCCCAAGTTCCTTCCCAGTCCCCACCTCCCAGTGGTTATTTGCATACTAATTGGTATCATTATGTGGATTCAAATTCACCTTAGCATTTTAACTCAACCTTTCAGAGGACCATGCCAAATTCATTGCCCTGGAGGACAGAAAGATAAATGTTTCTCTCCTCACTGGGAAGGGATACTTCTTTTAGCTATAAATGTTAGGCGACCAACTGAATCTTTTTCGATTTGCAGCGCTGTATCTCGTCAGATTTCAGTGACCTTGAAGGCACATATTAGTGCAATAGCCCATTAAATTGCCTCCTCTCTCAAATTCTAGTAAGGAGATATTCCTCAGAATCCATTGAGATTTAATAATCTGTGACTTCGTATATCTTAATTTTTTTTTATAGCACCAAGCCAACCCCCCGGAAACATCATATGGAATTCATCGGACTCCAAAATTATCCTGAATTGGGATCAAGTGAAGGCCCTGGATAATGAGTCGGAAGTAAAAGGATATAAAGTGGGTAATTTCTTTTTGCAAAGGCAGCTAATTCTGCTTTTAGCAGGGTCAGTGTCCTTACATGTACCACACGACCCATGTTCTCACTTTCTCTGTGGCTTGGTCTGAATTTTATAAATCCCCCATGAAAACTGGCCAGGACTCGGATACTCACCTTTGTTAGTCAGCATTTCTTTACTGTAACAAAGGACCTGAGGTCATCAGCTTAGGAAAAGAAAACTTGTTTTGTTTTTTGACTCACAGTCTCAGAGATTTCATCCATGGTCATGTGCTTATGTTGCTACGGTCCTTGGCCAGAGAATACGTTATGGTGAGAAGCACGTGTTCTTCTCAAGTGAGTAAGGAAACAAGGGAGGAAGAAACCAGGGCCCCCCAATCTACTTTGAGTCTATGCCTACTGTGTCCTAAAACCACCCATTAGGCATCACCTCTTACAGATTCTCATCAACTCCCAGTAGCAAAACAGGCTTGGAACCAGTGCTTAGTACATGGGCCTTTGCAAGAGCGTTTGTCTAACCATAGCATCACCTAAACTTCAGATTTAAAAATTCTCAGTCACAAAGAGTTAAGCTCCCTGTGGCTGGCTTTCCAAAAATTCCTGAAGAACTACATTTATTAGCATTTTTTTTTGTAACTGGGTGTTACTCTTATTCAATTACATTTTTTAATTTACAATAGTAACATCCCAATATTACTAATAGTTAATCATTTCTGGCTAGATGTTTCTGTACTCAGGAAGTTTATCTATTGAAAGAGAAGCAAGAGTATTTTGGTCTTCTTTAAAGGGAAAAATAGAAGGAAAAAAAGTCCATTCCTATTGTTATCTAAAAGACCCACCTCAAAAGTATCTAGTTAAAAATAACAATAGTGTATCATGAGTTTGCAATCTGGACAAGGCCAAATTGGGCCGTTTCTAGGACAGGAACAGCTAAGATGCTTCTTCAGTCTTGGAGCTTCTTCCTTGGAATGGCTGGTCAGGGATGCTGGAGCAGAAGCAGGAACTTACAGTCCTCTTAAAAGCTAGAGACAGCCGCAGTGTTTCTACCACTGTATAAAAGTAGAAACATCTCAAGTCTGAACCCAGCCCAGGCAACTTAATAACTTGGGCAGGACCATATACAAATAAAAGAGTCCTGGAAATGTAGTTCAGTGCAAAGACCTGGTGTAAATCCCCAATAGGAAAAAAAATATGAAGCTAAGGATAAAATTTACTACTGAGAGGCGTCTTAGCACCCAAGGGAGGAGACATGAAATTTCCCTGATAATGCGAGGAGTTGAGGGAAGGGATGGCTGGTAGCTATGTAGACCAGACAATGCATTGAGAAGATGGTGGCCAGAATTCTGACTCACAAGATCTATGAGGAATGAATGAAGAAACTCAGGCTATTTTGGTGGATTCAAAAAAAAAAAAATCCTTAAAAGCATGATACTGACTTTGAATATGTGAAAGGTTATTTTAAGGAATTTAAAGGAATAACAACCCCTTAAGATTCTAGGGAATAAAAAAAAAAAAAAAACTATGTGCAATGAGTGAAAACTACATAGAGATAAATTTTGACTCAGGTTTACTTTCCTGTAGCCAAAGTTCTTTTAAAAAATGGAGTTAGTTCAAAGAAGGATGGAGGGTCCTCCATCACTTGAAAGAATCAAGCATTGACTACATCAACACCCAGTGCAATATTAGAAAAGGAAATACCGTATGCATATTCAGATTATATGGTATTATGTTTCCTTTCAAGTCCTGGAACATTATGAGAAAATGACTTTACAAAAAGCTTTTGAGAAACCATAATTATTTGGGTAATATTGACAGTGTCATTGACCTCCAGTGGCTTTATATTAATTCTCCAAAAGAAAAAAATGTTTTTTTCTTGTAATGTGGAAGTTGCATGTGATATATCGTGCCATGGTTTTCATTATAAAAGGAAATTATAAAACCAAACCTATGATTTTGAACTTTTTTTTTTCCAAATAGATCTTGGAAGTTAAATTTTCAGGGACTTTGCAAAAAAAGGTCTTTCATCTTTCACAGAATAAATGAAAGTATTTCAGAGACACACTCCCTAGACACAATAAATGGCAGGGACAGGCTGGGGGGAAGCTCCAGGCAAGTGGAGGGTATGTGCTGGTATCGAAGTGGCCAGCTGCTGCTCTTTTCCTGTCTCTGTGGCCTTACGTGGGCACAGTGCCACAGATACTCCAGTGTTTCAAAGGATGGCAGCAAAAGAATATGTCATTATGGAAGACCATTTCACTGTAAAATGTTGGCACCTTATCTAAATTTGTTTTGATTTGTTTTTAAACATTTGAAACAGCTCGGCAAGTTGACATAAGCCTATGATTGTAGCATTTTGGGACATGGAGGCAGAAGGGTCACAAGTTTGAGCCCTGCCTGGGCAACTTAGCAGTTTGGCAAAATCCTTCCTCAAGGAAAAAAAATTAGAAGTAAAGTAGAGATTAGTTCAGTTTGAAGGTCTTGGGTTCAGTCTTCATCATAGTGACAGGAGCAATGAAGAATTGTGGTAATGTAGTGTAGGCCTGATTAAACTGATAGGCTGCTGGTTTGTGATGTTTCTGTACAGAGATTTTGAAAGAAGCAGATACCAATGATGAAAGGCACCAGTAAAAGGACACGAGTTATTGTACTATGTATTGTTGTGGATAAAGCCTGAGTTGGGTTTTGGAATTGGCACAATAGGTGGGAAAGGCTTGAATAATGGGATGAGGGAACGACTTGGGAGACCCAGCCTGGCAGAAGCTGTTTCCTTCATCACATGGTACAATGACTTGCAGCCCTCCAGTAGAGGCACAATACCTAAACATGAATTTGTTGACCTTTTACAGAGTCCTTTTGTAAAAACAAATTCTGGGGGCTAGAGGGGTAGGGGTAGAACACATACTTAGCATTCACAAAGTCCTAAGTTCAAGGCCCAGTACTCCTCCTACCACTGCCTCCAAAAGCAAACTTTTCTGGAAGGTCTTATAATATCATAAAGACATGAGAAACTTACGGTTGTGTCTCTGTTGACCATGTAACTTTGAGTGAATTACTTAAACTCTGTAGGATGGTTAGCCTTTGATTAAAGGGTGCATTTCTAGCATCTTCATTTTTCTCTGAATCTATTGCATATCCATTCCTTCTCTTTGGGACAACTGCCCCCTATGTCCTTAATCAGCAACTCAATTTTTTTAGCTCTGAGCTTAGCACCGTTCCCTGATGATCAGAGCTCTCTTTAACAAACTTCTAGAAGTATTTTCCATCCTTTTGTATAATGTGATTAGCTGATGACTTGTAAATATTCAGACTGTGGGGCTTCCAGAAGTCCAAAAACAGAATCCTCACTGTTACTTATTCATTCAAGCTTACATTTATTATGGTCATATTATAATGGATATTTCACTGGGTGTAGCAGCACACACCCATTAATCCCAAAGTCTGAGAAGATAAGGCAAGAAAATCACAAGTTCAAGCCCAGCTTGAGAAACTTAGAAGCTAGCAAGTGCCTGTCTCAATGGGAGATATAAAAAAGACTGAGAACATAGCTCCATTTGAACACCCTACGTTTAATCACCATTATGGGAAAAAAATAATGCAACAAAACTCATTTCTTGGACTCTTACTGTCAATTCATGTGAGATTATCTAGTCAGTTCGCTTTATCTTTGAACAAAAAGACATGACATTGAGTAGGGAGGAGGATGAAGGAGGGAAGAATGGGCAGAAAAAGAAATAAGAGGTCAGAAACGAAGACACACTTTTGCAACTTGAGTCCTGAGTAGCCTTACTCTGCCAGGCCACCTTGACTTTGATCGTCACAACAACCAAAAGCAAATCTGATGTCAGCAGAACTGATTTAGCCAAACTAAGGGAGAGTGTGAAACAAAAGCAAGCTAGGAGTGGTAGCCTACACCTGTAGTCCCAGCACTTGCGAGGCTGAGGCAGAAAGGTTGCCATGAGCTCAAGGCCAATCTGGACTACATAGTGAACCCAAAACCACATTGGGCCACAGAGTGAGACACTGTCTCAAAAAAAAAAAAAAAAAAAAAAAGGAAAAAACAGACAAATTCATCCTCCCAGATGTCCATTTATAACCAGCAGAAGAGGTAGGAAAAGAACAGTAAAAAATCCAGAAAGCTGTAGGAGTTCCTGGAAAGCACACAAGTTTCCTGGGCAAACCAACTATATTTTAAACTCATTTCAAGCTGATACTGAAAGACAATTGATGGACAGGGAGGTACCTGAAGTGTTTAGGCAAAACGTGAGCCTGCCTAGAGATGATCTTGTGAAACCCTTCATTTTACAGAGGCAAAACCCAAAGCGTTGTTGAGTAAAGTGACTTGGAGTGCCCTCGGGTCTCAGGGGCAGGGATCAGTGTGCATGCTGGAGTTTGCTTCAGTGCACTGGGCCTAAAAGATTATAGACATTTCTAGAAGAAAAATGGGGTAACAATTATTATTTAGTTGGCTCTTCTTTGTACACCTGCTCCCTCTCAGAAACTCTCATCTGAGCTCATAGGCTCTTCTGAAGTCCGTAACCTGTAACCTCACAGGCAGTGCCGCAGATACACAAGATACGTTGGAGCAGCACAGCCTCCTGCAAGGTGCGTGGGGTAATAAGGCAGGTCAGGACACCAGGACCACATTGAATTTTTCACAAAAGGTCTTCTGGGCTTGGTGTAAAATTTGGGAAAACAATTTTTGTATAGAAGTAGAATAAAACAAACCCATGAGCAAATTAAAACTGGGAGTCTTGGAATTGCTTCAGACCTAAATAGCAGACCAAATGATGCACTCACTTAAGCCATGGGTTAAGATATTTTTTTCCACATTTTTTGTATTAGTTCATTATATCTTCCAGATATAGACTGTATCTAAGAAAAATATAGAGGCCTTTCCACAATGGGAAGTTTGTGGCAAAGGAAATCTCATTGATTGGTGGATTTCAAGAGGGTGAAATGCTGTGGAAAGTACGGTGGAGGAAAACAGAGAGGTAGCAAGTTTAGATCAGATTGTAGGAAAGGATACTTTCAAGTTCTTGATTTCCAACTCAGTCACTCTGCTTCTTTTTAGAGATGGAACTAGAGGAGCCAGACTCCTTAATCATCAGGTGGTCTCTAAGGGACATGACCAGGGCTGGCCATAGATACTGGTTCACATACACACAAATGGAGATATGTGTTTATAAATAGACCCTTCCATGATATCTCAAGAAACTTCTCCCCAAAGTCACTTTTAGGAATGAAATTATAGGAATTCAATGTGAATCTGAATGCAGTCAGAGAATTAGAATCAGTTTAATCTTAGATTGAAAAAATCATTTATTATGAATAGTTCTTGTTTATATCAAACTTTCATAACTTGATTTTTCTTCTAAACAATGAAGGATTGGGGTGAGGATTAACTTTTTTCTTTTTTACTAAATTGCCTGAATTCATGAGATCTCTGCGTGGGTAGATAGTCTTAAGAAAAAGTTGGCCTTAGATCTTTTGAGGCCCAGAATATTGTGAGCACACATCTTGAAACTGCTTTAAGAGTTAAAAGGATAACCTCTGATCTCAGTCACAAACCTTACTGCCACAAAGCCAGGCAAGTGACTTAAATGGGTTACAGTGACTCACTCCACTCAACACTATAAATAAATGAACTAAGCACTGTCCCAACTCATCTTTGTAAGTCATGAAATAATCCATTAAGGAGACATTGTTTTAGAATCTAGTGTACTTACTAGCCCTAATTTTATAAAGAACAGTACAAAGTCACCCAGCTCAGCTAGTATGTCAGACACCTGAGATCTGAGTGCAGCAATAGGGATCTGGCTCTACCTTCCAGGCACTATGGCTACTATGCCTGCCCGTAATAAAGAAATACAGGTAGTGGTAATAAGTACTCCAAAGAAAAGGAAATCAGAATGAGGGGAAGGGAGGGAGCCAGGGAGCAAGTAGCAGGCTTCTTATTTTACATAAATGCCAAGGAAAGCTACTTAAAGAGGTAACATTTCAATTGAGTCCTTAAAAGACAGAATGGAAAAGACAGCACTGTGGAAAGGTGTTCCAAGTACAGCAAACATGAGGTGCAAAGGTCCGGGGGTGAGCAATTCTGAGGCAAAAATATGAGAAATGCGGGGGACTCTGCTAGCCTGCAGACGCTGTGATTGTTCAGAGGAAGCAGTGTCTTCTCAGGTCCAGCTGTTGCCAGACCAAAATGTAGACCAGAATCTTTGTCTGGTTTTGCTGCTGGAATAGCACACCTGAGACCAAGTAAGTTAAAAGGAAGAAAAACATATTGTGCATAATTCCGGAGGCTGGGAAGTCCAATATCAACATGATGGCATTTGGCAACTTCCTTCCTGCTGTGGCATCTCGGGTGGCGGAAGGTAAGAGGTTGAAACATAGCAAAAAGAGGCCCTTTTTTAACCACCCTGATTCTTACTGTGAGGGGAGACCGTCATGACCTAATCATCTCTTGTAGGTCCCACCTTCTAATACCATTAAGATAGCAGTTAAATTTCAAAAGGAGTTTTGGCGATAATAAGCATTCAAAACACAGCATCCAGGGCAGCCAAATCTTCCAGGGTTTCAACAGAACTCACAAACTTGAATGCGTGACTTCTTAGCTTGTATATCTCACCATGGAGCTTATTACAGATTAAACACAAGGAGAGCCACAGAGAAGACCCACAAGCTGGATAGGATCTCGGTACCACCACTTTTTTTCAGTCTAACCTTCTTTTATGTTCACAAAGATAGTGACCAGGGAGAGCAAACAATTTGCTCTCAGCCGTGGAGAACTTGGCCAAACTGGCGTTTGTTAGCAACACAGGTCTTGGAAACAGACGCGTAGGTCCACCACTGTTGGTCATAATAAATATTTTAACATTTGCAGGTTTCAGCTTCTCGTCTTTGCAGTCAGAATAACAACAGTGCCTACCCTGAAAAATAATACACAGAAAACATTTACAAGGTAGCGTTCAGTAGCTGCTAGGGGAAGTAAAGTAGTCAGTGTTTGCTGGTATAATCATTATGCCCATGATCCCATGCTTCCATTGTCTTCCAGCTTGGATTATATCAAATGCAAGCACAGCCTTCGGGTCAATCAGCTGAACCAAGTAGGTGGTGTAAATAAAGGTTGTACAGCGCTCATTTAAGTCCCACTGCAATCCCTCATATTACAAGACTGATCAGCAGTGCTGATGAAATGGGCTGCTTTTCTCTGGAAAGGTTTCCTTTGGATTTATATTTGTAAGTGGTTGGATTCTCTGAGTCCTTGCAAGGAACAGAGGTAAATCAGAGAAGCAATTTATTTCTCAAAGCCAGATGTGACCTTGCATCCCTTCAGCCAGCCCATTCTCCTGAAGGGCCGTGATGAGAAGCGTGGACGCTCCTGAAGGTGCCTGAGGATTTATGGGAGCGTGATCATTAGTAAGGGCGATGTTGGGACGGATTTGGCTGATGCTGGAAGTAAAGGCAAGCAGATACTTATGAATCTGCCCGCCTTAAGGAAATTGTGTTTTCCACGTTGTATTAGAGAGACATAAATTAAATTGATGAAATGCCAGTGAACAATCAGGATCTAAACCATTTTAAGGGAAGTTTTATGAATTCTGCTTGTATATGTTTTTTTTCTTGAGGTAACCATCACTTTGTCAGCAACCTAAGTGTATCATGGGTAGTGATCTTAGGCACAGGTAAGCTAGTTTTGTGTTTCTCAAAGTGTGACCCCTGACCCAGAAGCTTATTAAATGTGAACTTGTTAGACATGCAGATATTCACGTCCAAACCACACCTCCTCACTCAGAAACTCCCAGAATTGAGTTGAGCGATCTGTCCTTTATGAATTCTCCCTTTAATTGTGATGCAGGCTGTAGTTTGAGAGCCATAAAACTAATCCACGATTCCCCGCTCATAATAACGTAACAAAGCCAGGACCCTATCTCTATGGAATCTTTCTTGGCAGCCCCAAATGGAACTGTAGCAGGTTTTTCATCACCTCATTACTGAAACTTTGAGCTGAACCATTTGTTGTTGTAGAGTCATCTTGTGAATAGTAGACCATTCAGCCATCTCCTCACTCTCCATACACTATACCAGAAGCACCCACTGTGACACCAAAACTGTGGGAAGATGTTGCCAACCATTTCCGTATAGGACATGAATGCTCTCACCCTGCAACCCCTCGTGAGAACCAGTAGTCTGCAGTATCAGTAGTTTGCAAATACCCCAAGTAGCTGTAGTGTGCAGTAATATGCACTCAGGACGGAGAACTGCTGAACTCACCGAAACTTTTTCTTTTTCTTTTTTTTCTTCTTTTTTTTTTTTTTTGTAATTGCCCTGAGAAACTGGAGAGGATCAGGTATAGTGGCTTCAAAGTGTGGGCGTAGGAAATCTTCATCTTGCCAGCTTTGTGAGGCCTCAATTTTCCTCATGTGCAAACTAAAACTTGTGTAGCATCGTGGGAGTACTTAAACAAAGTGATGGTGATAATGTGCCTGTAGGCTTCAGAAAGTTTCTGCAGGATAATTACCATAAACCTTGTTAAAGAAGCTCTTTTCTGGCTCTTTATATTTGATCTGACTGGGTTGATGCCGGTCAGGACAGGGAGACCTAGGCAGGCGTTTTCAGGACAACTAGCTGGCAACCTCCTCAAATCAACCAAAGCTCAAAACAGAACCCAGGGGTGTCAAGATGGAAAACACAGATGCACAAGTGGGACTTGGCAAGGTGTGGAGTCTCGCGGATTGACGATGACTTCCTCTTCCCTATACGGTCATTTAAAAGGGAGAGGGTACCTGGCCCTCGCCTTTCAGAAACCTTCCCCCAGTGCTGCACTGTCCTCTCACTGGAAGCCTTGTGATAATAATAGATTTTCTGTGTTGTGCTTATAACCTTTGCTAGGTATATTTCTCTCACTTAGCTTGTATACATACTGTTTCTTGTGTGCCTCCTTTAAGCCACACCCATACTATGTCCAATCCTTGTGCAATCTTGTAAATATCCCAGGAAGGTGGCTAGAAGTCTTCATTTCACAGATAGAAAAGAGAGGCCCACAAAGGTAAAATAATTGACCCATGGTCAGACCATGGCTCACCCTCTTCTGATGCCAAAGTCCGCAATATGTAACTGACTCAGTGCGTCCTGAAGAAGGTATTTCTTTTCTCCACCTGCCCGGGTATATTGGCTGACCTTCCTCTGAGGGGTTAGCCGCGCAGCATGCTGGTAGAATCCTGCTGCCCTCATTCTTTCTAATATCCTCTGAACTCTTTCCTCATAATGAAATAGTAGCTGCAGACATGGCCCGAGAATAAATATGTTCTCCAAATGGACATAGGCATCCAGACACAACGTCCCTGCATTTCCCCAGTGCCCAGGGGTAAAAACAAAGGAATGTCCCATCCCTGGGGCTGTTGCGAGGCTAGCAGGTGACACCTGTTCTTCCTGTGTTGGCAGGTCTTGTACAGATGGAACAGACAAAGCAGCACATCTGTCATCGAAACAAATAAAACTTCAGTGGAGCTTTCTTTACCTGTTGATGAAGATTATATAATTGAAATTAAGCCATTCAGCGATGGAGGAGATGGCAGCAGCAGTGAACAAATTCGAATTCCAAAGATGTCAAGTGAGAAAGTCCTTTTTTCTCCCTTCCCCTCCGCCTGTCTAATCAGTCATCCAAATTATTCAAGGCTTGTATGAAAAGAAGCCCACAAAGAAACACTTGAAGTGGACATTAGCATTCGCTTGCCTCAAACACCTGATATTTGTTGGCCATAGTTTCCTACAAAGAAAAACAAAAAAATCAAAAGCTGTTTGCCCAGTTTTTACTGACTTAATCAGTTGCCAATCAGAAAATCAGATTTAAGCAGCTGCTGTGTGGTTTGTAACTACATAATCCCAAAATTATAGCCACTACAGTGAAAAGAATCCCTTAGCAGAAATGAACAGAAAGCCTTTTAAAAGGCTGTATTTATTCATCTCCCATGAAAAAAAAAAACTATTCAATGTCCTGAGTTGAAAATATTTTGGACTTAACAATATTTATTTTTGAATTGGTATATGTGCATAAATGTGTATGATAAAACATGTGTAATCAGGATAATGTTTTGAAGAACTATTGAATGATCTGTGTTCTTTTTTGAGCAAATGCATTTGGTCCTGTTTTTACCAAATATAATGTTTGCCAGTATCTCAGCAGCATATCATTTTTTGTTATTGTTTTTGTGTGATTCTATTTATTTAAAGATTAAAAACACAGTAGGCAAATCCGTGGAGACAAAAATCAGATTAGTGGCTTGCAGTAGCTGACCAGGAAGAGTAACACATTAATGGATATTGGGTTTCCATTTCTGGTGATTAAAAAAAAAATTGTAAAAACAGAGTGACAGCAGATTGCACATCAGAACGTACTTAATGCCTCTGCATTATACGCTTTAAGCCAGTGTAAATGGTCACTTTTATGTTTTGTATATTTTACCACAAAAAAAAAGAAAGAAAGAAGGACAGAAGGAAGAAAGGAGATTTATCAGCTTTTGGCTTTAACAGCCTGGAGATTGAGGGATCAGCATAGGGTAATATTACAAACTTTCAAAATATTAGTGAAGTGATATTTTAAATTATGGAGAATATCCTTACCACAGAGTCCTGGTATCCCTCTGCTAAATGTCCATTATATTATTTTCAGATAAGACACGACTGCGTTATATCTTACAGATCCGAAATAATAGGAATGTACCTGCTAAGCAATTTTAATGACATCTATAACATTCGAATGCCTTGGATCAGAGGAAAAAGCATGCTCTGACCACCTGACTTTCCCTCTGAATTTCCTTTTGCGTAGGTGGGGCTCAGTAATCATTTGTTAAAGAGTAGCAGAGAACTTCAGTGGGAAACTGAGGCTCTTTAGAGCTGTGCTCCAGAACACTTGTGTTATTTGCCAGTGTTTGGATGGAGTTTATACTTACAACATTGTTTTTTGTGTACAAATATTAATGCATTTTGAGCACTTCGGGTGAACTGTATTGTAGACTTCACTAAACAAGGCCTGTAACTTTTGCTGAATGGGAGCCAGTTGTATGGTGAGGGGTGTAAGGCCACAAAAACACAAGATTGGGGGTGATGGTTACTTATCTCACTTTTACCATCTGACTGCACACTTTCTTATCATTGCAAGGATGTCCTGTTTAGTCTGGTTTTTGTAATGGTTGTACTCACTACAAAAACATAGAATAAGTAATTTTAGAAGTATAGTTACTAGATGATAAGGATTTGACTCTTAGTACAACATGACTTCTTCCCTCAAGAGATTTTTGATTAAGTCAGCCAAAGAGATATTAGAACCTTGAAGAAATCCTGAATGAAGATTGGGAAAAAAGTCTTATAATAAAGAATAGCAGACACTCAGAAAAGGTTTAAAAGGTTGCGATTATTTTGTTTGAAGAAAAAAGGTGCATTTAGAGTGGGTGTAATTCCAAATTCAGACACTCCCTTGCTGGGTAATCTTGGCCAAGTTAGTTTCCTTGTTTCTTTCACTGAGCCCTTGTCTCCTCATCTGTCAAATGAACTGATAATAATACTTGGTCCATAAAAAGGTTTTGTAAGGCCTAAGATCTGTTAAGATTTAAATGCTTAACATAAAAGTTGACTTGAAACGGGAATAATTTTCTGGTTGCTCCGTCATTGCTAGATCATAATGCTCATCAATATTGTTTCTAGTAGTATTGAAGTATTGTTTCATACCAGATGTGAACGTCCTCATTTTACTAAAGCTTGAACAGAGATACAGCGATGTCTCTCCCCTAGTCTGCCCCTGAGTACATAGCAAGGCAGTGCCAGACCTGATTTGAAGGAGACTTTAAGAGGTATTCACGTCTAGCACAACCCAGTAGTATCCGCTATTTCAGAAAGCTTGGGGATTTCAATTCCCTTTGTAGTGAGGATGGGGCAATTCTGAGTGAACGTTTTCTCTCTTTCCAGATTCCTACGCCAGAGGATCCGGGGCTTCCACGTCAAATGCATGTACGCTGTCGGCCATCAGCACGATAATGATTTCCCTCACAGCCAGGTCTAGTTTATGACAAACGTTACCTAAAGGACTTGCTGTTTATAATATAAGCAACATTTAGCTAGTTGTTTTGAAGACACCCAGTACTAAGTAATATTGTTGTTCAAGTACATCTTATTACTGGAAAAAAATGTTTTTTGCTTCTTTAGGAATGGCATTATAAAGTACTTCCTCAAAGCAAATCTAGCTTTGTCTGAAGTTTCTTTGGAAACTCTGCAATGCACTGAAGACATCTGTAATATGATGTTACCAAAGCAGTTTACATAAGTCCTTATATGCATATTTTTATTATATATTTAGTGTTTTATAGAATTTTTTAAAGTTAACATATAATGTAGATATTAATTTTTTCCTCTGCTATAAAATGCTATGGGCAACACAACCATACAATTATGATTTGAGACTATTTCCTTTAAAGACAGAGTTTGAAACTCATCTTGGTAAATAAATTGCAAATTACTTGTACAGTTTTACAAGGATCTAGTGGCAGAACAGCTGGAGACTTGGTCTATAACTCAAGGCTGTTGTATATAAATTATTCTTTGAATGGTTGATGCATTGAATCAAGTCCTTCTTGACATGTACAATATGTTTCCCACCCTGTTGTGAATTTTGTTGTTCAGTACAACTTGAGATGATTTCAGGAATAGCTGCAAATCTCTAAAGCTAAAACTTATTGTCCGAGAGGCCCTGGTGCAATACTCCCATCCCTGGTTTAGCATTGTGCAGTGAGACTTTCTTTTCACTCAACTAAGTTAGCACTGTCTCTGTAGTAGCATTATCATAAGACATTAAATTTGAAGTCCGAAATCCTGTAGTAACACAGACCAAAAGTTACTATAGTCATCCAAGCCTTTCAGAAGATAAGAGATAATTTTACTATATTTAAAGGTATGTTTTCAATGTAAATTTTTTAAAAAGTAATTCACTGTCAATGGATCCATAATTTCTTTACAAATTTTATTATATATATATGATACGTGTATCTCTGTAGTAATAGACCTTTACTTTTTGACCCACGTCACTCAGTGGAATTTGGAAGATTTCTCCTGTTTCAGCAAATAGTTGCTGCAAAGAATTTTTCATATGACTCTATAAAAGATCTTTAGTACAATTGTATGGTATCTTGATGATCCTCCTGTTTTTGCAATAGCTAGCCTACTTGCTTTATAAGCTTTACCTTCTAAGTCTTAAAATCACACATTGGAAAGTGACAATATCAACAAAACCATATTCTTACGAAAAGAATTATTTGTTATGATGGGGAAGGTTTTGTAAGATGACATGTGTGGAACAGTAATACAAAAGGCAATGAAATTTTCTACAAAAACTTTCACATGTGAACACGCTGCTGTTTCTTCTTTCTCAGAGAGCTCACATTTGCCTGTAATTCCTCATTTTTGCTTACAAATAATTTAATTTTTCAACGTTCTAGTTACATATATATATATATCCAATGAAGTCATAACAGGATTCCACTTGTGTAAAATTTAGGGTGGTAATTGGAACAAAAAATATTGTCAGTATTGCAAGCTGTGTTCCTTTCTTAGTTTGATATGGTTACTTCTATGTTAAAATAAAACTTTAAATCACACTCAAAAAAATCAACAAAACAGTAAAATGAATGAAAAAAATGATACCCAGGTAGTTCCCAACCCCAGTGTAAATGATATTTACCAGTGATCTAGCATATGTAATCTTTTTTTAAAGGTATTGTTAATAAATATTCTGTCATTTGTAAAGATACTTGTCTTTTGGGAGCATTTTTCCTGCCTGCCTGTCAGGGAATTTGTTAGCTCACTCTTGTACTGGTCCTAATTTGGGATCATAAAGGGACTCAAAAGTCTCTGGCCATGACCCAAAGCTAGATGACCCAGAGCAGTTCCTCTGGAACTCACAACCCTGAAGATGTCATTTCAAATCCTCTTTGGAAGTAGAGACGGTCAAACTCTACAAATAAGTATCCTGAATATCAGACTTGAATATTTTCTCTTGATTAGCTAAGTCTTTTCTAAATTTGACCTAAGTTTATCTGTCATTTCCCTCACCTTCCCTTGGCCAAACGAAAAAATCTGAACAAGCACCGAAAGCCCTTCCCAATCTCAGACAGTTCTGTATCCAGCCACACACAGCCCTTGTTGGCCCCTAAACACTGCTGGCTTTTGGTCTTACCTCTGTGCCTTTTGGTCTCATGGTCACCCCTTCCTGAAATGCCTTCTTTCCTCTGCCCCCCACCCAAACCTCAACTGTTTTAGGGTAGTATCAACCCCAGCTGCTCTGTGAAGTCTTCCACAGTCAGTCCTTTGTGATGCCCCTCTTCTAAAGTCGCTGCAAACCTCCTCCGTTTAATCAGGTACTACTTTGGGAAATCTTTTGTACTGTTATCTTGCATTTGAACTTAACTCCTGTATTGTTACTTAATTTCCTTGTATGTACGCCTTGTCTCCCCAGCTAGACTGTAAGCTCCTTGAGGGCAGGGACATTGGTCTTATCTTCAGTGTACTCTCGATAGTGCCTAGCACAGTGCCTTGCAATAAATACTCATTGTGAAATTGATTGAAGGGGTCTCTAAGTAGCATTTTGCATCAGTTGCCTACCTGTGTGTCACAGCAAACCAACCAGGGAAGACTGTCATGACCCAGTGAGGTGCTGGAAAATTTTGAAGGCCAATCTCCTAACTTTATGCCTTGACAAACTCTTCACCTCTCAGCTTCTTCACCTGCGAATGAGGCTCTGGAATAGCTGAGTTTGGTAACTTAAAAAAAAAAAAATGAAGGAAGTAACTCATAGTCTCCTTAACCCAAACTTCTTAGATTTTTTTGCTTTCTGTGGTCATCACAGGCAGGATCCAGTCATTGATGGCAACAGAACAACTCTGCTAACTTGAGTGAACACTAAGGACCTAATTATCAAGACAACAAAGCCTGGATGAGAGTAAGAATCAGGCCACTGTCACAGCCCAGATAGCAGAATCTGTGGAAGGTGTTTCCTGTGTGCAGCTGAATGTGGGGTTCCATCGGCTTTATTTATTTTCATGTCACTCTGCCCAGCATCCACATTCTTTGAGAAGTGTCTAATCAGCTTGAGTCAAACAGCCAGAGCACTGTGATTACGCTAAATGTGTAGTTGTCTAGAGAGACAGATTTTTAAAGGAAAATCAAAATGATGTTTCTTGAAGGTGGGAGACTGGATGCTGGATAGTTCTATACAACAGACCTTCTCCCAGGCACGGGGGCAGCCCAGGAATTACAACAAAGTCATACATTGAGGCAAAATGGGTTGCTGCTTGACATTTTACCCCAGGGAGAAATACTAAGCAAATACTTGTTTATTTAATCCTTTCAGGTATGTACCATTGGCTGCTATTTTGTATGTATGCAATCCACCTATGATTGAACTGTATAAAATTCAATTCTACTTCAATAGATAATTGGATTTTTTTTTTAATTTACTTGCTTTTTATAGAGCCCATACAGCCTATGTACAAAGCAGCACCTTTCTATTTGGGTAGAAAGTCTAGATGATAAACCTCATTTTTTCAGGTAAGTTCTAGATTCTTTGATCCTGTGCAGTGGGGAATCCTATGAATTTTTATTTAATTTGATTCAGCTATTCCGACCATGAAAATCTTG
Source organism: Ctenodactylus gundi (assembly GCA_004027205.1). Taxonomy (NCBI): domain Eukaryota; kingdom Metazoa; phylum Chordata; class Mammalia; order Rodentia; family Ctenodactylidae; genus Ctenodactylus; species Ctenodactylus gundi. The sequence goes on along the minus strand of PVKB01000082.1, from coordinate 666,439 downwards.
GTGATCTCCATCCAGGAGGAACTTTAAATCCTGATTAATATTTCCCAGTGTCTCTCACAACTCCTACCTTACTGTAAATACATTTAGAGAGTGCTGGCTAGATAAGTGTACTAAGTGGTGTAATTAGCTCCTAAAATCCCATGCAATTTAATGTTCTTTAATCAACCAATGGGTGACGAGTACTATAATTTATTCTCAAAGCTGTTGGTTTTTTTTTTCCTCTTAACATAGGTAATCAAGAACAGCTGTATTTTCCTGTGACAGTTAAGCACAGTATTCTGGCTAAAAAAGTTACACAGCCAACCGTTGTGACATGAGAGGTGAGCCTTTCAAATCAAAGATTTATGTTCAATCTGTAGACACACTGAAAATTATTTCATAAAATGATAAACATTAGGGCCTTACAAAGACAGCCTAAAACAGTGGGTAAGAATATATATTCTGGAGTCTTACAGCCAGAGATGCATTCCAATGATTTCTACTGTATTAAATAAGATAAAGCTTATAAAGTTCAAAATATGTGACATTCTAAACAGTAGTGTTTTATAAATCAGTAACCTTTTTCTCTAGAGATATAACAAAAAATAAAAGTAGAATGCTTCCTGTCACCAAAATAAGCTGAACTCAAGTACTGTATTCATTATGATCTTTTATTTAAATATTAGTTCTTAGTATGAATAGTATATAATGTTTTTAAGACAATAAATAAAATGTTTACTAATCTAAACAGTTTTAATGTCACATAAAAGGAAGCAGTGAGGTCTTGATTCAGATACCATGTTACTATGAAGTTTTCCTCAGTTTCCCCCCATATTGCCCTCCCATTTTTCTGACTTTCAGATCATATGATCAGTACCTATTCCTATCACTCATCCCTTTCTACAGGGTATGTGGTATTTAAGTCACTTGTATCTGTGTGATTTGACAAAGGAGTATATCTGTTGCTCCTTAATTTCCTGGTCTCTGCTAAAGAATAATTATTCTATGCCTATTTTTGAAGGAAACCCTTCTGCCCTAGCTCTAAATGAGCCATGCAGATTAAACATTACAACTCCACAATTCAAGTATAAGCTATGATACTGAAAAGAGCCCATAGGTCCAAAAAAAATTGGCCTCTGCCCTTCATCCTCGACAGTCATGATCATTTGCAGATTAATAGAACTCTAATAGTACAGATCACACAGAGCAAAAGCTTTTTTAAAAAGTCACATACATGACCTGTTAAGCTGAAGTATTCTGGAGGGGATTGCATAAGATATTTCCAGACTATGGAAATGGGGGTTTCCCTGTGCATTTTTAACAACTGATAAAAATAGCAGAGACCATGGCAGAAAATATGTCTTAGGATTTTGATAAACAAATAATAATAATTTCTTTAATTTTTTAAGTGTTCATAGTGTCTTTACACTAAGAAGCAACAGTTGCTGTTCTGTTCCTTTTTCATTTGTGAAATGGAGGTCAAGAGATGACACCAGAAGCTCGAAGTAGCAGGCAATCAGGAAGTCACGACTAGAATTAGAAACTCTTTGTTCAGTGCCTTTCAACACCTAGAAATAAAGTCTATACTATGAGAAAGGACAGGAACCCATAGGTTTAGCTAGGGCACAGTGCAGGGCACTGAAGAGGCAAGCAGGAGGGAAATTGTGATCCACAAGGACAGTGTGTCTGAGATGATGTTGTGGGGACAGGAAGTTCTGAACAAGAGAAAACCCGAGGTGTCCCCATTCAGGGGAACGTGCTAGGACAGTATTCCTTAAGTGGATTGGGTTATTTCACAAGAGATGCCCTCTTCGTTCCAAGCAGTAATGTAGGCACAGAGGATTGACACTGCATTCCAAAATAGTTGGCTAAGCCAAGGGACCAATAAGAGCATATTATCGCAGTAAGGAGGCAAGCGGTGGTGATAATCAGCAGTGTTGCTGCGTACAGATGTGCCAGCCTCAATGAGTGATTTACTGTTTATTACTCTTATTTTGTATGTGGACAAATGAGGCTGAGATGTTCAACTGTGTGGCTCAGGTTATAAAGGTATCTGATCAGAGGCCAGAATATCAGACTTTAGTGGCTTGGTTCAAGAACTTCTCTATACACGAGATACCTGGATTTATGGGTAGATGATAAATCATGAGGGATGGATACATAGAAAGACAGACTAATTTTTACATACTATCAAGAAGGGAAGGCAATACGGAGCTTCCAAGAAGTTTGTACACAATGTTGGGAAATGACCTGGGAAGCGTGGATTCAGTGCCCAGGTGCAGATCACGCATGAGGCTCAGGTGTGGTGGTTTCTCTGCTCCAAAGTGGCCTGATTAAGCTGCTTTCATTCTTGGACGGCAAATTGCATTTTTGTTCATTTGTTGTAATTGACTCCAGGTGACTTAGAGCCGTATTTTTAACTCATGTTATCCTGCAGGATCAGAATTTTTTAAAAATACAAGACCCCCAATTGAACATGCGTTTCAGCTGGACAGGATACTTTTAGTATATGTAAGCTCTATGTAGTATTTGAAATTAAAAGTTAATCATCCTGTAATTTTTTATTTTCTGAATATTGCAATATTATACAGGAGAGAAGAGGCAACCCAACTAAATTGTCCTTTTATTTTTTCTTTTTGTTGTTGAACCCAAGGCGTTTAAACTGAGCTACATCCTCAGACATTTTCTTTTTATTTCTTTCTTTCACAATAAGTTCTCAGTAAGTTGTCCATGTTAGGCTTGAATTTGAGATCTTTCTGCCTCACCTTCCCAGAGTGCTGGGGTTACAAGTATGGGCTAGCACTATTAGTGTGGGGTCATTAATTTCTAACTCAAAATCCTAGGACCCCTGAATATCAATGGTTCATGAGTGTTTTGCTGTTTCGAGTTTTGATCTGTTCTCTGAATCTCTTACCTCTTTCCTGAGAAACAATGTGTGTGCTATTGTTAACATACCATTTATCAGTTTTTGGGACAAAATATCTGAAACCAAACAACCAGAAATTTGATTTGGACAACTTATTATTATTATTATTATTATTATTATTATTATTTTCTTTCTGAATCAGAGTTTTGTTCTGTAGGCCAGGCTGGTGACGAACTTACTATGTATACAGCGTTGGACTCATAGAAATCTTCCTGCCTTAGCCTCCAGAGTAGTGGGTTTATAAACATGTGCCACCACATCTAGTTTATGACTTAATTATTTGTTTTGTGTTTAATGATTATAAAACAAGAGTATCACCTGGACCTTATGCCACAGGCTGTAATCCCACTACTCTGGGAGACTGTAAGTTGGGAGGATCAGAAGTTGGAGCCCAGCCTGGGAAATTTAGCAACTTAATGAGACCCTGTCTCAAAATAAAGTTCTCTTTTTAAAAGGGGCTACAGATGTACCATAGGAAGACCCTGGGTTCTATTCTAAGTTCTCCAAAAAATGAATAAGTAAAAATAAGAAGCATGAGTGCTTATTATGTATAAAGTACAATGCAGGGCACTAGAAACATCAAATTAAAGCTTCTCTCCTCACGGTGCAATGGAGGAGTCAGAAACATACATATATTTGAAATATTGTGTGAAATATGTAGACAAAAGAATGAACAGAAATAGCAGACTTGTGTTTCTTATGAATACAGCTTACACAAGGTGAGGTTCAGGCACACACAACAAATTGTGTTGACCCCTGATTTCCCATCCCCTCCACACAAACACATACCCAGATGGTAGAATAATCTTTATTTTAATTTTCAAAGTGGTTGCTTTTCTTAATTAAAAAAGCATAGACAATTATGACATGTTTTGGATTTATTAAGCTATTTACAGATAATTATCAGCCCACTTGCCGGATCTATTTTCTTTTCCCCTCATTTTGTTTGAAAATAAAGATGAGAACATAATCACATCCATTTGCACACTGTGTTATGTTTTGTAGAATATTAGATGGTAACAGGGACAGTAAGGTTCTCAACGTGTAGAATATTCCCTAATGCTTTAAGAACCTAGTGGATCTTTATCATATAGATCACTACTTTATACCTGGCCCTGCTGGGTTTATGTAGTTTTTTGTTTCATCATCCAGTAACAAGAAATGTTGGGTTGTAATTTTAAGAAACGAATCAAACTTCAAAACAAATTCTCAAGTTGAAAAAAGACCCATTACAACTGTAATACGAGGTCAGCAGCCTATTTCGTGTTGCCTTTGAGCATGTGTATCCTTGGCGCGGAAGAGAGCCCAGTGCGCAAGCGCCACGGAGTCTCAGGCTCACACCGCGCAGGCGCTGTCTGCGGCGACCTCGCGATGGATGGCTGCTTGCGTGCGGAGGAGGCCGTTTCTGAAGCGAAGCAACTCTGCCACCGTGTTGTGTGTGAGTTATTATTTCATTGTTCGAAGCACTGCTGATGGTTTAATTTCTTATGTAACCGCACAGCTTTATTAAGCGAGTGTACCGTTAGAGTTTTGTAGTATCTACATGGAATGTTTTGTCATTTGGTAAACATTGAAGAGACTCGCTTCTCGCCCCTTGGTCCTGGGCAAGCCGAGCGAGGAGTCGCTTTCTGCTCATTGCGGTGGCCAAACAGGTAAATAAGGCAGTGTTGTTGACTTCAGAGTGTACGCTTTGAGAAGGAAGTTTTGGGTAGTATGGTAACTGATACAATTAAACAGAAGGTACCGAAGGAAGGGACGTGTAGTTCAGGTTGGAAATGAAAATACTTTCTTTTGGTGGCAAAGAGCCCTTATTTTGAAGTAGGGTTGACAAGATGGAAAAAGATTTAAAAGCGCGCCCCCCCACCCCCAACCCCTCGCGAAAGAAAGTAAAAGCAGAAACACAGAAAAATAAGACAGCTTGTGCTAGTGGAGAAATAGCATATTGGTCAGAATAGAGGTGGTGGCTTGGCAGAATGGAGCTGGAGAGCCACTGGAGGCCAAGATCTTAGTTCAGAGGCTGGTGTGGTGGTTCGAGAGAGAGAATGGTGACTGTAGTGGAGTCCAAGAAGGGAAGATTTTAGGGGAATAATGAGAAGTATGTTGCTCTTCCGTTTGCAGAGTTTAACAATTTACTGTTGTTTGTTTGAAGCTTGTCTCATTCTGAAACACAATACAGTCACATCTATCACCGAAAACCTGAATCTGGGAAAATAACAAAATTGTCTTTAAACATTAAAATTCTAAAAGAGTTTTCACAGAATTTCTGCTCTGAAATTTATGGAATATGGAAGCAGGAATAAGCTCCATAGTCATTGTCAGAAAGATCCTGAGGCTAACATTAAATCTTATTCTAATTAGGGTTTTCACCTTTACTCCTGCCAGCGAAGATTGTTTTCAGTTCCCTGTTCTCGCTTCCAGATATCTACTTGTTCTTTAACAAATTAGCACCTACGGTTTATTAATTCCACCAACAGATGGTACTGACACATCCAAGTCTCACTCTGAAAACGTCGGATTTTTAATCAGGATGTTCTTTGCCCACGTGGATTCTTCCCCATCCTGCATAAATAGCTTGAGGCAAGAGGTATTTCAGTGAGACTCAGGTGTTAGCGCTTTTGGCAAACATGAACTTTACCCTCCAGTCTCCCCTTCACTCTTCCTATGCAAATTCCATAGTGAGTTCCAAATGCCAAGGAAAAAGACTGGGCTTAAATCATTATCACAAAGGATGTCCTGGAGAACCTTTGTTTGTTTTGATCCTGTAGCTGTGAAATTTCCAAAAGGAAGGTGACTTACTCTTCAATTTATGAGAGCCAGTGTTGTGACCTCAGTTTACCTTAACCTGTGGATGATGGTATTTACCATTGAATGCATGTTCACACTCTCATTTGCCTTGGAAAGGCTAGTAAAAATACACCACTCAGAATGAGCCGCTTAGAAGCCTGATTCTTTTATATAGCAGTTTATATGTAACAGCTTTTCCACATCAGAAAAAAAAAAAATCCAGGTTGTGGTAGCTGCCCATTGAGGCACTTATTTCTAATTGTGTTCTTGTTAGACACCTGTGCTCTTCTCTATGATATGGAAGGCTTTCATTTTTTCAGAATGTTGAATTCTCAGGACGTGCAATGTGTTATGTGAGGGTTGAGAAAATTGGATTCAGCAAGTACTCAATACTCTTTTTTGTTGTTGTTGTTGTTGTTGAGATAGGGCTTACTCTGTAGCCCAGCCTAGCCTTAGACTCTGCAATCCTCCTACGTCCGCCTCCCTAGTTTTGGAATTATAAACTTGCACTACCACACCCAGCTTTATATGGTGCTGGGGAATTAGGGCCTTGTGCTTGCTAGGGAAGTGCTTTAACCCCTGAATCATTCCTCTAGCCCCAAGCACTTAACACTTGTTAAGCATCTGCAGATAAAATGATGCATTTCACTTGTGTGCCATACTCCTCGGGACACAGCTCAACCTTTACAGCATATCCTCCAGTGCACCAGCTCCAAGCACAAGGAGGAGAGCCAGAGTGAGAAGCCAGCTGTGCTTTTGAAGATACTCTGCAGGAGGTGATACTGGCTATTACTTCTTAAAGTAACTATGTTCCACAAACCAAGAATGAAGTTGTTCATGGTCCAGTACTTAGTATTATTCCTGTGGTACAAAGCAGTGTAGGATGGTAGCACCAGCTCAGGAAGCTTGGGGTACAGAGGTCTGCACAGCCTAAGGCATTGCTGCTGAGGTTTGACTGAACAAATAATCCAAACAGCCACATGTAGGGATAACTCCCTTCTTTTCCTTTAGTCTCCAAGGTAGAGGCAATTTTCATACTTCCGAGTTTTAGGCTTGGATTTGAAAGAAACATACCTTTTGAATGATGCAGTTTTCTCTTTCCATCTTGTATCTCTGCAGTGGTTGGCTGTTAAAGTAGATATTTGTAAGAATCACCTGGGACGGAGTCTCAAGGTGTGCTCTGCCAATTCTCAGGCCTCACTACAGACTTAATGAGACTCTGAAGATGGTACCCTGTCATCTGCATTGTTGGGACCCTCCAGGTGACTCTGGTGTATGCTTAATTTGAGAGCACCTGACCTAAGTATCATTAAAAGTAACATTCTCAGAGATTTCATATTTAGTTCAGTGAGCAAACACTGCCAGTTCCTGCATCACTTCTGTGAGCTTTGTCTTCCTCATCCCACCATTAAAATAGTCGGTAGCTTTTCCCTGACAGTCCCCTTCATATAATTGGAGTCATCCAGGCCTGATATTCAATCTGTTATGCCATTTCTCATCTAAAGACTTCTTAAAATATAGTGACTGTATCTGTCAAGTGGGGTCAGTAATTTAGATGACTAAAAGTTAATACAGCCTTGTTAAGATTAGAGATGAGGTCTGGCATATTAGCACAGCTCTTTGACACTTGGCCAGTGGTCAATCATTGAGCACTGTCATGACTGCTGTGTCTCACATTCTAAACCCACCACTCAGTTACAGTGGATGAGTGGGGCTTAAATAGAACAGTGGTCCTTGGAAGTATGTAGGAGTCACTGTGTCACCATAGTAAGATGAAAATCAACTAACATATCTCTAGAAAGCAAATGAATGTGGTGTAGTGGAGATTTTTGAGCTCTGTTACTATTCTTCCCTATATTAAGAGCTTTTACCCACAGCCATGGAGATTGAGTACTATGTAGGTTTCTTCCAACACTGACTGCTTCTGTTCCCTACTTCTGCTTAGGACTTAATTGTACTGGGTTTGACCTGCAGCCTATCACCCATCACAAAGGTCTCCAATCTGAATATAATCTTGTACATAAAGATGTTGAGAGAAACTCACAGAGAGAAAGGCCTCAAGATATGATCTATAATAACTCTTCAAACTGAAGGATTAGTGTATCCCTAGGACTCTTTGACCAGTCAGTTACTCCAAAGTTTTGGCAACTAACATCTCCTAAGGAAATTTGTTCTTTACCCCTGATCTCGTTCAGAAGAAAATTGTGCTTACTGTTTTTGCAGGAATATAATCTTTGAGCCAAATTATATCCTCTCAATAGTGATTATCTTAGGTCTTCACATACATTGCACATGCATCCGCCCATCTGGGAATGGAGCCCACAGCCTTCACACTGAACTATATCTCCACCCATTTTGGTTTTTATTTTGAAACAACGTCTTGTTAAGTTGTCTAGGCTGAGCTTAAACTTGGGATCACTGTGCCTCAGCTCTCCAGAGTACTGTGTTTACCGGCATGTGTCAACACTGCCAGCATCTATTAATGTTTTTTAGTTTGCCTAAAATGAGGCTCTCTGAATCAGACTTTGTGTCTTCTTCTTCATCCTCATACTCCTCTTCCTTCTCTTTCACACACAGGAACACAACTTGAAAGAAGCATTGTAGAATTCAAAGAATAAAGGCACTAAAAATTTGTGGTTTTCATTTGCTAGAGGAAATATAGTCTTGAATCCAGGTTTGTGATTTCTTTCAGGCTGGCACAGGATGCTTTCGTCCAGAGGTTTGTCCAATGTTAACCTTAAAAATTCTTTTTTTGTGGAAAAATAATTGCAGCTAGTTATTTAAGGTGTAAAGATTGTCAGGTGTCATGTATGGCATAGGAGAAAACCCATGGGAGAATGCTCAGTTTAATCCATGTCCTTGCTATGAGCAAGGAAATTTTTGATGAAGAATGGACATAGAAGACTGATATGTCTGGATGTGTTGCCTCGCAGGGCAAATTGACACTAGAAGGCACCTTGGAACGTTGGCTAAGTTTTGGACACCTCTTAGCTGAGAATGAGCAGTCCCTGTTTTTATCACTGATACATGTATGAGTTCATTTGAGAATTCCACAGTAGTAATCAAATCACAGAATTTTCCAAGATAACAAATCCAGGCTCTTCCACACAACTTAGGACTTCAAAATCTGTTTCACTGGAACCAGCTTCCTGCAAAACAAAATGTCTTCCCTTAAATATTTTTTTTAGTGAATATGTCATCTCTTTAAATTCTTTACAGTTGGCTTTAATCTTTGTCTCTCTTCCTCCCTCCCTTCTCTCTTTGTTTCTATGTGAAACTCTTTATGGAAAAAAAGAAGTCACACAAAGCTGGGTGTGCTCTGATGATCTTTCGCTTAGTCTGAAACCAGCTTGTTTACTGTAAGTTGTTAGTTTGCACACATGATTTAATTTTAATTAATAATAAACCACAACCTTGTATGATAAGCTTTTAAGCCTGTTCTTTTTTTTTCCACCAACCCTAGTATATTAAAGAACATTTTGTTGGGCTCTAGTGAAATTAGATAGCAGCTTTAAGATACTCCATTAAAACACCAAGACAAAAGATGTCAGTGTGCTGTGTAAGTCCAATGTGGTTTCCTATGCTAGAGCAAAGAGAGATTGACAGCACACGTTTAGGTGCATCCACCGCCCCCCCCCCCGAAAAAGTTCACATGGTACACACTGCTCCCCAAAGAATTAAGGTTGAACAAGAATAGATACATCTTCTGCTAGTCAAAGAAAAATAAAGGGATTTAATCAGGGATTGTGACTTTTCACAGCATCAGTTCTGTGCTTTAATAGTTCAGTAACTTCCCTTTCTCCTATGACATGTCACCAGATGGTTCAGCAATTATACGTTACTGTGTTGTTAAGAAAATTGCTTGATCTGAATCAGGAGCCAGCAGTGCATACCCAGATCTGGCTCACTGCCTATTTTTGTAAATAAAGTTTTATTGGCACACAGCCATGCTAATTTATTAGCACATTTTCTGCGAATGCCTTTGACACTGCAATGACAGAAGAAAGAGCTGAGACAGAAACTCTTTGGCTCAAAACCATTTTGATGATCCGCAGTTTAGACAACTGGTGAACTTAAGGCTAAATTTGATAATATGTACTAACTGTTCACTGAAAAATCACAAATGGCTTCTGACAGAAATTAAATGAAACCTAAATAAAATGCATGATATGTTATTTTTATAGGTTGGAAGACTCAGTATTATTAACATGTTGCCTTCCCCAAAATTAATGTATTATTTAATACTGTCCAACTCACAACTATAACTGACTCTCTTCATAGAAAATGACAAGCTAATTGTAAAAATTTTTATGACAGTGCGAAGAACTTAGAATAGTCAAATCATCTTTGAAAAAAAAATTTTGGAGACCTTACATTACTTAGTCTCGAATTTACAGTAAAACTACCGTAATTTTGACAGTATTGTTTTGCCGTAAAAATAAGCTAATAGATCATTGAAGCCAAAGAATTAATAAACCCACACATGCACAATCAGGTGCTGACAAATATAGCAAAGACAATTCACTGGGGGAAGGATGATGTTTTGAATAACTGACAGTGGAAAGATTGGCTAGTCACAGGTTAAGTGACCTTTTTAAACCTACATGCTCTGAATGGTTAATAAGACTGAAAATTCATATTTGTGGAAGTCATTTGCCTTTGCTACATTTTTATACTCTTCACTCCTTTATTCATGTAATAAAGTTGCCCTGACAATTCTCTTTTGGCTAGGTTACTCCTGCAGAAACATGGAGTCTTCAAACATTAGAGTTCAGCAGAACACTGGGAATCTCATCTGTACCTTTTCCTATATGTAGAAAAGGAAGTTGGAGTTCCTGGGGTTGAAGGTATTGCCCAAGGTCAGTTAAAAGATGGCTGTCAGGAAAGTAAAATTCAAGTTTGACTAGGGAAGGCGTTCATTATTGAGTAAGACCGTTCCAGTTTGTAAAGACAAAGACACACACACACGTCAAAAAATTATTCACAGAAATAACAGGCTCCAGGCCTCCTGTGAGAAATCTTGCCTTATAATACAAAAAATAAAGAAGTTGATGAAAGTTCCCAGGAGACTCAACCCTGGATATTTTCTACATATCATAAGAACCTTCAACATTACCTCATAGGTAGGGATCACAAAGAGTTCTTTGATGTTACTTTTTGGTGCTGGAACCGGTGGAAACAACTTGGTCCACAAGTGAAATCTGAAAACAGATTAAAGAACTAGGTGAGCATGGCCATCATTTGTGTTTCAGAATATCTGTTCTAAAGCAGGTCTAGGTATTTTATAAATTCAATATCTGCACTGAGCAATATTTCCACACTTAATGTATGTCTATTTTTTAACAGTAGTTAAAGTCCAAATGTTATTGCAAGGCTGTGTTGTGGCCTCTGGGTCATCCACAAAAGATGAAATAGTTAGGCCTCCACATCTGTGCACATTGCTGGGCCTAATTAGGACCCTACTGTGGAGCCATAGCATGGAGATATCCAACTTCCACTTTCAACCTTCTTTCACCTGAGGTGTCATGAGCCACAGTGGTATCTTTACAAAGACAAGCAGTACTGAAAGAGGCTGTGAATGACTCAGTCACAGAGGTGAAAATCTCCTCAGAAGTTTGCAAGTTGTCAACAACCTTGCGATGTATGTAGTAGCTGAGGACCGTGCTGCTCTCTGTCTAAGTAACATCACCCACTGATGTTTCTCACTTTTGATTTGATCTATATTCACAAAGACTGTCTAGGGCCAAGAATGCTGGAAATTGCACCTGGCGACAAGAACCTTCTGTCTCCAATGACAGCAAGACTAAAAAGTTCAGTACTCAAATCTGATTGGAAGCGAAATATGCAATGGCACCTACATTCTGCAGAAGAGGAAGAAAATTAACAGGATGAAGGACATGGTTGCCATAAACACCACAAGAAGCCATTCTGCCAAAGACTTCTGCGGATCATTTCCTGGTGGAAGAAAAAAGAAATCACAGAATCAGGGCCACATAAGTGATTAGGTTAGAGGCATTAGGAGGTTTGGGTTTGAGCTGCAGGTGCTGCGTGACACTGGGCAAGGAGTACAACCTTCCTGAGCCTAAAATTTCTCCTCTAAAAGGGGGAAAACATGCATTCTGTAAAGTTCAGATGAAGGTGGGATGGCCATCAGGACATTTTTTAAGCATTATTCAATCAACAAATATTTAAAGTCCACTTAAAGTGCTATGCCTGTCATATCCTGGATCTGTTACCTTGTCAGCTGTAGGTGAGTTGTACAGTTTTTAGAGGGAAAAGCCGCAAAAACATCTATATAGAAACATAATTGTATTTCAGTTATATTTTTAACACAGTGGAAAATCAAAGTTTTTGATGTAGTAGAATTTGAGGAAATACTTGTGATTAACAATAAAAGCATCAGAGTCTGCTGTTAAGCACTTCACGGTCCCAGTTTTCACCCTAGCACCTCTTATCATTATACCTATTCCACACGTAGGAAAACAGAAGCACAGAAGTGTTTTGCCGGCCACTTTGTTTTCTAACTAAATGTGTTCCTTATATACATTCAAGAAACAAGAGTCTTCTGTGGACTTCAGTTACAGCTATCTGGGGAGGCGTAATTTTTTAAAGGTACTTGGCTTCAAGAAAAAATCTAAGGCCAGCCCCTAAATATTTTCAAAGAAGAGTAATGTGCTTGCTAAATAGCCTGATTCATTTTCAGAGAAAAATGCAAATCCTGAGTTAGCTCCCTGATCTTGGGTTTTTTTCTTTCTTTGGGGGAGACCCCATTCATTCATTCCTTTATTTCTCCACTTAACAAGTATTTATTATGCCCCTCTTATGTGTTTGGCATTGTACAAGTTACTGGGATAGCGTGGATAAAAGAGGCCGTGTGAGGCCTTCTGTGCTGCAGTAGGGTCCTTCAGAGAAAACTTCAGTAAAGCGCGTGACAACATAAGTAATGACTTAATGACAGGTATGCCAAGCCGTCGTGAGGTGCACACCACAGCGTGAGGAAGACTTTCCACCCTTAGTTCACATTAATTCTTCTCAAAAAAATGAGAAAAACCTATAAGTGGAAATTTCCAGCTCTTGTAAATAACCTAGGACTTGCCCCCAAGATATTTAAAGCAAAACAAACAAAGAAAGGTTCAGGTATCAAGAGGGAAGGTGCCCTGGGCCAGAGTGCTAGTGCTTCCTCCCCTGCTGTCTCTCTTACGTGGACGCCTCCCGAGGACTCTTATGTGGGCTTGTCTTCTGCTTGCCAGAAGCTTCCATCTCCTCCCTCATCTCTTCCTCCTGAAGCTTTCAAATATCCATAGGATCCTTTGTCTTGAATAAGCCAGCCATCTCTCCCAGCTATCATCAAATACCTTATTTCCCAGGCTAGTTTCTTGAATGAAGGGTTTACCCTGCCTTATTTTCTCATCTCTGAAACTGCTTTTTTAAACACCAGTGACATCATCTTAGTTGAAGCCAAACACTCTCGGTTTCTTTTCCCACGTTTATTTTTCCTGACCTCCTTCCTGCGTCTCTGAACAGTCAAACCGTTCTTGAAATGGAGTCGTTGGCTTGTTTCCCAGAACGTTCTTCCTCCTCCGTGGTGTCTCTCTCTTCCCTTCTTTTTCTCTGCCCCTCTAAGCTTACTCCTTTACTCTGATCTTCTCAATGGCACCTTCTTCTCTGAACTTCGGACAGGTTTTTTCATCACAACTTCGTCTTTCAATTTCACAAAACCATGCCCCACCTCTGTATTCCTGGCTCTGTCCTGACACACAGCTCCACGTCTAGATCAAAAACCGCTTCTAGAATCCCATTTAATGTTTCATAGAGCTGAGGACAGTCAGAACCAAACTGGTGCGCTTCTTTACCTCCAGATACGTCTCTTGGACATTCCCATTTCAGCCGTGTCCTTCCAGGCCCCTGAGATGAGGTCTGTGCCGTTGCCATGACTCTCCCATTGCCTCCATCCCTTCTCACTCTTGTTCAGTTTACATTCTTTTTGCACACTCATTCGCTAATGCAAAAGCAGCACCGTTACTGAGCCTGGAAACCTGGGTCCGAGGCTGAGCTTGCTGAAAGGTCGTTCTGCACCTTGGTTTCCTTGTCTTGAAGCAGAGCAGTTAAAGATAGGATCTGTCAGATCCTTTCCAAGCTGCACCATTGCTAGTCTCTCTCGCACAATCCAGAATATCGTCAGTTGATGTAAACATATCTTTAACAACACTGATTCTAGGAAGGGAGTATGTTGTCACTGCTAAACTTTTGAAAATAAAGTATAAAAAAAGTAAAACTCATCAGTCACTGAAAGCGACTAAAACATATTTTCTATAGTTATTTTTCCATGGATTTTTCCTGAGTGATCATAGGAGCCCAGACATTATATAAAATATCTAACCCTTTTAATTCTCACAGTAGTGCATCTATGTGATCCTGTTACTTTCGCTGTACAGATGAAAAAACCGAGGCAGAGGACAGAGTAGACCAGTTGAAGGCGCTCAGGTCATCACTGCCAGAGTTGAAACTCAGCCCTGGCCCAGCCAGGGAGCCCTTCCAATACCCTAATGCAGGGATCCCAGTCCACTTGGCTCTGTTTGTGAATCAGAGGGTGCATTCTATATACTGGAACCTCCCGTCACTTAGTATAAATATTTCTCTGTCATCAAGAGCCCTTCTGAGCACTGGCATCTTTGTGGCTGGCTATGCTTCACAGTAAAGAAGTCTTCGTCTTATTGTTTATCCAGGCAGTCAGACCTGACTTTGCAGATCTCTTTGATTGAAGATGGCTGCCTCACACACTACCTTACCCTGGTATTTTCTAGGCTCCATATGGGACAGAATTGCTTGATTAAAAAACCATAATTGGGCTGTTTTTTTAAGTTTAATTTTGAAATGTATTTATCTGTTAAAAACAGAAATTTGTCACGTAGTGTAAAAATGGTGCTGGTTGTGGTTTGGTTCTAGACTGTCTCCCAAAGGCATCACGTATGTGAATGTTATGGGTATCTAAGGAACTGTGTGCTATTAGACGGGGCTTGATAAGGAGGGATAGATTATGAGCACATGGTAGATTGTAGGTGTGTGGTAGAGAACAGGAGTGTGATGGGCCAGGGATCTGTAGTAGATTATTACGCACCGGAGCATGTGACCTGCAAGGGGCTGGAGACAGGGTTTGAGAAGGCGTGGATCACTGGGGCATGACCTGAAGGACATATGCTGGTTCTCTCCTTTCTTCCTTAGCTTGGCTTCCTTCTGCCATGCCACGAAGACCTCTCTAGCTGCATTCCTGCCGGGTGTGTGTATGTCTCCAGCCATCCATGTATAGAATGTAACTTTATGAAACTTTGAGCTAAAAATAAGCCTTTCCTCCCCCAGTTTGTGGATATCCCAATAGTCTGTTCCAGCAATGAAAAAGAAACTAAGACAGTGGTAGAAAGCAGTCTTTCCAAGAGGCAAACTCTAGTGTTTTCTGAAATCTTGTTAATAGTCTTATTGAAAGATTCATTTTTCAATTCTCTGGATTGTAACTGAGTGTCTTAGTAGATCTTGTTTTTGCTACAGTTGCTTATAGCTAATATGAAAAGCATCTAACACTGTTGAATCAAGTACTCTCTGCTTTTATTTCACAAATCTGATTTCTTGAATGAGTAATACAAAGCTGTATCATTTCTCCATCAGACTATAACCATTCTACACTTAATCTTTAGCAAGTATCCTAAGAATTACGCTTAGAAATTGTAGACCTATAGATGTGAATCCAGCAAGGGATGTATGAGCCAAAACAACACATGCACGCACACACACACACACACACACACACACACACAAAACTTGTCACGTAGTTCACTATTAACTTATACAAAGTTGAGGTTCAGCAGAAAGAATGAGCCAAGTTGTAAGTATTGTTATTATCAAGTTCACACACTTACATATTTGTGGCTTAAATTGTGCAATACCCCTAGCCTGATATGTCAAGTCCTGATAGTAGTACCGTTTTTTTTTTTTTCTGATTATGATTACAAAAACCTGTTCAGTTAAGCCACTGTCTGATAATTCACTTCGACTCTCACTTGGGTAGATGCAGATTCTCACTGAATTAGCAGAATTATAGAGGCAGCTGATTTAAGTCAATGAAAATTAGTTATTGATGCATGCAGGTAATATGTAGAAGTAGAGTCTAAGTGTTGGAAGTCCACGTGACAAATGAGTCCTTTCTCTTGGCCTGCCTCTCCAGTGGCTGCTCCCTTACGTTCAGGTAAGAATCAAATGCAAGAGCACAGCCAAGGGCAGCTTCATCACAGGAAGGAAAAAAAAATTACAAACAGGTAAATTTAGTTCATGGAAAGCTTTCACATACTCACTCCTGAGTGGAAATTTCTTTCAAATTATCTGCTACTTATTAATACAAAAAATCGAAGGATTCATGAAGTGAGTTAATTGAAGTGAGCACCTGGTTTCATCGAAGGCAGAAAAGGGGGAGAAGATCCTACCAGCCTATATAGTTTGGATCAGATTGGTAAAAATCTCAGTACTTTAAAAGTTGGAGATCCCTTCACTATGTCCTTGACAAGAATTTTGCAGTCTCTGGCACTGGAGATAAAAAAAAAAATCCAAGTGTAAGATCCAAGAGTGAAATCCCCAGCCCTGGATTATATATATTTTTTCAGGTAATTGAATTTTTCCTCTGACTCAGGGACCATACCTGAGCTGACATTAAAACAGAAACTACAGATGTTGTTATTTAGGAAATTAATGTTTATGCAGAAATAAGTTTTGAAAAAATGAATTGACACAGTTTGTTCCAAGAAGGATAAGCTCTCAAGATTCTGTATTCCTGGATGTTCTGCCGTCATTACCAATTTAGAACAGGTGGGGAACTTAGCTATTTGGCTTCTGTTGAAAATTCTGTTGTTCTGTGGTTTTGAGGAATATATGGGGTGGGATAGGATGGTGAAAACAGAGAGTGGGATATTGCAGATGGTGGACCAGCTTAGTCACAGTTCTGCGCTGGAAGGTTTGGGAGCTTTGTCAAATCAGTTCCATCTTGTTGGTGCAAGCTCTTCTGCTCTAGAATTCTGGAATTTTGTACTTAAGATTAATAGCTGTTAGAAGGAAAATTTGATTTGCAGGCCTGTTGCACATTAAATTGTCCATACAGCTACAAGCTTTCAATGCTTCAGTATTGATTTGAAACTGATTTTAGACTCACCAATAGGTTTCAGGGGAAAGGCACTAATTAGCAAATTGGTGAGACTTTTCTAATAAAGCAGGGCTGCTGTATTTCAAAGGTAGCAGGTGATGAGAGAAGTTCTGATGGCACCAACAGGGCTGGGTAATTGAAAGGACATTAACATGTTAGTCCATAAAATGGGGTTAACTAGCTTCCTGTGGCTTGTCTTTACTTGGAGGGTGTTAAACTATGGTGGCCCTTGTACAGGGCATGCAAAGCCAAATCACAGGTTCATAACGCAAGCAAAAGTCAGTGCATACCTTCTGTATGATGAACTTTCCAGAGGAGCTGTCAGGTGGACTTTGGGCTATACTTGCCATCTCAGGGAACAAGACCCAGTGTAACATGCACAAAGTGCATAGTGAAAATGGGATCAACTGAGCCAAAATGTGACAGGCAATGGCATCTGGCCACTGTCCTTGTGTTTTTATATTCTCACTCAAGATTGACTAGCTCGCTCTCTGCACTCCTGTTAGTTTGCCTTACCCCTCAGTTGGACAAGGCCTGATGAACTAGAAAGGGGGACTGTTCAAGGAGTTTCCTTCACTCTGAAGGCTTTCCCAGCCACGACAGGGTGTCTGCCCTCTGGAGCTTGTAGAAATCTAGAACTCGTTTTCCTGTGGGAGCTCCTGTAGCTCAGCCATGGAGGTGTAGGCTCACTGCAGAGGATGCAGTCACCGCATAGAAATGAGCAATAAAGTGTGAAGAGGTTGAGTTTTGCCTGCTGGTACTGAAGTGGACTTGACTGTGGTTGCTCCAGCCTTTATTTCCTGCTTAGGAAACAGGGATATGGAGTGAATGAATTAATACGTGTAAAGCGTGAAGATAGCCCATAGCAGGTGGTCAATAAATATTTATTTTACTTAAGAGTAGGATAATTTACATGTGTTAGAGCTAAGACACCAAGATAATTTCTCTACATTCTCAAGACAGAAATTTGAGTTCTATAAGAATTTTGGAAATGCAGAGTAACAAGTTCAGGTCAGGAGAGATGAACACACTAACACATATACACCAGATATTCTATAAGAAAGGGATGGGCACTTCCAGAATGGATATCTTAATTAAAGTGAACATGATAAAGATAAGTTGGACAGAAACGTTTAGACAAGGAGTTTGTGAAGGTATCCCTCTTGCTTGACCTGGATGTAGTCTGCGCAAGTGAGAAATGGGTCGAGTATCATCCTTTCACAGCCTTCATGCTTAGTGTAGCCCAGCTTCCTGCCTTAGTCTCTGTAATCTGAGTAACACTTCCGGGGAAAGTAGAGCATATGAACACAGATGTGGAGCTAGGCCCGCAGTTGGGTTTCATGCTAGGCTACTACTTACTAGCTGTGTGCCTGGGTAGTTCCTTCACCTCTTCGTCTGCTTACTCATTTGTAATACTGGAAGAATCATGTTTGTGTAGAGGCACAAGGTAATGTAGTCCAATGTGTGATAGAGCCCCTCCTTTCTTTAAGTTTTTGTCCCATCTGGCAGACCTGTCGTGAGGTAGAATATATGCACATAGGAGTGGTATGGGCACCAAAACAGGTGGCCATGCTTGAAGACACAGTGGGAGTTGCCACTGGGGGACAAAATCTGAATGCTTCCAGTTTACCATCTATCTGGACTTCTGAGGATTGATGGTGAAGCTGCCCAGCAGGGGCTAACCAACCTCGATACCACAGGAGTCTGGCTAAAAGGAAGTGGTTTGACTTGATCAACTACAGTATTTATCTGTCTGAAATCCCCCTTGCGAAGGAAAACCCAGAATCACAGTTTATGAGAGTCTCAGGTAGCCTGAAGGGGGATTTTATTATTATTATGTCAGTAGTTTTTTTTTTTTTTCAAAAAAAAAAGTGTTACCACTATATTAACCCAGAGCCTCATTTCTTATCTCAGGAAAACTTTCAAAATTCACAAAATTCTTTCTGAAAGTTCTAGAGAAAATGAAGATGGGCCCCTTCTACTTGTGTTTTGTTTTATTCTTTCACTTTACTGGTTTTCTGTGTTTCATCACAATGTGAAAATTTAAACAGAAAAAGCTGGTAGGGTAGGGAAAAGACAGGGAGAGAGACCGGCACAGGAGTGAGAAGGGGTGAGGGCTGGTAGTTCAGGATCTTATTTACTGTGCAGACACTGTGGAATGAAGGAGAAAAAGGGGAATGAAAAGGGAGTTTTATGTGATGGATTTCTTGATGACTATCCCTTCCATCCGGTTTTTGATTCCATGGGCCCAGGATAAAGGTGCCAGGTTTCCTCACACATCAGCTGTGGATATCAAATGGAAGGATGGTACAGAGGTCTCTTCAGGAAGGCTCTACATTCCTGGATGTTCTACAGTCATGACTTTTAGAAAAGGTGGGGAACTTAGCTGTCTGGCTTCAGTTGACCTTAGTCTTTGACATGTCAACCAGTTGATGTAGACTGTAATCTAACTAGTGGAAATCCTATTGTGCCATGATCTTAAGGTATATATGGGGTGGGATAGGATGGTGAAAACACAGAGGGTGAGATATCACTGGTAGTAGACCATCCCAAATCCCTATGTGCCGCACTCCTTTTCTGCCTCATTCTGTTTTCCTTAGGTTTGTACAGACTCGAGATGCATCACATCACTCTGGAACCCCCTTTGTCCACCCCTCCTCAAAGTATGACAGGAAAGCAAAGGCCTGGATTTTCTATGAGGAGCCTGTCTTGTTGATGAATGAGATGTTCCAGAAGGCAGCAGGCACCTTGTCAGCCATGACCATGTGTCTGTATGACATGCATCCTATGGTGAATGTTGTCTCAGTCCATAGGGTTTTAAGTGTCCCCATATCTCAAACTTTAAAGCAAACTGTTTAGGAAAATAACATTTAATATTTGTCCTTGCTGTGAGATACCACCTCTGATGGGATTAGGGCAAAACTCACTGTGTTTGAGGGGCACTTCTTTTCCCTGGTGCTAGGACCCATCACTGAGAAGCAGACCTAAATCTGTCCAAGAATGCAGGTGAAAGAAAATGCAGTGTACACTCTTCTCCACAGGGAAGAACAAACTGTGGGAAAAATAATTTTCATAATTGCTTATTTCTCTCTTGGCACATAAGCTGCATGGAGGGAAGGGAAGAGAGACAGATACGAAGCATGTGAATGAAAATGGGGCCACCTAGAGTCAATAATTCTCAGTGAAATGGATCACACACAAAAGCCTCACTATAGATGGGTGTTCCTCCGATGAAATGAACAAAAATGATAACATTAAAAAGGCCCGAACATTAATGGCAGGGTACAAAGAGAGGCAATGGTCAAGTAGGAAAGTGGTGAACTTCTGAAAAAGGGGTTGACACAGATACTCACAAAGCCCCCAGGCCTCATGGTTCTAATGTGTTACAGAATTTGGACTTGTGTATTTACACAAAAAAAAAATGTTAAATTTCATGACATGTGAATATTTTTTCAACAAAAGAAACGAAAAAGCTTTGTTAAGACCTGAGTTTGGAAATACAAGGTTTTGGTAAGCAGGAGATAGCAAAGTTAAGAAAGGAACAGAAGACACAGAACCGAGACGTTAAAATTTGAAAAATGTTGTGAAAATTGAGAAGTTCCTCTCTTAAGCAGAGAAACCAGCTGATAGAGAGGAGTTGATAAGAGTACTGATAATGTGCAAGACCAACCGCTACTTCCACTGGGGGAAAGAAATCACTCTCTGGAAATCCTAGGATAGGAAGGGGAAACCGAGGGTAAAATCTCTGGCAGATGCCCTCTGTGCCTCCTGGCAGAGCAGGGATCTAGACAACCACAGTGAGAACCAACCCACCCCATCTATCAAACTTATCCTAACTCGTTGGCTATGAAATAATCCTGGGCTGTAGTGGGTTAATTAGTGAATTAGAGCTATTCTAATTTGCTAATTGCCTCTTATGGTACTTATTTGAAAAAAAAGTCATTAATAGCTGCTTTTTGACTCTTAGACAACTCGAGTAGTTTGATATCCCTGGGCCTCCTTTCCTCACCTTAATTGAAACAGAGGGGGTGGACTTAACATCTAAGGAAGGAGTAATATTTGAGTTGAACCTGGGAATGAAAATGGAGGAGGAGGGCTCCAGGGTGCCATTTATAAGGCAAGGTAGAGGAGAAGAGCCTCTACAGGAAATGAATGTAGCGGCAAAATTTCCGGCTAGGCTGCAAGCTGGGCATAATTATTGCTGCATCTTCGAGGTGTAAGGAAGAGCCATGCAGAATGTTCCCGAGGGGTTTGGACTTCCTATTATGATTATTAATCATCTTGATGAAAATGGAAAGTCTGAATTGATTAAATTCGCTAATGATCCTAAACCGAGTAGGGGAGTAAATTCCAGAAAGGATGGATTTATATGGTGAGTACTAATAATAATCAGCTCATCTTCATGAGATGGGTGGCAGTAAATGAAATGGGATTCGCCATAGATGATGGCAATGAGTGCCCCTGGGGGGAAGTGTAATGAGCCCAGGTCCAAACTAGGAAGCTATTATTTAGGAAATAATAATGGTGAGGAGCTCTAAAGTGGAGAATAATAAATTAAACAAGTTTAAAATAAACTTTCATGATAGATCACACTTTCCTTTCCATCTGTCTTGTGGTGGGGTGATACTGTGTAGCAGAAGATGGGGGGGAATAGCTGGAAGCAGCTGGTGAATGGAGCACTTATGATTTACAGGAAAGGAAACTGAGGTCCAGAGAAGTCCAGCGTACCGGAGGAGGTCCAGGTGGCAAAACTCTGCCATGCTGGTCGCTGCTCAGATGTAGTGGCAAAAGATAGTCACTCCCTGTGATGACCTGAATTTAACCTGAGTCCTCTCAGCACTGTATTGTGAAAGACTTCTGAAAATTTGATTCACAAATTACTTTTTCATCTCCATCTTGGATCATCTCTAATTTGCCGGCCATTGAAAGAGCTGAGGCCGAAACTTAGATCTCCTGATGTGTGTAATGCTTTCTTTCTGAAACTGTGAGTTCTAAACTACTTAGACACCAATTGTAATTTCAGAATTCAAGTACTTAGAAAACCTGCCTGACTTCTTACCCAGCATTCTGACCTTTTTGTCCACCATGTTTCTTGAAGGGCTTTAAGCAGCTTGAAAAAAATAATAATCTCTGAAGTTCTTTATAAAATAGTGCTGGGAAGATACTTATAAATAGGTCAAGGGTAATGAGATTCATGTTCTTGAGAAATAACAGTCATTTTTAAAAATGAACCCACAAAATGCATGTAAGAAAAATTAGATTTCCATTATAGGCATTTAATACAGTTAATAATTTTGTTAAAAAATTCTTAGACTAATGACTATTTCTTCTTTTTTTTTTTTTTTTTGCACCCTTGGGACACAGAATAAATTTTGTCTATGCAAATTGGGCATTGTTGAGGGAGGTTCTATACACATGCTTCATCAGTTTAGTTAGGTTGGGGCGTCAACCTGGGGAAAAGGGAAGGAAGGGGAGTATTAGCCTCAGTAGAATTATAAACGAGGTAAATTTGGCCCATTCTCAGTTCCTTTTACCTTCCTTTCACTTCCGTCTACTCAGAAAGGCTCAAATTAATCCACTTGAGTTGTCCTGTGGTCAGTCCTGAGGCCGTTTTTTTTTTTTTTTTGTGTGTGTGTGTGTGTAGTGCACAACTCTAGAGGGTGCCATTCTCCCATGGGAAATCAGCATAACCACTTGCCTTGCAGACTCAGAACAGTGCTCTATTTTTGAGGCCTTTCCTTGACTTTCCCAGTCTTCAGTGGAAATCTGCCTGATACACATCACATCTGACACACGCAGATAGGCTAATAGGTCACTGCAAAAGAATTTCCTCAAAACCTACTCATAAACTAATTGAACAAATTGCATCATAAAATTTTTTTACTATGTCCCTGAAATAAATCTCATCTAACGATATGCTTCAGATGATTGTGGAAAACCCCATAAAATTAATGAAAGGTGATATGACCAGCTATAATCATGAAGGTGGCTATCAGGATCTCTTTGAATTCTTTTTATTTAAGTCTTTTAATATGTTCGGTACTTAGTGAGATCCTGTCACACCATGCGGAATGCCAAGAGATTGGGTGTGAGGGGCAGTTAACCTATGGCTGTCACTGTCCATGCAAAGTTAAGCATATGACCAGACTTCCCAAATACATTTCCTCATTGCAAAGAGATCTGTTAATTGAATTAACTCTGAAATTGAATGATAAGCCTGTTGCTTGGCAAATTACTTACCTATACCTGTGATCTGTATTTGTTCTGTTTCACAGTAAAATAGGCTAGCATGATCTCCTTTATCCTCACAAAACTGACAGAGAAATGACTTGTCTAATAATGTATCTTCCATATGTGCCAACACTGGCTTTCTATCGCGGACTCCAATGTTCCACCCTGCCTGCTTTTATGACCTTAATGCAGACATGGCCAACCATGCAGGCATGGCCTCCTGTGTCTGCTTGTCCAGATTGCGTGACAATGGCATGCAAACAAAACATACTATTTGTTTCTGTAAGTGTTCCTTTATATCACAAAATACCTGTGATCCAGATACCCAGACAACAACAGAGTATATAATCATCTATATTTAAGTTCTAAAACTACTTATCTAGGTATTAGGAAATAATGGTGAGGCGCTCTAAAGTGGAGAATAATAAATAAGCTTATCCAGGTATGGGAGATGTCACATTGCCATCCAACACAAGATGAGATTAGCCCTGTACCCCTTGGTCCAAGGCAGCCATCTAATCATCATTATTGCTCATGGAGTCCACTAGCAGATAAGGTGTTCATTTTCCTTGCCTAGAAATCTATTCAGTTTAATCATAAGCAAAAACTTCTGCAGAACTAATGACCCAAAAGCTTAGGAGATCCCAAGCTTCTAGATTTTCTGTCAGGAATGCACCTAGAGACTATGTAGGCCCTGAGGATTATTTGACTTTGGATTCTTCTTTAAGAAACAAAACTATTGGGGGATGGGGTCAAAATCGTTGTGAAGTACGGTCTTTTTTGTCAGAAGTTCCTCAGTCACTTCAAAAAGACTGAAATAGTGAAAGGAGCACATGAGCAACTTGGCCCAGGAGAGAAGAACCACAGGAATTGAAATTGGTGGAAAAGGCTGAAACCTCAGGGAGTCTAGAAACTGGGAGCAGTGTTAAGAGATGATCATGCCAGATGGAAGGCCACTGGGGCCACCTGGCAGCCTAGGGCAGCTGAAGGTTGCAGATACAAGGAGATGATTGCTGAAAAGGGAGAGAAATCATGACCTTCTGGAAGGTGTGCATTCTGTAAGAGCAGGTTCAAGAGGGCAGAGTACCCCTCTCCAAACACATGAACACAGAGATGTTTGCATTCACGGGTGAGTGAAGATAGGACAGCCAGAGTGTTTTGTCCAAGAGGCTGCCTGTGAAGTTGCCAGGTGGGAGAGATTCTAATTGCTAGGCCCCCATCACAGCCTGTTCCCAGTGAAGAGCCCAACAGGCGTGTCACTCCCTCCCACTTTCGTTCATGTGCACAAAAGTGCTTTGGCTTTTCTACGGGCGTGAGGACCCTCAGGCAAGAAATGCATTGCTTCAGACTCTGACAAGAACTCAGACGTGGGAAGAGTGGGGACAGGTATTGTCATAGACACAGAGTAGAGAGTATGCAGTGGTCTGTGATAGAACGTTTTTCAGTTGGTGCTCCTCCACCCCATAGTTGGTGGACAGTGGATGCCAGTGCCGCTCGACTCAAAAAATGATGAAAAAAGATTACATAACACAGAACAGTTGTACGTTAGACTCACTGTAATTGTTCTTGTATGTATTTTGGATTTGATGTCTTTTGTTGTTGTTCTTTTTAGTGTCAGTATTTTTTATTTCGCGGGCTTTTTTTTGGCATTTGTATGTAGCCGTTGTAGAGACTCTTGTGTTAGTCTCTCTCTGATTTTTTTTCTTTCTGTCAATCTTTTTTCTCTGTATTACTTTCACCTAGTTATTATTTATTTTCTTCTGGTCCTTGGCTGGAATTTTGTCTCACTTTTCTCTATTATTTAAACTTCTGTATTTTTTTCTTCTCTAAAACTCACCCTTTTTCTCAGTCTTCCTTTTTTCTTACCTCCAGCATTTCTACTAAGATTAAGCGATATGAAAATTATGAAAATTAAATAATAGTTATTTATTATCAGTAGTTTGCAACTTGTGATTTGGATCTGGAATGTCCCCAAAGGCTTCCTTTTTTTGGATATTGTAGATTATCTATAGATTTCACCTGCTGGTGGAAAATGGGGCCTGGTCAGGAGGGTTGAATCACTGAAGGTATGGCCCAGAAGCATGTACCTTTTTGTGCTAGCTGCTCCCCAATGCCTTATTGTTCTTCATGCAATGCTGTGTGCAGGTGTTCTCTGCCAGACCACACTTCAATTGTGCTTTTATCATGAGCTGACCATGAGTAAACAGAGACTTCTGAAGTGGGAGCAAACGTAAATTTTTCTCCCCTACCCTGTGGGCATCTAATATTGTGTCCAACAACAAGAAAGTGGCTAAGACCTGGCTGTTTAGCCTATTAAGAATTAATCACTTTTTGCTGTATAAATATGCATAGGTCATTTGTGTAGATTTCTTTTCTGTTATGAAGTGTTAAAATGTTGCCTTTAATAGATATTCCCAATCAGTTTTTGTTTGTTTTGTATAGATGCCCCTATTGATAGTATTAATTATGTTGCCAATATTAAAAATGTGATAATCACGTAATTCACTTGGTTCTTGTGATATGTAAATAGCTGTTTTTCTCAGACTGTATCATTACTGTCAGTTCCTTTTCTACTGTTGACAGTGCCCATTAAGAGTCAGTCGATTTGTAGCTATTTAGTTTAGCCTAGACAATTAATGCAGCCTTCTTTTTTAAAATAAGGGACAAGTATACAGTGTTATCTTTAGTGAATTTTCTCAGTGAGTCAAAGTTTAGTTTATCTACATGATTCCATTAATAGTGTGGACCACATTTCTAATGTTAGAAGTAGAACATCTGTATTGTTTAACAGACTGCTGTGACATATTAATAACTGACTGGTCTTAGATTATGACATTACAGCCCAGTCTGTTTATGCTGTTAATTAGTGGTTGATCTTGTTTGTCATTGTATGACAATATCTGCCTTTTCTTTAGGTCACTGACATTACCTTGGTCAGGTTTTCCCTCACTGAAAGGTGTAGGAGTAGGTTATTAGTAGAAAGTTCAACACTGAGAAGACCCTCAACTTTAGTGGCTCTTTGCATTGGAAGTGGGCATATATACCAAAGTATAAACAAACTCAAGGAAACACCTAAGAAAGACATAATCAAACTGCCTTTACAGTTGTTTGGCAACCTTTCACCCTGTAGTAAAGCAAACTCAAAATAGATCGAAAGCCTACATATTAAAACAGAAGCACTGAACCTGCTGGAAGATAAAATAGGCAAAACCATTAATGATACTGGAATTGCACGATGTCTTTAACATAAGAAGCTCAAAGTTTAAATAGATAAGAGGACCAAATGAGAGCAGTGGTAGGAAAGGAGGAAATGGCTATTGTAGTGAAAAAGAAGGGAGATGGGGGGAAAGTGAGGGGGTGGGAAGGAGGGGAAGGAAGTAAAAATGAAGATTTTATATTTAAATGCACCAGTTGCTCAAGTTGAGTATCATTATTATGTATCACAAATACTTTTTAATACAATAATTTTGGGAAAGATATTTTAAAAATAAAGACAGTCTAAGTATGAAAAAGAAAAGTATAAATTCAAAATTCGTTATGGAAAAGTTACAGAAGTGTGAAACAGTTGAGTGGCTGCCACGGGTTAGGGTCTGAGAGGAGGGAGAAGCGTGAGTATGTGACATGAGAGATCTTTGTGGTGATGAGCTGCTCTGCATTTCTACTGAGCAGGATACATCTGCTTAAGTATTTGCTAGTATTGCAAAGAACTGAACACACACACACACACGTAAGTACATATAAAACTGATGATATCTGAATAAGATCTGTGGATAGTCAATGCCAACTTTTCATTTGTAACTCTGTACTCAAGTTGAGCCAGATACTGCAGAAGTGAGTGAAGTATAGACGAGATTGGGCGCACTTATGGTGGTGTGGCCATGGGCGAGTGGAATAAAGATGGAGTCTCTATTTTCCCTTTTGCAATACATTCTGAATGGACCACAAAAATCTTAAATAGTTTAATATCAAAAATTGGATAAAAGTGGAAACCAAAAATCTAGGAGAGAAAATAAATGGATAGAAGGCTTGAGGGTGGACTTATGCTTAGGTGGACTTTGTGGCAAACATGCCACTGGTTGAAGCCTAGCACAGCAGTCCCTGGAAATCATGTCAAGACTCCTAGCATATTTTCTGGGATTGTTTACCATGAGTAAGGTTACTGCTTTAATATAGACACAGAAAACTCACCCACGTAGATAGGTTGACTCCACTCACTCCAGAGCCCCGTTGTCCCACATGAGGCAGGACTCACTGCTGCTCTCACTTGAATGGAGTACTTAGAAATGCCATCAGTTGTGGAGGTGAATGCATTTGTTGTGATTTTTTCTACCTAAATGGGGGCGGGGGGGGAGAAACCCAGCACTATGAGAATTTCTAGACACTAAACTTAAGTCAACTATGAGCTTGAGAGGTCTTACATAAGGAGTTATCAAAAAATACAGTAAATGTTTACATTTGTGAGACACATTTGCCTTTGATCCTCCTTAAAATGCTCCCTTTGGCTTTGAGCACAGTTATTTCCTTAGTCCTGCCAATTTCTGAGCCATTTCTGGAAATCTTTTGTGTCTTTATGAGGTATGATTTTTTTAAAATACAGCAAATGCTACTGCTGAGTGCCACAAAATGATACAGCACACTCATAAAAACATTAGTCCTCATTCACTTTATTCACTGGACTTGGCACTGTGTAATTTATGGCTCTCCTCTGGAGTTAAACTGAACATGAAAGGTAAACATTTTGAATCCATTGACAGCATCCAGGCAGCTAAGATAGTGCAGCTTAAAAACACTCAGCTCACATAGCTCATATGACTCATCATTTAGCAACAATTTAAGAGCAATAGCACACGTATTAGTTAACTTATTCCTGATGATTTTAAGTGATATGTTGGCCCTTACCTTTCAGGGAAAGCTATCTTGTAACACAAATGCATAAAATGACCAGTTGTGGGGTCTAGGTGGTATGCTAGGGCCCTAATTGATATTTCAGAGTGGAAGATGGAGTAGCCTGTCTCCGCATGTTTGATCTCCCTTCAAGGTGTCTCTTTGTATTCTGAAGTCATTCTTAGACACTGTCACTGGGTTACTTATACATTCGGCTGGTGTCAGCAAACTACAGCTTATTGCCTGGTTTTGTAAGGCCTACAAGCTAAGAATGGCCTATACTTTCTTAGTGGTTGAAAAAGATCTGAACGATTTTTCATGACAAATGAATATTACACAAAATTGGAATTTTAGTGTCATGAATAAAGTTTTACTGGAACACAGCTTCATTCCCTTATTTATTGTCTGTGGCTCTTTTGACTTTACAATGACAGAACTTACCATGACAGATACTATATGGCCTTCAAAACTTAACAGAGGCACTGTCTAGTCCTTTACAAAAAGTTTGCAAATCCTTGATATGCAGGTATATCTTAAAATAGCCGTGGTGTTGGGGGCCAGGATGAAACGTACATAGGGTAATAGGGAGAGCAGTGACCTTGAATCGCAGACGGGCAAGCTTGACTTTACCTCCAGGTAAACTACAGGGCAGGTTTTTTTTTTTTTTTAAAGCTCATTGAAGCTTAGTTTATGAAACTTATGAAACAGGGCTAAGAATACCACAGTGATAGAACCTGTGCTTAGCATGCATAAGACCTTGAGTTCAATTTGTAACATTTAGCATCAGTGGTTCAGTGGTTTGGGGTGGTTGAAACTCTATCCATTAAATGATAGCTCGCTATTCTCTTCTGCATTCCCTGTCCCTGCCATTCTGGTTTCTGTATGTATGGGTTTGTCTACTCAACCTCATAATAGTGGAATTTCATAGTGCTTGTCTTTTGAGTGGCTTATTTCACCTAGCATGGTGTTCTCAAGTTTCATCCATAAAGTCTCATTCATAACATAGCATGTGTCAGAATTGTCTTCCTATTAAAGGGCAAACAGTACACCATTGTGTGTACATGCCATGTTGTGATTTTTCATTTGTTAGTGGATATTTGGCTTGCTTTGCTTCCAACTTTTGGTTAGGGTGAGTGATGCTGTGATGTTAGCTATTTGAAATCCTATTTTGAATTATTTTCTATGTGTATCATAAGTGGAATTATTGGCTCACTTTGTAATTCCTTTTTTAGTTTTTGAGAAATCACCTCACTGCTTTCCAAGCAACTGTACCATTTTACCTTTTAACCAAAAATAGTATCTTTATAGTGTTTTCAAGCAAAAGCATACCCTTTCACAACAAAGCTTTGTTAAGGTTTGTTTTATTACCATAATACTTGAAGTTGCTGTAGGTAACTTTGTTAGAACCAAGCTATAATCAGAGCAGTCACTGGAGATAATTTAAATGCTTCTCAAAGTTCATGTTTATCATCCACTACTAGAATGATCTGAACAGTTACCTGAGAATATCCATTCTTTGTGTTGTGAATTTTTACTTCATAATTAAAGCAGTGGGCTGGGAAGGCAGAAACGGGTCTTGCCCATTTGATAGAGAGATGAGTTCCTTCAGTCTCTGCTGTGACATTCATTGGAGAATTTGTTCGATCTAGATTAGAGAATGAAAGTCTGCTGGCATTTCTTTGGAATCTATGATAAGGGCTGATATTTCCAGTCCACCCATACTTCTCAAGCCTTTTATTTTATTCTTATTTATTTTTTATTTTATGTATTGACTGAGATAAGGCTCACTATGCTGGTCCTGAATTCACTATGTAGCCAGGCTGACTGTGGGCTCACAGTAATACTCCAGTCTCAGTCTCTTGAGTGCTGAGATTACAGGCATACACCCCCATGCTCAGCTGTATGTGGTTTTGGGAAGTTGAACCCAGAGCCCTGAGCTTGCAAGGGAAGTTCTTTAACCTTTGTGTCATTTCTCCAGCCCCAGGTCATTTCTCCCATAAGCTTTTCCCGGGGTTTAGGTATCAGGCCTTGACCTCCAAGCCACAAAAACCTAATGTTCTCCTATAGACACTTATATTATAGTACTGAAGGGGGACTCCCTCTTGTAAACTACATAGGTGCCACTCTAAATATGACTGTTTCCTTTCTCAAATTATTACAAGACTCACTGCACCATCACTTTAATTTTTCAAATTATACCAAGCTCAGAAGAAACCTGACCATGGAGGGGGCTTTGTCCTGGGGCTCCCGCCATGCCCTGCCTGCATTTGCCGGCAGGTGGAATGCTCCCAACAAATCACTTTCCCTTCGGAGACTTTTGGCTTTACTTTGTTTCACTTTGTTTGGAAGCTAGAATAGGAAGCTTCCATTTTCTTGAATGGACAGTCTGTCATTAAAGCTCTTTTCCCGGAGATTGATTGTCTTGTGGTTGTGTAAACTGAGTGGAAATTAATTGGGAGTGAGCACATTAACGGTAGGTGATGCGACTTTGTTCTCAAAACTGATGAATCATAGAATCAAGATAACAATAAGCTCTATTGGTCTCACAGCCAGCTATTTCTTAAGAATAAAATTTATAACAAAGAATGCACCTACTTATTTTAGTAATGCTGGTCTTAGCTTTTCTATGCAAATCATAAGACAATTCCTCTGGTCATAGCAAGTTATTTCCAGTTTTGTATTATTGTTTCCCTGGTCTCTAGCATCTTTTATTGACTGTTTTCATGAAAGTAACATTTTTAGCTAGCCTAAGAAATACACTATTGATGATAATTGTGTAGTCTCTGTATAAGGGTTATGAGTGTTTAAAAAAAGTTATACTATATTTGATATGATGTCACAAACCAAATAATACCTTTAAATAATAATTTAGTGTGTTTATCGAACGCTTACACCAGGCACTGTTTTAAGAACTTTATATGAGAACCTAAGGCCTCCATTGATCTAACAGGAGGTGGAGCTCAAGCAGCAACATGAATATTGGAAATCAGCTATAAATATGATGAAGTTTCGGGTATTGGCCTGCTCTTCGCCTCTTGTATGTTCTGGTTCCTAAAAGGACACCAGACTCTGTTGAGAAAGGGAGAGTTGGGTAGTTAGCTTGGGAAGGAAAAGCTTCAGAATGGGAAACACAGCTACCTTTGAATCTATGGGCACAGAGCTACCATCACAGGGCCATGGCAGAAATTTCAAATACCTGTCAGAACTGATGAGAGATAGAGTGGGATCCCTTAAGTAGTTGAGTTTACTTTTCCTGGCACAGTCTTTTTTCAGTGCAGGGAACTGTTCTCTTTAGGGCAATTTTGCAATGTCTGAGATAATTTTTGTCACTAGTCAGTATTAATGTTGATGTGTGTGTGTGTGTGTGTGTGTGTGTGTGTGTGTGTGTGTGTGTGTGTGTTGGGGGCGGGGGGGGTTAGTGAATAGTGGTAGCATCTTATGGAAGTGTCCTGGGATGACGATAAACATTTTAGCCAGCCAAAAATGTCAGTAGTTCTAAAGTTGAGAAGCCCTCCCCGATTCTTTTCCAGCATGGACTAGATGGTTACTTAGCATCAGAATAGTAATCACGGCCTTTTCAGTGCTGAGATTCTTTAACCCAATCACTTTAGCTTTAGAGGAGTGTGTCTTACCAATGGCGCGTGGAGAGAACAGCTGATCAAAGGGCTTGATTGTAGCATACTTGCTCGAGCCATTAATGTGTACTGCAAGCTGGTCATAAGCTTTGCTATTGATGAAAGTCCTTGGAAACCAGCATGCTGTATTTCTGTTTAGTGCATCTTTACTGTATTCTTGGCACTCTTCAGTCCAAGGGCCGAATCTAAGTAAGAACACTCATGAGTTTTATAAGATGAGAAGAAACAACCTATTTGCATAAGTAAAAATAGGTACTAACCTATAATAGAGAAAATATTGTGTGTCCTCAGGGGCGTCCTTGCCAGCAAGCCAGGTACAGTGAAGAGAAACTTTTAAGTGTATATCATTATCTGTTGTAGCATTTGTGGTACAAGTTAAATTCACAATTGAGGTTCCAGGAGACCCTGGGTGATTGTAAATAGAACAAAACATTGTTGTGATGGCTTCTGAATACTGTACTTCTTTTGAGACTGTAATGATTGTGAGTATCTTACCCATCACAGAGAAGTAACCACCAACATCTATTTATAGATGTCTATTTGCAAGAGGCCAACTTACTGGAGAAATGAAACTAGAATTACAAAGACTCAGAATATAACAGCAAGGTGGTTTCAACCACTTTGGTTGTGGAGGTAGGTGGTGGTTATATTTGTAACATATGTGAAAGATCAGAAGCAGATATATTGTCGTTCATAGGTAAGTGTCCAGCATTCTGGTGCCTCCTTTGTCAGTAACTAGCTGTGACGTCTTCCTTCTACCACTACTTGATTCCTGATGTTCTTGGGATGAATGAGAGGGTTGATCCAAGAAGGGCTCAAGTGCCCCTTTTTATCCCAGAATTGTGTGATTCGTTTCTTTCTTTCCAAATGTTTTGCTATTGATATAAATTGCTTCTAGAAGGAAATGAGTTTGGGCAACAAGGCAAAATAATACCATGATTTAGAGACTTGATGCGCATTAGCGTGTTGAAGTGCCATCTAATATACTGGGACCTAATTGAAATAGTGAGATTTTAAATGAAACCCATTTATGTGTGCTTCATCGAGGGGTTCTCAGGATTATGAAAGTGAAAGCCTTGTTTTCATTTCAGTCCCTCTTACATTAACTGCTGCTCTTCAGAAATTGCTGAGAAAGTCTTACCTTACTGTGGTTGCACAGAGAAGGCAAAAAAGATTTTGGGTTAGAAGTCAGGGCATCAACAAAGTGGAAGACTTAAAAGATAGAAAGCAATTTTTCTTTTAGTTTAAATCAACTAAAGGTTGGATTTGTTTAGTTTTTTAGTCACTTTCAGCATTTTTAAGGGGCAGAGGGATAAAGTGAAGAGAGAGAGCCACCCGTTGTGTGTAGAGAAATTAAAGACCAAAGTTTTATTTGTTATACAGACACACACACTTGTTATACATACACAAAATACGTGTATATGTGTGTATATATATACACAATATATGTGTGTATGTATATATATATATATACACAATATATATATGCATATATATGCATATATATATATATATATATATATATATATATATATATACAGTTATTCCTTCATATCCTGGCGAACTGGTTCCTGAACTGCCCACAATACCAAAAACCATGAATATTCAGGTCTTGTAGATAAGCAGTGTAGTGTTGTGTGCACCGTGTATACATCTTTCTGTATGCTTTGCAGTCTGCAGATTATTTCAAAATAG
Organism: Ctenodactylus gundi; assembly: GCA_004027205.1. NCBI lineage: Eukaryota > Metazoa > Chordata > Mammalia > Rodentia > Ctenodactylidae > Ctenodactylus > Ctenodactylus gundi. The sequence goes on along the minus strand of PVKB01000082.1, from coordinate 633,123 downwards.
CATTTGGAGTGAGTTTCCATTTAGTTCAGGATGGAAGTGACTGTTTTAATAGTGTTAACCTGTCTTGGGCTACCTCAGTAGGACACACTGCATTAATAAAACACCAGAAAATAATGCAGTCATTTTTTACAGAGAGATGAAATCAAGATTTAATATAAGGCATGTAATAACTCGTATTGATGGTCTTTTGTATACCTTTAACTGATCTCTCCTAGGGCTCAAGCTCAATGTAAATCGGCTGATATAGTTAAAACAGTATGTTAGAATGAGTAAATGAGAAGAATTATACTATTCTCAGTCACAACACGATTCAGGAGGTGCTTTTATGCCTTGAATAAAAGTTTCCCAAAGTTTGAACATTGAAATATTGCTTCCCCAGCTCGTGATGATAGTGGGAAGGGTGGAACTTTTCATAGTTGGGCCGTAAGGGGCTGCTCTGTGTCATTGGAAGTAGGGCCTTGAAGGGAATAGTGGAACTCCAGCTCTCCTCCTTCCTTTCTCTTGATTCCTAGCAGGAGGTGAGCAGCTTTTCTCTTCCATGTGCTTCTATCACGATCTCTCACTTCGCCATATGGCCCCAATGTAGTGGCACCAGCTAGTAATACAGGGAAACTATGAGCCAACATAAGCCCTTTCTTTTTTTGAGTCTTGTAAAAAAAATGTTTGTGTATCTCATTCCTTTTTATTTTCCACTCCTTAAGTCCTCCCCATATCCTTGTCCCTCTCCACAAAGTCCAATTTCTTTTTTTTCTTTCTTTCTTTCCTCTTTCTTGTCCTTTTTTATGGTTTGGTTTTCTCATATTAGAGAATCCATATGATTTAGCCTTTTGTGTCTGATTCATTTTGCTAAGCATCTGTTTTCCTATCAATGACTGAAATTTATCTTTTTGGCAGAGTAGTATTCCATTGTGTAGATATACAACATCTTGTATGGAGATTTCTCTAAATAGAAGATAGATAGATAGATAGATAGATGGATAGATATCCCATTTGATCCAGCTATAACATTTTTAGGTACCTTCCAGAAGAGAGTTAAGGTTATCATACAGGAGTGATACATGCCTATCCATGTTTCTAGCAGCACACTTTATATATATATATTTTTTTCTGAAACAGATTCTCACTCATAGTCTAGGCTGGCCCTGAAGTCACCATTCAGGCTAGGCTGGCTTGAGCTCAGTGCAATTCTCCAGCTTTTTATAAGTTGACTGACTGAGATGTTTGGTGGAGTAACAGAAAACTCACTTAACATGGAAGGCTTGATCTTCTCGTCCGGTGATGTGATCAAGAGAATGATTTGAAAAGTACTCATAGGCCAGAATGATGGAAACAGTTGTTACCTAGTGCAGTCACATATCCCAGGACCTGAAGGCCTATGTCCCATCATGTTAGAGCTTGTAGATTTCTAAAAATGTCACTAGTTTAAAGTCTCAGAAGCACCAGCTTTCCACTGTAGCCAATGTAGAGACAGTGGATGTTCCTGATGGAATTGGGTGAGTTATCATCATATCAAGTGATACCAGCCTTGGTTGGGGTATGGATAGGATGGAGGAGTGTTAACAGGAACTGGTGTCTTGACAAAAATGAAAAAGCAAGTTGTTGCTAGTTTTTCTACTTTCCCATTTTGCAAAGTCTGAAATATAAAAACAGATTTTAAAGGCCTCCTTTACCTGGAGGGGCTCCAAGTTCAGCAGAAACCCAGCTGCTGGCTAGGAGAGAGCCCCTGCTCTGCAGGACGGTCTGGACTCGTGCTGCAAAGCCTTGATGAAGGGGAGTTACACACTTGCTTTCGGTGCTGCTGGTTTCATACTGAAAATAAAGTCCACGAGTCATAATACAAATAGAAAATCAGCTTTAAAAGAATTATTTTAATCAACTGTTTTTTCTTCTGATTTTCATACATAAGCAAAATATATACAATGAAAAAGTTTTGATAAAAAACATTTGTAATAATTGCATAATTCCTCAGTAATACATGAATACAAACAAAATGTTACCACTAAGGCTCTAGTTCCCTTTTATTTTCATCTTAGAACAAGTCTCCTCTCTAGAACTAACAGTTTCACCCGAAATTGTAAAGAATTATGTATTTTCTACAAAACAGCTAGTATGAATCACTTTTCTGTTTGGACTTTATTATGCACTTAATAAGCAGTAGGTGTTTTAACACATGCCTATCACGAAGCTAAGGCTCTGAGAAATCTGGTGATTGGTCCATTGTAGCGTAGACAGGAAATAGATGAACTGGCTTGTGCAATTGATTTCTCTACCCTTGCACCCAGCCCTCTCTTGCCCATTTTCTGTGTATGTTTTTCTATTTTAGAAAAAAACATAAAACCAGTATTCAATCCATTGCAGCAAAAAGTTGCTAGATGTTCTTTTTTAAGGGAAGAGATTGACCCAAAGATAAAATAGCAAGTGTTGATTTTCATTGCTGAGCAATGCACAGCTGTAATACAAACAGAATATTACTGGTGGCATAACATAAACCCTTAGTAGTCATGTTTTTAATCTTTCTTAACAAACTCATTTGATAAAATTCATTTAAAATAAGCATTTCCTCCAAATAACAATTGCCAACATGAGAAATACTTACATCATCTTCATGGGGGGCGTTGATTTTCACACGGTACCATGGGTTGGCATGCCTTTGATCAGGATTTGGTTTCCAGCATAAAAGAACTTGAGCTAACCCAGTAACCTTAATGGTGAAATTCACAGGCGGGAGAAGTAAAACTGTTGATTAAAAGAAAAAAAGTGCCATAATGTTCTGTTGCACATAAATAGTACTTGAAATTTTAAAAATTTTTTATTGGGTAGCATGATATTTTATTGGATTATCAGAATGTATAGTACTGAAATAACTTTGGAAGAAGTTTCTTTAAAATTGCTTTTAACTTACCTTTTTTTACCTTGCCTAAGTATTTACTTCTGATATTTACATATTCTTTTTTGAAATATGAAAAATTTACACAGCATTATTTATTAGAACTATAGCTTTCAAAATGAAGGTAATTATCTGTTAATTGGCTGTGATACAATTGATTGATTTTTAAGTAAACGTCATAGAAAAAGGTGGAATAGAAAATACCAGAAGATTCTTCATGAATCTCTTGTTTGTATTGTGTCATGATTCATAGTGTAAAGTATATTTATTTTTATTATGAGCCATTAAAAAGTATTTGTGGATATAATTACTTAAACAGGCATTTATAAAAAGAATTGAGCTTTATTCCCTTTATTGAACCTCCCTGCTTTCAAAATAAAAGCTTAAATTTAGTTATAAAATCAAGTTTTGCTCATGATAAAAATTTTAGGAAATTGAACAAAAAGAAGACAGTAAAAATTCCTGTGAATGACATAATATATGCACTGCCTGTTTTTTCTGAACATAAGCTCATACAGTTTTTTAATGTTTGTTTTTAACCCAAATTAGGACAATATTATACACACCAAATGTGGCTTTCTTTTACTTACCAAATCGTCAGAATTTTCTGTTGATCTTCAAGATCTTTCTTGAACCTGTACTCACTAAGTTTTAGGGCTTTGTGTACACTGCATAGTCCACTATGGTAGCCATTGGCTATTTTGACTATTTAAATTTCAATTAAATAAAATGAAATGTCCGTTACCTTAGTTGTACTGTGCATATTTTAAGTGCTCAGTAGTCAAATATGGATAGTGGCTACTACCCCGGAATTGTAAAAATATTGTTATTATCAATGAAATTTCTATTAGACAATTCTAGTTAAGTACCACATGGAAGTTTTCTTATAGATTGTCCTCATACCAGACCCCATAGATCACAAGTTTCAGACAAAACAGAAGTTTGTTGGTTTGGTACATGTGTGTATGTGTGGTTTTTCTGAGCAACATCTGGCATGGGAGGGGCAGAGGCTTTGTAAAAGTTGCCACCAGTGCTGACTTCGTTTCATAATACCTGTTCATGCACACTCAGAATTGGATATCCCATTACAGCATAAATTAAAACAATGCTTTCTTAAAGTATAATGTATTTGAAGTACATAGATTCTGATAAAGATGTTGTCTTTTACAAAAATGTTCCAAATTATGGATTTATTTATGGTAGCATTCTTATAATGTACTCATTTTTTAAAAGAAAGAAACATTACTGAATCAACTGGAAAGTCCTTACACTTTGCATCTGGAGGTAAGTCTGTTTGCACTCTTCCAGTGACCCCCAGAAGAATCAGTAATGCAGGCACCATGGTGATCAGATCCTACAGAAAAGAAAAATGAAAATCTAAGTCATCCTTTCTAAGAAAAACTGACAGTCCATTGCTAATCTAAGATGTAAATACTTGGTCCTTTAACCACTGTGACACATCTTACATGCTAGGAACACGGGGTGGGGAGGGGGAATAAAATGCAGATCAAAAATTGTGACCCAGTTGAAACACTGTCGCAAAGAAGGTGCATATGGGACATAACAGGAGGAAAGGGACTCCTGCCTTCTTCCTAGAAAGTGAACTAGATTGCATAATGCATGGAAAGAGAAATCTACTGAAGGTGCGAAGCTCAAGGGTAAGAAAGCACACGGGTTGGTAAAAGAGCACATGTCATCAAAGACCTAAGTGTCACCATTTTTATTAATGAGTATTTAGATACACGCCATGGGCTCATAGCTTAGTTTAGGTCATAGTGTATGTTTAGTGTACTTCAGGTTCTGTGTTCATACAGCAACACTCAAAATGCAAGGGAAGGAGAGAGGGGGGTGTAGAAAGGAGATAAACAAGAAGAAACTTCCATCTAGCAATTTGTTGTAATGAAGGAAAAGAAGCTTTGTGCTGGCAGTGTGGGATCATTAGTAGCTGAGGTACATTGAATAAACTTGAACGTTCACTTCAGTGTGTGAAGAGCATTTGTGCTAGAAATGTAAATCTAGTTGTGGTACTTTAAGTTTGGAAAAAGCTGATTGTTTTGTAGAAAATGAACCCAAGTGGAAACGGGTCACAAAAAGAATGCAAAAAAAAAAAAAATCCATAGGTATGACTTGGATAAAATACAGTATTTATACTCACATAAACAATGGAACACAACAAGAATGCTATGAGAGTAGGAAAAGCCTATACCAGAATTACTCAGCATGAAAAAGAGGGAAGACAACCTCAGGATCTTTTTTTACATATCAAAGGGTAAACTCAAAGATCTCTTGTCAGGAAGATAGGTTCACAGTCTTGAAATTCTCACCCTGCAGATTTTGAAAGATATTTTTCATAGGAGATTCAAGTTAAGGACAAATGATGCACAGGGTTTCCATCTGGCCTGGGTCACCCTCACTTTCTCACAGAGATTATTTTTCCTGCTAACTCTCACACGCTTCCCTGTGATTCAGTGCTTGACACATTGGCTTCCTTTAAGTGAAGGAAATTTCTTCCATGGGTTTATTTTCATTGACAAAGGAAATGAGTGTGAAAGGATAAATAATTTGCCAAGAATCAAACAGCCTGGCAAGTAATGAATGTGGGTCCAGTCTGAGATCTGCTTACAGTGAGACCTATGCTCTGTCCACTCTATAGCCCTAATTAAGATGACTTTTAGAGTTTTTGCTTTGAAAATGTATTTAAATGGTTTAGTGTTTTCCAAATACATAATTAGGATAGAACCAGAAGAGAGACCTTGGCTAGATGGATAACTTTAAGAGAACAATATTTATTGCTATTACTACTTAACTTACTAATGAAATTAGAAAAATTACAGCAGTAAGAATGGAAAACCAGAGAAGAAATCTTTCAATTCCTTTCTCAAATAAACTCATATATAGCTAGTCAGGATCATTCCAGTTTTGAAAAAATAATCTGGATTTTTCCTCTCTGATGATTCCATATCATGTAGTAAAAGAGAATTTTAAATCAGCAATCATGATATCAAATGCAAGTACTTGAATATTTTTCTAAATGTTCAACAAGTGAAATTTTTAATGAATTAAAAGGAAGCATTGGTAACAAGCCTGAGAAACAAAGATAAAATATCCTTAACACCAACAAACATAGCTTCCTCCTCACATTACAGAAAGTGATGTCTTAAAATGTCAGCATTTCCTGCATTGAAATTAAATGTGCCATAACTGCACTAATTTTCATTAATAGAAATTCTAGGTCATACAAAAATCAGAATTAATATATTCCCTAGTGACTTTTACTAACTGGCAAAGTAAAAATTAGAACCGTATTTGTAAAAATAACAAACATTTGTTTATTCTTTGCATTTAAATTTTTGAAGTCATAATAAAAGTGTTGAATATGTCAGTGGGGAGACAGTTAGTAGTTTACATAAGTAAACATTCTCTCCTGCGATTTGCATGTGTTCTGTTTTTATAGCTGCGGAAAATAGCACTGTATTTTTCAGTGGGATCATTCAGATTTTTCTGATTAACGTTTGCCCTAAACAAGACTTTTTTTCTTTTATCCCATTGATATTTTTCACAAAACAAAAAATAAGTCTGAGACAATACCAAGATACTCAAATATGAGTCTAAATAGTATCAGGAAAAACATTTTCTTGTGAGCAAATAAATCTCACACAAGGCTGAGTGTTATTGTTAGCTGAGCTGCAGCTCCATGGTTTCTTTCATGGTTTCTTTCAGTGTGCTTCTGCAGTATGTGCCCTTCCTGAAAACACCCCTCCCCTGACTTCTGCCCATTTAAAATTTTTGACCCCCACGCACACATAGTAACCATTATTTCTGGAGGAAAATGGAAAACTCAAATCTTTCTGGGCTATTTCTTTAATCTGAAAATACACTATTGTATGGATGTCAGCTGGGCCATATTTTATTATACAAGTACACAGCTATCTTGCTAGATTGTGTTTATGCACAATATATGTATTATGTGTATGTATGTATATATATATATGTATATATATACATATATAAATAAAATCTCAAGGTAATATATTCATTTCATGGCTATCAAAGTCCACCCAACAGGAAACCAATAAGTCATGAAAGTAAAATTGAAATTAAACAAAATGAAACAAACACAGGTTGCCTACCTACAATTAGGAATGCACGCTGGATCCTTAAGAGCAATCAGGAGTTATTGTTCATGTGACATCGTACTGCATTAAGCTAACATTCTTGAAGTGCCTTCTGAGAATATAACTTTTGGTGGGCCTTACAGTCTTTGAAATGAAAAACAAAAAACAGGAGTACAATTTCTTCCCCAACAGATGTTTGTAGAAAGTCAGCTGAGTAATAAAATTTTAACCATTTTTGATGGATTTCCCCAGTATTCTTGAGAATCAGCCCAATTCTACTGAAACTCTGACTTAAAAAAAATTTTTTCCCCTCTTTCTTTTCCAATTTGTTTTTAGCCTATGGCATTTGTTTTACAAGCAAAGTTATATTGGCTGCCCTGTTTTGAGCTTGAGTTAGCCATGGTGACATTTAATTTCAGGGTCACATTGGATGGCAGAAATTGAAAAGCTACTGAGAGGATTTGTGCTCTGTTAGGTCCGTAAAAGTAAAGTGTTTACTTCTTTTATTCTATACAGTGTAGTCAGCAATAAAACCTATTTCTTGAGAAAAAAGAGTAAGTACGTAAGCCAAAGGACATCGTTAGCTCAGTATATTCCGTAACCCTCTACTGAAAAACTGGCACACTCCTAAAAACATGAATGGGTAATAAAAGCTATTCAATTTATTAATAAAACTACTCAATTGAGTTACCTTTTTTTGCTACTAGTGGACTTTGATTAATTTTCTGAACTAGTTCTAAAATACTATTTATGGATTGGTATTGTAACCACATGCATAACACACTGCCAGTCCAGCCTAGAAATGGCACTGCCACTGTATCTGTACAATCGATAAAAAAATGCCACAAATATATCAACAGTTAGGCATCTTGCCACCAGTCTCCAGTAGCACCACGTGTCGGTATTGGTGCTCCCCACTGCTGGGTGTGCCAGTCTACAGTCAGCAAAGGACTGCATCTGTGGTGCTCTTCACAGCCATAGTCGCAACACTTAGGATGGTAGCGGGCACAGGGCAGATGCTCAGTGCCCCTGGCCCTGTGTGGAGTGGAGGCAAGTCAGAGCACACCCTGACCAGGCAAGCAGGGTATGCTGAACACAAGTAGAAGGACCAGTTATGTCAGGATGGGAGCAGAATGAGGAACATGTACCAAGCCAGGTCACTTTGGTACTATGCCTAAAAACTTTCCCATGCATCCTGTGAAATACTGCGAACAAATGGGGTAATTGGTTTCCAAACTTGATTATATTTCAAACAGTATACTAGTAACACATAGCTGCACATTTATGAACATATTTTTAAAGTAACTATGAAAGAAGACATATTCACATCAAGTAGGAATACCAGGTAATCAAATGCTCATTCAGTGAGTATCAAACATGTTGTTCTGTATAGCTGTGAAAGCACAGTGTCTTTTCATGTATTAATTATAGATTCTACAATATCAAAAGATTCTGATTTTTCCTTTCCTCTCCCCATCGCCTCTCTGTCTTAATTTGCTTCTTAATGTCATTACGTCTATTCTTTCCACATGGAAATAACATTCCCTTGATTTGGGTAACTAGGTCAATTAATGAACATTAAAATAATTTTAGCAAGTTTTGTGACATTTTAGATTAAACAGTTTAGAAAGTCAGATATCCCCACAAACAAAACAAAATGCCCTTGGTTGCATAAAATACTAGCATTTCTTTTTTGTTGCTATTTTGTCATGTGTAACTTTTAAAATTCTGAAACTTTTTAACAAATGTACTCTATACCCCATTTCCTGAACTTGAATGTTTTAGAGAAATTTTAGGTGAAATTGTAATCCCATAAATCATCTGGAGCAGTGAAAAACAAATGTCTTAGAAACATGAACAAATCTATAGGTGCTATTGCAGTAGGGGTCACCTTGGCACAAATTTGTATGTTTAATAATAAATGCTTGGTGACCTGCCCAATGAGAGTTTGTTGCACTGTTGTTCTGCCTTTCCTCATAAAAGAGTTGTGAGGAATCTTGTTCCTCCTTTTTCTTTATGTAAAAGAAACTCATTCTTTCTTTCTCTCCCTGCCTCTGCTCTCAGACCTCCCCACCCCCACATAACGAAATTATTAGAAGGTAGATCACGAGGCATTGCTACAGTCTATGTGATAGAAAAAAAGTTCTCTGCTCACCTTGGAATGAGTCAGACATTTGAGTTCCACTCACTGAGAAGTGCAGCCACCATGTGAGCAGAGGCAGCAGCTGGCGTAGAGCATGAACCTTATCTCTTGGTGCTCTTGTTGACTCTGAGGCGGTTCTTTACTCTTTCATCATCACAGCTGTAATGCTTAAAAACACACAGGCAGTTTCTTCTGCTGTGGAACAGCAACGCTACTTCTCTAAGCAAATAATGAGGATGTGTAGAGGAGCCTTACTGGAACTCCCAAGGACCAGGCTGCTGTCAAATGAAAGGATATCTTTTGTTCAGGCAGCCACTGTCTGATGACTGTCTCTTTTGCCTTTTCCCAGCCTCTTTGAAAATGATTTTTTTCTCATCAGGTGATGAAATTAACTTTTGCTAATGGGGACAAGGTCATCAAGTCTTGTGTGGACACTCTAAACTCCCTCATTTTTGTCTATCTTAAATGTGTTTCATTGGGTGAAATAGCTGTCTACCTCATCACCTATGCAACACCAGGTGTGTGATTTGAAAAGAAATAATGGCCTGAGAAGATGCATCTCCCTCCATTCTGAGCATATGCAGAGAATCTCAGCCGCTAGGCAAAGCCTTCAGCCCCTCTCTTTTTTGTCCACAGCTCTTGCACCTTGGAGTATTTATGTGTGTGGGCAAGCAAGGGGCTTGTTTCTGGCTGTGATAAATTGCGGGAGTCCATAGGCTATCTGGCTGAACCCCACGCTAGCTCTGACGGTGGCAGTTCACCAACACCTCCCCTCATATCCTGGTTCCCATGCGAGCACCCAGCTGGTCTCGGCATGCTTCCATTTTTGCAGACCTATTTGGATTTTCTTGTTCTTTGTTCCAGTTCTTCTAGTTTCATTCTAGAGAATTTCAAAGTGATGAACAGAGATGATGTCTTAAAAAGAGAAATGGTTCAGGGTGGAACAGGGAATAATAAACATTTAATGCATGATCTAAGCCAGTTATAAGTAGCTGCCTTTAGAGGTAGAAGCAGGGCTTCTAGGGATATGATGCAGGATTCCCCCTTGCAGGACAAGCCAGAGTGGGACACTTGAGACTAGAGAGCCCAAGGCCCCTCAGAGCAGACTTTGGGAGGGAGTTGCCAAGGCTAAATCACTGTTTCAGTTTGTGAAATGACGAACAGCAAGCCCACTAAAGGAAAGTTCCACAAGGCAAAGGTCTTTGCCACGCTGGTAGTGTATATTCTCAGGATTCCCACAGCATCAGCCGTAGCATTTGCCAAAATGAAACAGATCAATAATTGTTAGATCACCCGAAAAGTGTTATTTTCCGTGGGGGGAAAGGGGAAGTAAAAGAAGGAACGTCTCTTTGCTAAGAACCATCTAGAAAATTTTAGATATAGTATCAGCCATCTGGCCTAGACCTACACATCTAATTTTAGTTGTAACTTATTTTGTCACTAGGGGATATGGAAGATGGGTATTGTGAGGGTAATGACTTTTTACCTGCGAGTCTGCTTTAACATTCTCTACATTCATTATGTTCATTTATAAAGACAGGTAGATTGACCATTCAGTGTGTCGATCTGTGTAGTGCTGCTAACTGTGCAGTCTGCCAGGCGCTCTGAAGGGGTAAAGAAAATTAGACCTGGCTACCAGAACAGCACTTGGTCAGCCACATGATTGTCTACTAACTATACTCATATAAAAGCACAGATCATGTAGTTACAGTTATTCTCCATGTTTATTATGTAAGCCCAAGGGAACATAAGATAGACAGGAAGAATAGATGTAGTTTTTTTATAACATTAGTATCTCAAATAAAATGTATACATATTCGTATGTATAGACTTCTACAGTAGAGCGTACTAACATGCAAAAGTAATTTTCTTAAAACGAAATCAAAAAATTTTTATATTACTTTAGAGGCAGAAATAATGTATGTTTAGCCAAATAGCATAGGTGAAAATCTAAATAGTAATGCACAGAAATAAAGATTCAGTGTCTTCCCCTTGTACTGTGGTTAAATGAGCTTATTCAAGATTTCTATTTGTGCATTGTAGACCAACATTTATATAAAAGAGAGTGAAATTCATTATACCATTGTTTATACTACTAAAAGAAACATAAGGATGGGTAAGAGAAGTATATCACTTCTCAGAGTTGAAATATCTGATTATTAAAAGGAGTCATCAGTAACCCTCAATAACATTACAGAACAAAGTTAAATCAAAAAAATACACATACGCAGTTTTTTTTCATAAGCTCATTGTTAGTCAGACAATAAGATTGATAGAAAGTGATAGATGTAGTAGCTGTTGCTACAGAAATAATAACCACAAGCATGTCCTTGGAAAGCTGTGACAGTTTTTGTTGGGGTCTAGTCCTTCTTGGATTAGCCTCCAGGCTACAGGCTGGGCTCACATTTGCTCCAGTCTCTGCCCATCATTTGGAACCAGTGGCTGCTCTGATCGTTTCTGTCTTTGTGATAGCAAAAATTCCAGAGGCGGGCCATTTGCATGAGAACACTTCAAGTGTCTGCTCATACACACTCACTGACATTCAAGAGAGAGAATATGTCACAATCGAGCCCACAGTCAGATGCCCATGCCCAGTGTACGCCCCATTCATGATCACACGACCGTGGTAAAGGCTGAATGTACAGTACTACAGGGGCGTGAAGAACTGGGACCTCTATTGCAAAAGACTTAATATTTTTTTCTGATTTTTCTTGTTCTGTATATACAAACTTTATGTGAATTCATGAAAAAAGTTATTTTAAAATATATTAGAGATACTGATCAACAGTATAGAGTTGACAGTCCAGAAATAAACCCACATTTATGGTAAATTGATATTTTCAGTACTGAGGATTGAAACCAAGGTCATTGCATGGAGCTATAATCCCAGCTCATTTTATTTTTTATTTTGAAAAAGCATCTCACTACGTTACTAAATTGCTCATGTTGGGGTTAAGCTTGTAATCATCCTGCTCCCAGCTCCCACATTTCTGGGATTACAGTTGTGTGCTGCTACTCCTATGTATATGAATTGATTTTTGACAAGGGTGCCAAGATAATTCAGCAAGAAAGAGATTGCAGTTTTAAACAAATTATGCATATATATATATATATATATATATGTATATATGTATATATGTATATATAAAACCTCTACCTCATCATGTTGTATACTAGAATTAATTCCAGAAAACAAAGATCTGAAAGAAAAAAATGGCAGGCACAAAATTCTAGGAAGTAAATCTAGCCATAAATCTTCATAACTGTGGGTTAGGCAATGTTTTTAATGTAAAATATAACAACATGAGCAGCAAAAGAAAATGTAAATGGGGTTTCACTGAAATTACCTTTAAAAGTAAGTACCAAGAAAGGAAAAGTTAACTAATAGAATGGGGAAAAAAATTAAGTATACATCTGATAATGGACTAGTATTAGAATAGGTGAAAAAACCTCAGCCTAACAATAAAAAGAAAAGTAACTTAATTTTAAAATGGACAAGAAACTTCAACAGGCATATTTCCAAAGAAGACGTAGGTATAACCAATATGTAGATGAACAGCTGTGGAACATCACCTCCATCAGGAAAATGCAGATCTCAACAACCACAATGAGAAAATTCTTCACGCCCTCCCACAGGCAACGCACATGTTGATAAGTAGATGGAGAAATTCGAGCTGTCCTTATTGATGCTGGAATTATAAAGTGGCATAACCACTTTAGAGTATACTGTAGCACTTCCTTAAAAGATAAGCGTGAAGTTGACGTATGACCCAGCAGTTTCTTTCTGGGTAATTACCTACCCAGGAGAATTGAAAACATGCCCACATAAAAAAATTGCATGTGAATTTTCCCAGCATCGCTGTTTGGAATAGAGCAGAAGTAGAAACAACTCACATGTTCATCAGGTCGTGAAGGCACAAGGAATGCGCAGTATAGCCCTGAAGCGGGTTGTCACTAAGCCATGGAAAAGAAGCACTGGGACGCCTTGCAGTGTGGATGACCCATGCAAACGTGATCGGCCAGTCACAAAAGACCATGCACTCAGTGCATGATTCTACTTGAATACACCATCCAAACAAGCACGTCTGTGCAGACTGAAAAAAAAAAAAATTAGTGGTTGTCTTGGGCTTTGGGTGGAGTAGGGGGCAATGGGGAGAGTTTGGAGAAAATAAGAAGTAGCTGCTAATGGTTATCAGGTGTCTTTGGATAATGACAATAGTTTGTATTGATTTTTATGGTTTCTAACTCTGAGCATAACTTAATACCATTGAATTACATTAAATAAGTGGCTTTTATGGCATGTGATCATATATATACCATATATACAGTGATATATATATATATATATATATATATATATTCACTGTAAATATATCAGTAAAACTAATGACAGGACAAGAAGGTAGAAGGGAGACTATTAGATTAAAGGTAGAGAAGAAGCAAGAAGAGGAAGGGATGTTGTTGTGGTTAGGGTCTGGAGTGTCCCCCAAAAGTCTCATGTATTTTAATGGAACCATTTGATGTGAGTGGATTGGGGTCTGGTCTGGAGGGGTGGATTACAGTTAAGTTAGGATTAACGGTGCGTAGTGGCCACACCTGGATGCAGGAGGGCCTGCTTACTGGGCGGAGACCTGAAAGGATACATAAGCTGCACCTGCCTTCCTGGAGGATTGGGGACTAGTCTTAACTAGCCTCAGCTTGTCTTCCTGTTTGTCCGGGGAAGCTGCCTCCACCTCTCTCTCTTCCATGTACTTCGATTGTTGCCTGCCACCCCTGAGTGGACTGTGACCTTCAAGACTGTGAGCTAAAATAAACCTTTCCTTTCCTGAGTTTGTGGTGTCGGGTATTGAGTCACAGCAATGAAAAAGTAACTAAGACAGATGTAAAGGAGGGTAATAAAGGACTTGAATATGATCAAAAACATTCTACACATTGAAATCCTTCCCCCTCCCCCAAAGCAGTGAAACCAGGGCCAGGAGAGAGGCTGATGGGACAGGGTGTGGGGAGACTGGTGAAGTGTGTCATGTATATGTACAAATATGCCATAGTATAGCCTGTTCATCTGTACAATATGCACCAATAAAAATGTGAGAAAATACTATAAAATATGAAAATATTCCAACAGAATCCCGTGTAGGTATGAGAAAGGTTTCTGTGCAGAATCAGTATGTGGATTTAGTACATGTGGCTAAAACAAAAAGCATGTCTTTATGGGGTAAAGAATCTCAGAAGTCTGAGTAGTTCTACGTCTTTACTCAGTGACAATTTTTTTTTTGTCTTAAAGGAAAAATAAAAAAGCTCGACATAGAAAATCACCAGACTGTGTAAAAACAGTAAGAAAAAGTACATAAATGTGAAGTAATACTCTGTATTGCTTTAATACTCTGTTAGAGAACCTGGGACTGTTTGTTACTTTGTGCACATTATTATATTGAGACCCTGTAAATCCTTTGTTACAGGTGTATAAACAAGCTTAGAGAGTTGAGCACACAGCACAGCTTTAGGATGCGCCTGAAGGTCACCTTGTCCAGAGAGGCAATATTGGAATTGTCACAGTTCTTTTTTAAAAAGAGTCAAAGTAACAAAATGTTTCCCTTGGCCTAAATGTCTGATTTGTCAGTGATAGGTAAGAGAGTCCTCTGGAGAACCTCCTGATTATTTCAGCAGAATTCTGAATACCCTCGCATACTCTCCTCCTCTTCTTCAAGGGGGCACTCATCTTGTATGGATCGTTATGTTCATGCTGCACTGACTATGGCGTTTCCATCTCCGTGCCCACCAGAGATGGCAAGATGCGTGTCTCATATCCTGGATCCAAGATGCACATTAGGGCCAGGGTGTTATTTTTTGTGGTTTAGGATGATCAAGACCCTTTCCTAGTTTCGATCAGATGAAGTAGGTCATCAGCATAGGATTTCTGTTGTTCTGCATGAACCTCCTCTTAGAGGTAGAATAGACAATGGAAATCAAACTGGAGAACCAGAGTGTAGACTTCTCTTGATTCTGATCTGAGGCTGCAAATCATTCAGAATTCTGAAGGTGATTATTCTCAGTCTTTACCCTTGGGTCTCTGTTCTTTTAACTGTTACTGAAGTCCCATCTTTTAAAATTAATAACCCAGGGTGAAATTTCAGAGGACCAAAAATTGATTGGTCTATTTACCTACCTCTTTTAAATGTAAAATAAAATTGTATGTGTGTGTAAAATCCCCCAGCACCAATGAATATTGCAATTGTACATTTGCTGAGAGATATCTTTATTTGTCCTTT
The DNA here is from genome assembly GCA_004027205.1 of Ctenodactylus gundi. Lineage (NCBI taxonomy): Eukaryota > Metazoa > Chordata > Mammalia > Rodentia > Ctenodactylidae > Ctenodactylus > Ctenodactylus gundi. The sequence continues at coordinate 617,709 of PVKB01000082.1, read as the reverse complement.
GGGAGATCTTAAACTTTAGTTGGCTTTTATTAAACTTTTATGAGAACAAAAGTAGAGAATGGCTTTTTCTTCAAACAGGCACTTCGCGTTGTTTCAAACAAAGAACACAGACTCCTGAAATGACTTGTCCTTTTTAACAGATCACTCTGGGTCATTTACAAAGACGAAATGGAGGTAGAAAGGGGTTTGAAGAGACAACCACCAGCGCTAGCAAAATGCAGAATATTAAATTAGGTCATAATTATGTTTTATGTGTCTTATCTAAATATTGCCTCAAATATCTTGCCCAAGGGAACTAAAATGCTATCATTATTAATTCATATCATAACGGGCAACATTATTCTTCCTTCTCTGTTCTTTTTTACAATGCAAATCTTCCTGGAGCCCCACTATATGGAGGAGGGTAGTGGCTACGAGGAGAAGTCCTGCAGTTAGAAGTGAGGTCTGGCGGGCAGGGTGGAGATATTCCATCCCAGAGGTATCACCCAGCTCATTAATAGGGTGGCTGTGCTCAGCCGTGTGTTCTTACTTGGAATCAAACTACTTGTCTAGAACCCAGGAAGGGGAAAGGTGGAGACAGTACCTAATAGTGAGGCAGATACAGTTATTACTTTGTTAATGTATTTCTTAGAGTTCTAATATTTTTCATGTATCTTATTACTAAAGCACACACTTGGAAGTTTGGGTGAGTTGAATAAAACGGGTCGCAGAGCTATCCAGGTACTAATCCCTAGACCCTGGGAACCATGGCTGTCCCTCTGAAGATGGGGAGAATGATTTCCCTAAGTACCTGCAGAAGACGCGCTGCCCGCTGGACCCCCTTTGGAGTCCTGGCCGCCAGAACTGTGAAATAGTACGTTTACGTGGTTTGGAGCCACTGGGTAGTCCTTCTGATTGCAGTCCTAGGGATCCAAGGCAGAAGTTGTCCTGTGATCTCTGCTTCCTACTCTGTCTTTCCCTTCTTTTGCTTTTTCATTAATCTCTGTCTGCTTCTCCCTTCTGGAGGCACCACCATGGCCCTCCTCTCAGGCCAGTGGCCACAGCTTCATGATCTGGCCTCCACCCCATCTTCCTTCCGTAATCTTGAGAAACATAAATAGATGTATGAAAAAATCCTGCTTTAAAAACATATAATGTCTTACTGTACAGTTACAGTGAAATTGAGTATCGCAGTGGAGAGTGCCCAGCCGTGCCTGTTCTGATTCCTGGAGGTTCTTCAGTTTCTCTGTTCAGTAGTAGTTTTTAGTCAGAGTGCCTGGAGACAAGTTCTACTTGAGCCCACTTAATCTTTATTTGTCCTTAAACAAATAAATCTCTCTATTGCTCTGTCATTTGGTATAAAATTTCTCAGTAAGAATAACATAAAATTAACAGAGTTACTATATATAAAATGCCTGGCACTGCAACACAGTAAATATTACCATGATATTATCACAGTATAAATTGGTGCGCTTTGTTGCTACTGCGTAACTCATGTCATTCACACATTGTGAGCCCTAAGGAAATAAGGATAGATGTACAGATGGATTAATAAAAGTGTTATAGTCAGTCACAGTGGCTCTAGAAGTACGATTGCATGAATCTCTAGTCTGCAGAAACAGACGTTTCAAAGAAATATACCTAAAACTTAGATGAATAGTGGCCATATTTGGAAAATAGAAGCTTGCAACCAGCAGCCTAAGATGTGGTCTGTTCGAGAAAGGAGAAACTCTTAGAAGAAATCCCTAACACACACTGAAATACATCCAAATAAGCACTTAGGAAGACTCAGATAAGTACATGTTTTTCTAAATTGGTTTTATCTCACTTCCTGAATTTTCTTCCTAACACTATGTTTCCTTTTGTTTTAGTTACTGATTGATTGCTAGGACAGAATGCCTGACATTTACCACTGGAGGGAGGAAAGATTTACTGTAGCTCACAGGTTCCAGTCACACCCAGTTCATTCATGGGCAATCAGCCAGGGATAATGGAAGCACATGGCAGCAGTCCAGTCAGAGAAAAGCTCTTCACAAAGGGCAGACAGATCCGGAGAGCGAGGTGAAGGCCAAAGCTTTCCTAGGAAAAGCTGTAACAGTGTTTCTTCTTGCTTCCTTTTATTTAATTCTAGTGGCCAGTTGGGCCACCCACACCCACAGTGGATATTCTCTAATTTCTTGGCCCACAAATCAATCACAGACACCCGAATGCTCTGCCTTGGGTGTTTCCTAATCTCAACAGGTTGACACAGTTCCTCTGTGTCCAGCACTAGGCTTTCACCCCTTCCAGCCGTGCCCCACCTCCCAAGAGCACACAGTCCATAGGTATCCCACTTCATCCAAATACACGAGGCATTTGAGGGACATTCAAGACCCAAATCATAACACCTTTTAACTGAAGCAGAATATTCATGACTCCACGTTTTTCCTGTGGAATGCTGTAAGCATGCCAGCCTCTAACAGTATTGTTTGCTCACAATAATTACTTTTGGATATAAACTATATTCCCAAAGAGAATACTTCCTGTGAGATTTCTTCCTAGTAAAGGTCAGTTCCTCTGCAAGTGAAGTTTTGTTCCTCAGGATTGATCAATATTAACAAATAATAAACATATTGTGTGGAGAAGAGAACGTTTGGATGACTGTCATGATTTTCACCGTAACTGCAAGCTGTGGGGTTGGAGGGTTTATAGCTGGGCATCCTTTGCTGTCCAGTACTTGTTGAAGCTTTTTCCCCTTTAGTGGACTCAGAGGTTTTTTATCTTCCCTTCATATTTATTTTAGCAGGTGAGTTCATTTAAATAGGCTTTTCTGAGAGCTTTTTCAAGTATATTTTTAAAATATTCATGTGCTCATTATTTCTTTGCTACTATTTAAGACTATAAGTAATTTTTTGGGTTAGGATGTTTTGGATTACAATTTAGATTTGGGAAAGTTAGTCCCTTTTCGTGTACTCTTGTGCATATTTTGACACACACAGATGGTATATAATCACCCGGATCAAGTTACAGGGTAATTCTGTCACCCCTTAACTCCCCAATTCTCTCAAGCTTCTTTGCCATGGATTCCATTTCCCATCCCTTGGCTGCAGTTGATCTGTTTACGGTCTCTGAAGTTTGCCTTTTTCTGACATCAAATCAATGTCATCATATTACTTGTAGCTTTTTGAGGGTGCCTTTCTTTACCTAAGAGTGAGACCTTCAGAGTTGCTATTTTGTATGTCAGTAGTATCCCCTAGAGGAACATACAACAGTTTGCTTATCCATTATACAAAATCACTACATTGGGTTCCAAAGTGGCTGTACAGAGTGGAATGTATGAGGTTTCCACTTGTTCCACACCTTCATCAGTACTTGCTGTTACTCTTATCCCCAACCATATCCCCCGAGCTGAAGTGAAAGGGTCATATCTGGAATGGCCGAAGACATCAAAGGACTTCAGGTATAGTTCCACCTGAAGCACCTGCATTCCAGGCATCAGACTATTTATTACGTTTTTATAAAGAAAAGCAAAGTCAGCAAGCTAAAACAATGATCATAAATTAATTTTTGAAAAGTAGGAACATCATCAGGGGAGGATCCAGGCTATGGCCTGTATCATAAACAATCCCACATCTGGAGGGACATGGCAACACTCTCTCCAGTTGCTTACATCCCGGAAGGCCAGAAGGGAAGGCCTTTGCCTTTCAAACCCATAAACCATAGTACAGCTTCCCTCTTGCTGAGCATTGCTGGCACCAGCTACAGGTGGTTTCTAGAGGGCTGATGGCTATAGGAGTACAGGTGGCCTCAAATGAAGGGTGATTAGAGCATGGAGGAAAACAAATGGCGGGTCTTAATGTGACCATAGCATACATCTGTGTGGTATGTCATTGTGATTTTGATATGTATTTCCCTAATGATGTTCAATATTTTTATATATGCACATATATATAGCTTATTACATTTATTCCTATATATTTGTGTGGAAATATGTTTACATTCTATATAATTTGCTGTTGACATAGAAAAATAGAATTTTCATGTTAGCATTGGATCTTAAGGCCTTCCTGAATTTATAGTAGTTTCTTTGTTTCCAGTGACTTCTGTGTTGTAAACCATCACATTAACTCAAATGATTTTACTTTTTCCAGGTCATCGCACTTTTTAACTTTTTTTTGTTACCTTATTTTAATGATGATGAACATATTACAGTTATATGTTGAAAAACTGATGAGACTGGACATCCTTGTCTTTCTTGTTCTTTAAATTAGGGGAAACATGATCAAAGTGTTACTGTTCAGATATTAGCTCTCCTCTTTTCACAGATGGTGTCCTTTACTATAGTAAGGAAATCTTATTTTTTTTTCCATTTTGTTTTCTCTTTGAAACAGAGTCTCACTTTGTAGGCCAGGTTTGTCCTGAAGTCATTATGTAGTTCTCTATGTAACTCAAGCTGGCCTGGAACACTTGGCAATCCTTTTGCCTCAGCCTACCAAGTTCTGGGATTAAAGGAATGCACTGCCAAGGCCAGCTTCTCTGGGGCTGGCGAATTGAATCTGGGGCCTTGTGCTTGCTAGGCCAGCACTCTTAACCACTGAGCTTGGAAACGTCTTGTACTCTTAATTTTCTGAGTTTTTAAAATGAATGGATTTGGGATTTATGTGCTCTCTTTGCATTTGTTCGGTTGAACACCCAGTTTCTTTTTTTGAGTCAGTTATGTGGAAAAGTACATTGATTACTCTTTGAATATTACATCCACTATGATAGATTGATGATGATAAATTGCTAGATTTAATTTGCTAATACTTTGTTTTTGTTTCTATGTTGATGGGGGGGCTACAAAAATGTTTTAAATCACATGTCATGTTGGCTGTTAGGAGTAGTACTTTTCAAGATGACAGAAAAAATGTTTCCTCTTTCATGATATAAACAATTTTGTGTAAAAGTAGTCTTCTTATGTGTTTGATAAAGTTGACCACTGAAATTATCAGATCATGAAATTTTTTGGGAAATTTGTTGAACAATATTTAATTTAAAGGAATATTGAGATTTTAAATGTTTATCCTCTTTAGCTCTAATATACTTCCTCAGATTTTTTTTTTTTTTTGAGACAGGGTCGCACAGTTACTCTTTTTAAAAATAGAATTTGTTCATTTCCTGTTTTGTGAGTTGACTAGCATGAAATCATTCAGCCTGTGTAGAGTGATGGTAGGGAGAAACCAGAGAAGGCTGAGTGAGGGTCGGAGGCTTTTCTGTCCTGTGAGGCACTGAATTGAATCCTTGATTTGTGTCTGAACATCATCCTGGAAAGATAGCTCTGTGCTTCTCAGTCTAAACTGAATCCCCATGAAGACAAGAGACCTGATCATGGGAAGTCAGAGAACCACAGCATGTGTGTTTTTTTGTGGGCAAACGTTAATGAAAGTTAAGTAATTTAAAGTTATGTTTAAAAGGCTATATATTTCTCAATGTAGGTTTTTAACAGGAGTACTTCCAGGTCTTGCCTATGCTCTCCACTCCTTTCTCTTAAATAACTGAATTAAAACCAGGTTCTTAGCTGGGCTTAGTTGCATAGGCCTGTAACTGCAACAGTGTGGGAAGATGAGGCAGGAGGATTCGAAATTCCAGCCCAGCCTGGAAAACTTAGCGAAGACTCTCCCTCAAAAATTGGGCTGATGTAGGCCAATGGGAAGGCCGTGGGTTCAATCTCCAGTAGCACAGAACAAAACCAAGAACCAAGCAGGTGTTTTCAGTTTGCAGCTGCAAAGCTTCCAGGCTCAGATCACCCGTGGTTATAAACAATATAGGAAAAAAGATACATCCAGTATTATCAAGGAGCCAGAGGGCTACGGCTTCGACTGTGCGAGCTCTGAACACAATGCCTAGATTTTGAAAGTGTACTCTGATTCTCTTTATCTACTTATTTTGAGAACAGGGCTCCCTGTGTAATGCAGGCTGGTCCTGAATTCACTAATAGCCCAGGCTGCCCTTGAACTCCCAGGAATCCTGCCGCCTCAGACTCCAGAGTGTTGAGACCGCAGGGGTTCGCCCCTAGCCCGCTTAATGGGGTGCTGGGGAAGTGAAGCTAAGGCCCCTGCACTTGCCTAACCGCGGTGCTCTTCTTCCCCGACAGCCTCAGAGCTTGGAAGAGGATCCCAGGCGCCCAGGCTGTCTCCAAAGTAGTGGGAGGGAAGAGAGCGAGCCCCGCCGGGCCCCGCCCATGGCCTCCTGCGGCTACCCATTCGCCGTCGACCCCAGTGCGTCGCTGACGTCACCGCGCTCACCATCCCGGAAGTGCTTGCGCGCCGGACCCGCACGGACTGGTGAGCTGTCGTCCGCTTCCCGGGGGGGGTTGGTGCGGACACTTTCTCCCCGCTCTTTCCCGCGCTGTGGGCCGGCCCGGGCTCAAGCGTGGTTCCCGGGGAGACGCGGCCCAGCGGGCTCGGCGGGAGCGGCAGCCGCTCCGTGGAGGCCATCTTCCTCTCTGCGTCCCCGCTGACCGCGGCGCCTGCGCTGCGTCCCGGCCTGGCGCCCGAGGGCTCTTCTCGCCGAACCCCGCTGCCTAGGCTGTCCGCCGTGGGATTGTTTCGGGGCCGCCTCCCCCAGCCATTGCTGTCACGGGTTCAGGCGGAGTGGCCGCGAGGAGAGCCCGTCTCCTTCGCACGTGGCCGGGGAGAGGATCCTCGCACCTGTCAGGAACTTCCTGCCTGCTTCCCGAAAATGGGGCGGTTCTTGTCCTGTAGTTCGTAGCGGGGTCACCAGACAGCTGCTTCGCCCGACCGGGCCCATCCTGCGGCTAGACGAGGGCATGATGGGATCAGGGACGGCACGGCAGGAGGAAAATAAGACATGCAGGCAGCAAAGCTCAAGTTAAGAGTCACCTTGACCCGTACAGTTGAGGTGTTCTCGAGCCATGAAGTTTGGGTGCAGGTGGGGGCGTTGGGTGCTCTTCCCCATGTGACTGTGACATGTTGCGGAGACCAGCTGTTTAGCTAGTGTTCCAGTTAATTTTCTGGAGCCCTGTACTCCGGCTTTAACTGAAGCCTCCTCCTCAGAACAGCCTTCAACATTGAAACGTGGTATGGCAGTAAAGCCGCGCTTTGGGAGTAAAGAACTGGGTAACGACAAGTGTGTTTTAGAGGTTGTTCCCATGGTCGCTTGCTCAGGTTTTCATCTAGAAAATGGAAATGAATTTCTGTCAGCCGATAAAAAAGCTAAGAATTATTTTTCTCTTATTAGTGACATTGGTGTGCATGCACGTTTGTCTTGCAGATGTGTGGTCGGTGTGGGTGACTGTCTCTCCAGATGCTGAGGCGCCTGCATCCTTGGCACAGGCCCTTACTGAGCTGCAGCTGGAGTAGCCTGTGCCTCCTGAAGCAGTGCCTGTTCACAATGAAGTTGCAGACCCCAGAGTTCCAGTCCCTTTTCACGGAAGGACTGAAGAATCTGACAGGTGAGGGGTTAGGGTGCCTCTCCTTGCTTCTGAAGCCTGCGTAATTGGTGAAGCCGAGTTAACATTCTTGAGCCTGCGGTTATTTTTGTTGTTGAGCAAATGTACGAAAGGCTTTCTGCGTGTAATCCTAAACCAGCCACCTCATTTGAAACAGCGTGCAAGTTGACTACACTGAAAAGCATGGCTTTTTTGTGTACTGTAGTAAATACTGCTCTTGGTACTTGTGGAGTCAGCTAATGAGTTGATGTATTTTATTTGATTAAATGGAGGGGGAAGCAGATGCTGAGAGGAATATGAAATATTTTTCCTGTGTTTCCATAATTTATCACTGAAGAGCTGGATTTTTATCTTGTGTCGTCTGGTGTCAGAGACTAGTTTGTAAACCCTGAAGCTTTGTTTCCTGCTACAGGTAATTGCTTTGTGAGAGAACTGAAGACAGGTGGAATTAGGAATTACTTACTTCCTCTTATGCACATGCCAAACCTATTTAGTAGGAGCACAGTAAATGGCCTTAAGTACCTGATTGTAGCTTTATCTGTCTTGGCCCCTGAAGTCAGCTTCTGATGTTGAAGCAGCCAGAGTGAAAATTCTAAACTGGTGGGTTGTTTCAGTGGTACTGGAAGGAATAGAGTCAGTTGTTTTTGTTTACGGATGACCTAAATGTGCTTTGTGGCCTTGGGTCTTTGTTAAATATTCTTGGGATGATTGAAAAGAAAAAGTGCTGCCATTCTATCCCAAGCCTGCTGAGCAGGATTTTCTGGGAAGAAAAAGCATGTACGTGTGTGTGCACATACACACTTTTTTTTTTTTTCTGTGAGCATTCTTTAGGTTAATTATAATGAGCAGTAGGTATGGAAATATTATGTTAGTGTACTTACTATATTGCCAAGGATGCTTTCTTAATACTGAAAGTAGGTGGTACAAAAGTATTACTTTAAGCTTTTCCTGTCTTGAAGTAAAGGGCTTCAATGTGAAGTTGCTTATGCTGATGGCTTTGCTTCGATTTAATCAGAATGAAAGCTACTAGACTATTAAGTACAAATATGTAAGCCCGTACGTAAACACTTCTGCCAAACACTTTGAAAGGTGAAAAACAGGTCAAATTAATTTTAATAATGAGTTCCATTGCATCTACAGGATGCTATCAGTTTACTTGTTCATTTATGGGCCCTTTGTACCATGCTATATCCCCAGCCTTTTTTATGCTTTAGTTTGAGAGAGGGTCTTGCTCAGTTGCCACGTTCTTCAAGCTGAGTCTGAAATTGGAATCTTCCTGCCTCAGCCTCCCAGGGTGTTAAGATTATAGGCATGTGCCACTACACCCAGCTAAGATATTATCATTTTAATACATAATTTTTGTGAAAAATCCTGAGATATTTTATATTCTTGTAAGATTTATCTCATGGTTTGAATCTGGAATGTCGCCCCATAAGCCTCACGTATTTGGATGTTGGCGATTATCTGTGGATGTCACCTGCTCTTGGGAGGTAGGGCCTGGTTGGAAGGGCCTATGCCTGAGACTGTGGCCGACCATTGAGGATTTAGCCTGAAAGGTTATATTCCTGCCCCAGTTCTCCCAAAGCCCTGATCCTTGCTCTTGTGATGCTGTGAACAGCTTCTCTCCAGCTAGACCTTGCCACATGCTTCTAACATGGCCAGCCACTCATTAATGGACAAAGACCTGTTGAAACTGTGAGCCTGAATAAACTTTTTTTCCTTTAAGTTGTGGGTGTTGGGTACTGTGTCCCAGCCCTGAGAAAGTGACTAAGATAACTTCCAAATCAGGCATGTATTTAACACATGCAGCCTGTCTCGATTCAGTCTCACTGCACTGCAAATGCTCGTTCACCGCATGGTTAGCAGATACTGTTTTAAAAGTTGCAGATCTAAAGCTCCAAATCTAGGGACATGGAATTTTTTCTTTATAATGCCCTTGCCAGCCTCCAGTCTTTCCACTGTCAATTGCAAGACTCTTCTTGGAGGAAAGAATGATCAATTAACTCTTGGGGCTTATATTTGTTCTTTCTGCATTTGATAAAAGGTTTCTTCAACATCTCTTAACAATGTCATTTGACTAAACCCTAATTTACGAGCTGAACTTTGTCTACACTAAGAGAGGAAGTCCTGAGGTAGTCAGAATCCTGTTAATATAATAAGATATAAGTAGTGGCTGCCTTCAGGGTCCTGTCCTTGAAGGAATGCCAGATGACAACATGGACCTTGTCTGAAATTGACATTTTCTGAGGTATGATAGAAGTGGAAAGAATGAAATTTTTTAGTGCATGCTGAGCAGTTGGAATATGAATTGTTTTGTTTCTTCTTTGAGACTTTGAGAAAACATGGGTTCCAAGTTCTATGGTAAAATGTGATGAATATATTAAAAAATGCACGAAAACAGATACCTTGTAGCTATTGCATGGTGACAGTTGTAGTTTAAAGCCTATTGTAATAGTTCCCAGATCTTAATAGCTGCTTTCTTACATGTAGATGTTCAAAGTGGTTGCTTATTATTTCCTGTGTTTTTCACTTCCTGAGTATCTGCATTCAATTTTTTTTTATATATCTGTTGTGTTCTTCTCTAATTTTTTGTGTTGCCTTCATTATCTTCTGATACATTTCTGCTTTGGTCTCCTCTAAGTGCTTTTCAGTGCTTCCTTTAAGTTTAGCTTTGTCTTGGCATAGCTCTTGCAGTGTTTCATTTCCTGCTTTAATTCAATGTATTTCTAGGCCCAGAACTTACCATTACTTTTGCCATTTTCACCTTTGGATTCTGTAATTTCAGTATCCCTGGTATCACCTTCTGGGGTGTCAGGTCTTTTCGTAGGAGATTTATTACCACATTTACTCATGGTTCTGCTGTCTTTGGTGTGCGGGAAAGAAGAGTTTGGTGAAGGCCCAGCCCTAGATGTCTGTGGAATCCTCTCGCCCAGGGGACAGATAGGGTGATGGAATTCCCGGCCTTAGATGACTCTCGAAGCCTCTGGGCCTCAGCAGTGACAGGGTGATGTAATTCCGTGGAAGCCTCTGGAAGCCTCTGGCTCACGGGGTAGACTAGCAATGGATTTCCTGGTCCTAGATGCCTCTGGCATGCAGGGAAGTGTTGAAACGGAAGCCTCTGGTGAATGTAGGAGGAACGGGGCGATGATCCCCTTTTGAGGTGTCTTGTTCCCCCCGGCACATTCAGCAAAGCTCTCCGTCTGTCCTGGCTTCCCTTCCCCAGAGCGGGGCTCTCCACCCTCGGAGCAGAGGTGCCCCTGAGCCATTCAGGGGATCAGCAGCCTTTCCCCCCTCTTTTCTCCTCTCTCTGCCTCTTGTGCCAGTTTATTCCTAGGCACTGTTTAAAGGTGACCGTCCAAAGCCCTGATGTGTTCTTCGGAGCTTTCTTTTACTCTCAAGGGTTCAGTCTTGGGCTTTTTTTTGTTTTTTTCCTTGTTTTTAAGATGGCTCCTGCTGATGGCTGCTGAGCACTGCTTCTGATCTGGGATCCCAGGGCCTTTTCTAGGGGGAGTGCACATTTGTATTTGTAGTACACACTAACCGTGGGTTTGTTTTTAGGAGGCTGGGCCTACCAGCTGCCAACAATTCCCACTCCTGCGGATCCACGCTAACCTCAGGCTGAGGTTCTGGTTCTGAAATTTCCTCCATGTGGGGTCTGTGGATGCTGGCAGCTCAGGACTGCGCCTAGTCAGCTGCTTTCTTCGTGCCCTTCTGATATGACTTCAGGATTTCTGACCCTCCCTCACTCTCCTGTCTGTTGTAGGGGTGATCCATCCTCTCCTAGCTCCGTCCCATGTTCCGGACCCATGCCAGCTTTCCTCCGTCTGCAGCTGCCTGTGGCTCTGGCCGTTTGCAGCTGGCCTGTGGCAGCTTCCTGGGTTGCTGGGATTTTTTTAAATCTGCTTTCAGTGTTCCTTTGGAATTTCTGGCCTCCCCCTGGCCTCCTTTCAGTTGTTGTGGTGGTCCTGTCTTTCCTAGCTACATTGAACACGCGCGTTCTAAATTCTTGACTTTTTAAGTGGATAAATGGGGAGACATTGTACAGCTGTGATACTCAGCTGTCATCTTGACCAGAAGTCTGCCTTCTTACATGTAAAATTAGTTTTAATTTACAAGAATTTGGGAGGCTAGGACATTATATTATTGTTCCATAGATCATTTCATATTGTTTTAATATAGTGTTAGTTTTATTGGGGGGGTGAGCGGGGGATGACAATGATGCACATTGAACCTTGGGCCTTTACACTGAAGTACATCCCTAGCCAGTTAATCTGTTTTTTTTTGTTGTTGTTGTTGTTGTTATTGTTTTGTTTTAATTTTAAGACTGTGTCTTGCTAGGTTGCCCAGGTTGAGCTTAAACTTGTCATCCTTCTTCCTCAGCCACCCTGAATGATGGGACTACAGTTGAGAACCTTCACATCCAACTAATGTTTTATAAATGATCTGATTATGTCATACATTACATTTATCCTTCTGTTTCATTATAAGGACATAATTTTAGTTAATTAAAATGGTTGTTTCCCCCAGTCTAGAGATGAAGCTGAGGTTCTGACTTACTCCCTTATTTAGATAGTTAATATTCTAGCCAGGAGATTTTTGGTCACTGGGCTAAGGTTTGTGCTGGCGCGAAGTTATCATGTTAGCTTTTGGGAAAATAGGATCCAAAAACTTTTGAAGTTTTGGAATCCCCTTGGGAAGGGAGAAAATTTATAAAAGTGTGATTGAACATTTAAAAACACAACATTTATCAAAGTATTCTGACACTTTTAGATTGTGAGCAAAAATAATTAGCATGTTCTGATCAGATGTGCTTGTTGAAACAAACTGCCGCGGTTATGGAATGAAGAGTTATAGTTCTTGAGTCTTCAGTTTAAATTTGCAGTACTGTTCAGTTGCATTGTTACTTTTAGTGAATATATATGTACCCTGCAGGTTTTTATGATGTTGATTGCATTGAAGATACCAGTAATTGAGGAGTAAAGGAGACAGTTAAGCTTCATCATCTCTACTCTTCTTATATTTTTATGAGTATAATTACATATAGACAGGTAAATTTGCCCTTGTAGGTCTTTCTCAGTTATATTTAAATATAGTATTTTAAATCCTGGATTGTAAGTTTTGAAAATGGTGTAATGGCCCAGGACTAATCCAGGTGATAATTAAATTACTTTGATTTCCATATCTCTTTGTCTAAAATGTGATTTATTGGGTGACTTTGAACTTGCAATATTATTGTAATGAGGTCAGCATAACAATTTTAAAGACAGTAGTTGTATGAATTCAGCATTAAGTATTGTGTTATTGTGTTTTGTTTGCGATTTGTTTTATTTTTCTCTTTGTATTTAAAAAGCACTTCTTAGTATCTTAAGTTGAAGGACAAAAGCTTTTTATTTAAAGTTTATTTTCTAATGAAGGCATTCTTTTCGATAGCAACATATCACATCTCAGTTCCACTGTGAGTCCACTCTGAGAAGGGGAGAGATAATGACATAAATTATTTGATTTGAAGATAACTGGTGTGTATAAAGATATTTGTCTCAGTAGCTCAGAAAAAAATTCGCCTTCAAAAGAACCTTCCTAGATTGAACCACAGCAAATGACTTAAAATTGACCTTGTTTGGTGTTTTTCCATCTGGAAGGTTGTTTGTTAGTGTTACAAACTCTGTTTAAATGTCATGACTATTTTTTAAAAATGTAATGAATATATATTTTTAAAAGAAATAGAGACTAGAATATGGTAGATTTACTGATATATAGAAAAGGGAAGTTTTATTTCATGACATTTATCATTTGCCATGTTGACGTACAGGCATGGATAACTGCTATGTGAAATGTCTTGGTGTTACTCTGGAATGTTTGGGAGCTGGCCATTGAGCTACATGAGTCAGCTGGGAAGGTATTTCAGTGAAATGACTCACAGAAAGTTAAAGGGGAATCACCATGATGAGAATTAGTGCAAGTGAAGTATAAGGCAAAGGGTAATGAGATCTGAGACTAAGAGAAAGTATGGAAGTTTTTGTGTATTATGCTCAATAATCTGGATATTGAGATCTGAGTAGATAGCAATTGCATTCATAATTACCTGGAGCTTTAGACATCGGTGTCTAGATGCATTGTGGAGGCTGTACATACGGGGAGGAGAGAGAGTACAAATTGTAGCTCTGTAGGCAGCGAGGAATGGTACACTCAAGGAGGACTCTTGTATCAGTAAAAGCATAGAGAGTAGAGGTTTCTGACTAAGGAAAAACAGACTGAAAATTCAGTTTGGGCAGTCTTAAACTGTCTGTGAACTTCTCTATCAATTTTACTAAAGCTGGTCAAATATACATGATTTTTAAACTATGTTAAATGGCCATGGACTTTCTGTTCAAACAACTCAGTGGACATGCTCACTAGTACTGGACTGGAAATAGGACATTAAGGAAATGTCTCTGCTTCCCAATAGAGAGGGCTTACTGAACGTGGGAAGCAGTATTTTATGGGAAAGCACATATTTAAGAAGGTAGAGTTATCTTTAAGTACGTCATCTTAGGAACTCTGTGGGAACTAAGATGAAAAGATTTGGGAAGAAGAGGTGAAGAGTATACGGATGAAAGAAAATAGAAATTGGGTGGGTACAGACGGTTACATTGTCACTTGGGCCTATGAGTGCTAGAACTTTGATGGATGGATAGGTTTGGCTAACTGCTGTGCTTTTGTCATGGCCTTCAGTCAGAGACAAGCAGGGATACGTCACATTGGGTTATGGCTACTCATAGCAAGGGAGAACTTTGAGCATGTAAAACCTTGGGACACCTTAGGAAGAGGGTTTTAGAAAGGACTTATTAGAAAATTTGGGCTTGTCTTTGGTTGGCTGGGAGAGTGTTGAAGATGTAGAGCTTTGCAATGGATCTGACAGTTTTAGGAAGCAGAGTTTATTCCTTGCGTTTCTTAGGTTTTTTTTCCCTAGCTTGAGAGTAAACAGTGTAGGACTGAAATTGATCAGTATGTAAGGAGCAGTGTCTCATGTTTAACTGTTACAAAGTAAGTCTGTTATAAAGTAAGTGTTTGTACTTTGTCTATGATCACACATTACTGCCTACTTTTTTTTTAATGACCCGACATGGTTGAAGAATGGCATTGTTTAATACCCATGTGTGCATGAATTTGTTTATGTTCCACAGAACATGGAAGTGCACTTGTGATTGTCCTGCAGCTAGTTGTAACATCAGTACTGGTAATATCAGGCCATGTCAGGATGTTGTTCTCATTAAGTTCCATGTGGTATTACTGCATCAGATGGGTACAGTTCCAGTGGCATTTCTGTGCCTTGTAGTGCAACTCAAGAGGATTCAGCTACATAGTTGTTTCAAGTAGTTCGCGTGTTCACATGGTCCTTCCTACAACATAGATATCAACTCATTTCATGTAAGATAAGCTTGTTATTTCCTGAAAAAGTCTTAGATATAACATTTATTATAAATTGTGTAACGGACAAAATTTGCCTGACAGTTTTATAGTTTCATGCATGAATACCATGCCTGTATGTCTGTTCACAAAGAGAAATAAAAAGTGTATCACATCTAAAGTATGCACACGATTACATGAAAGAAAGTCGAATTGTTTGCCTTTCTGTTTGATAGAAAGTCACATTTTTATTGGTGGCCTTGAGGCATTGTGGAATTCTGGATTACCTCTGCATGAGCAAAGATACAATCTCCAAGTTTTTTTCTTCCTACAATTCTTAGAGATCTTTAAGCAGGCCATTCTTACTGCTTATATCTTTGACCTTGTTTTATTTTCCTATGTAAAGCCTTAGTTAAATAATTTGTACTGTTTCCTAATAAACGGAAACATTTATGGTTTCTGTAATTGTTAAACACAATGAAATAAAAATCTTTTCTTTCCCTTCAGAATTATTTGTTAAAGAGAATCATGAGTTAAGAATAGCAGGGGGAGCAGTGAGGGATTTATTAAATGGAGTAAAGCCTCAAGATGTGGACTTTGCTACCACTGCCACCCCTACTCAAATGAAGGAGATGTTCCAGTCAGCAGGAATCCGGATGATTAACAACAAAGGAGAACAGCATGGAACAATTACTGCCAGGGTGAGGAAGAGCTTTGACATTACCTGTGTTTCTCATTGTTGGGGGTGGGGGAGTGGTTGTGTGTGTGTGCATGTGTGTGTGCGTGTGTGTGTGTGTGTGTGTGTGTGTGTCTATACTAAACCCAGGCCCTTTACTCTGAGCTCCGTACCCTCTTTATTGTTACTTTGACACAGGGTCTCAGCTTGCCAAATTGTCCAGGTTGGGCTTGAACTTGTAATTCTCATTCCCAAAGTACTAGAATTACAGACCTGTGCCACCAGGCCCAGCCCCAGTTGTGTAATTTTTACTTTTTCCCCCATTTTATTGTTATGTATAAGTGCAAATCATATAGTCTACATTGCTCTTGAGTATTTTGTGCACATACATATTCTAACAAAGTTACTAATCCTTCCCTTCTCTCTTTTTGACCCGCTCCCTCTCCTCCCCTCCGGTTCCCATTATTCCCCACATTAAGTTCTATGAAATAATTGTGATCTGGGTTTCTCCTATCAGAAAAACCAATATTTCACCTTCTGCTTCTGATTCACTTCACTAAGCGTGGTGGTGTCAAGCCTCCCTTCACGTACAAAAGACTCCAACCTATCTGTCTTTATAGATGAGTATTATTCCATTGTGTATAAATACCACAATTTGTGTATCCATCGGCCCGTTGATGGGTATTTTGGTGTCTTCCACATTTTAGCTATTGTTAGTTGTGCTGTTATGAACATGGGTATACATGTATCTCTGTTATGTGTTGTTTTTAATCTCTTGCTAGTATTCCCAGAAGAGGTATCACTGGATCAAAGGGATTATTTATTTCCAGTCTTTTGAGAGACTTCCACACTGCTTTCCATAGTAGTTATACCAGTTTACATTCCCAGCAGCAGTGTAGGAGATTCCTTTTTCCCGACTGCCTTGCCAGCACTGGTTGCTGTTTGTGTTCTAGACATACGGCAATTTCTCTGGAGTTAAGTGGTCTCTTAGCGATGTTTTGATTTGTTTTTCTTTTAAGGGTAAGGATGTTGAACATCTTTTCATATATTTTTTGTTCATTTGAACGTCTTCATCTGTGAACTCCCTATTTTGCCCATTTTTCAGTAGGGTCTTTGGTTTTGTTGGGCTTCCTTTTCTTCGGTTACCTGAATATTCTGGTTATGAGCCTCCTATCTGAGATACTTGTGGTGAATAATTTTTCCCATTCTGTAGGTTCTGTTTTTACACTATTGATAATTTCCTTTGCTGTGCAGAAATTTTTTAGTTTGATATAATCCCCCTTGTTAATAATGGGGGCTATTTCTTTTACTTCTGTTGTCATATTAACAAAGTCTTTGCCTACACCTATGTCTGTTAGATATTTGCCTGATTTGTCTTCCAGAAGGTCCAGTGTTAAAGTTCTAAAATCCTGGTCTTTGATCTACTTTGATTTGATTATGGGGCATGGGGACAGGTATGTGTCTAGATTCATTGCTCTGTATGTGGATGTCTAAGTTTCCCAGCACCGTTTGTTGAAGAAGTTTTCCTTTTTCCAGTGTATGCCTTTCCTTTAACAACAGGGAGCTGAGGGTATTTGAGTTGGTCTCTGCATCCATCCTCAGTTCTGTTTCACTGATCTGTCTGTTTTCATGCCAGTATCATTAACTATTGTTTTATAGTATAACTTGATGGCTGGTGTTGTGATGCCTCCTTCCTTAGTCTTGTTACTCAAAATTGCTTTGGCTATTCTACGTCTCCTTTGGTTCCATATGAATTTAAGTATTATTTTTTCAAGTTCTGTGAAAAAAAAAAAAAAACTCTTGGCATTTTGATAGGAATTGCACTGAATTTGTCTATCAGTTTTGGAAGTTTAGTCATTTTGAGTACATAGATTCTGCCTATCCAAGAACAGGGGTGTCTTTCTATTTTCTGATGTGTACAACTTTTTTCTTCAGTGTAATGTAGTTTTCTTTATATAGTTCTTTCACTTCCTTGGTTAGCTATACTCCTAGATATGTAAATTTTTCCTGTGCTATTGAGGATAGGATTGTTCTTCTGAGCTCTTTCTCAGTGCGTTGTAAATTTTAATATTTTCTAGTTGAAGAACAAATGGCAAAAGAACACTCACTGTCTTTTACTCACCTTAAGTCTCGTATCTTTCTGTATTGCATGCACTTTTAACTAAGTGTGATAATTATACCTGCTGCCACAAAATCTAAGGGGAAAAATTCTGTTGCATGCTCTAGTTTTTGTTTTTAGTTCTCTATTATTGGTATCCATTGACTTTCTATATGGGAAGCTGATTTAGGAAATTTTTAAAAATTCCTTTCTCAACAAATGTCTGACACTTCTTTCCCTATCTTCACAGCACACCCACACATACACATGCATATATTTATATATTTTTTGTTTGTGTGTGTGGTAGTGAAGCTATATGTCCACCTCATTTTTTATTTTTTATTTTGAGGCAGGATCTTACCAAGTTGCTAAGTTGCCCAGACTGTTTCCAAACTTGTGGTCCTTCTGCCTCACTCTCACAAGAGGGCTGGGATCACAGACCTGCACCTGTGGGCCCAGCATTATAGCATTTTGGTCCAGTTAGTACTCAGTGTTAATTTATCACTAGTGCTTACAGCTGCATTCTGGTGTATCACATTCTTTCTGTGTATACTTCTCTAAGGAAGTATAATATTTATTTATGCCAGCACCATCACAAGCACGTGAGTGACATGTACTGTGTTTGTACAGCTATGACGCTGTGGCTTTTAAAATGCACTTGGTGAGAGGAACTTTGCTGCTTCATTATGATCTGTGGAACAACTGTCATACACTGCATTGTTGACCTAACATGACTGTTTCTTTTAAGGCTCCCTGTTTTGTTTTATTTTTGGGATCCGCTAATTTGTCCTCTTTCTCTTTGTTATTATTGTTTGGATGAATTTTTTTGATTGTTTGTTTCATGTTGTATTTCCCTGATTGTAATTTTTCTTTGCCTCCTGTTTGGATGATGCTCTAAAATGTTACCAAAATGTGAAGACATACCGTAGATCTCTGTAGGAAGTGTTGGCTTAAGAGAGACCCCCAGTGTTAGTGCCAGAAGTTTTTCTGGGAGAAATCATTGAGGAATCTCTCAGTTTTTACCGGGGGATAAACTGGGCTGTTAGCATCTTAAAAACCAAGTTGGAAGAGGGATGGAGATCATGTCAATTTTTTCCCATTTTATTGTTACGTCTAAGTGCAAAATTTAAGGTTTACAATGAAATTGAGCGTTTTGTGCATATACATATCTGGTCAAGGTGACAAGGACTTTCCTGCTCTCCTTTTGTCCCTCCCGCTACCCACCCCTCCATTCCTCTCCACACTACCCCCCCTGGTTCACTTTGCTTTTCACTGTAAGTTCCATGAAATACTTGTGATCTGGGTTTCTCATATCAGAGAGACCATTCAGTGTTTCACCTTCTGCTTCTGACTCACTTCATTCACTAAGCATGATGTTCTCAAGTTTCTTCCATTTGCTTGCAAAAGCCTCCAAGCTGTTAGACTTTATAGCTGCATAGTATTCCATTGTGTATAAATACCACAGTGTGTACCCACTGGTCTGTTGGTGGATATTTTGGTGACTTCCACATTTTCACTATTGTTAGTTGTGCTGCTATGAACATGGGTATACATGTATCTCTGTTCGGTGTTGTTTTGACCTCTTTTGGAAATATTCCCAGGAGGGGTGTCACTGAATTGAAGGGGACATTTATTTCCAGTCTTTTGAGATCTCCATACTGCTTTCCAAAGTGGTTGTAAGAATTTTCATTTCCACCAGCAGTGCAGGAGGGTTGCTTTCTCCCCACAGCCTTGCCAGCACTGATTACTACTTGACTTGTTGATGTAGGCCATTCTCTCTGGGGTGAGATGGTGTCTTAGTGTTGTTTTGATTTGCATTTTTCCTAGGGCTAGAGATGCTGAACATCTTTTCATGTCTCTATTGGCCATTTGAACTTCTTCGTGAGTGAACTGCCTCTACATTTGTCCGCTTCTCATTAGGATCCTTTATTTTGGTAGGCTTACCTTTCTTTGGCTCATTACATTCTAGTTATGAGCTTCCTATTTGAGATGTTGGTAGTAAATATTTTTTCCTAGTCTGTTGGTTCTCTTTTTACAATGTTGATAGTGTCCTTTGCTGTGCAGAAACTTTTTAATTTGACAAGACCCCATTTGTTGATAATGGGGATAATTTCTTTTGCTTTTGGTGTCTTGTCTAGGAAGTCTTTGCGTACCCCTATGTCTTTTCGATACTTGCCTAATTTGTCTTCTAGGAGGTTCAGTGTTCCACTTTTAATGTGTA
Source organism: Ctenodactylus gundi (assembly GCA_004027205.1). Lineage (NCBI taxonomy): Eukaryota > Metazoa > Chordata > Mammalia > Rodentia > Ctenodactylidae > Ctenodactylus > Ctenodactylus gundi. The sequence goes on along the minus strand of PVKB01000082.1, from coordinate 597,920 downwards.
GGTCTTTGATCCACTTGGATTTGATTTTGGTGCATGGTGATAGGTGTGTGACTAGTTTCTTTCTTCTGCATGTGCATGTCCAGTTTTCCCAGCACCATTTGTTGAACAGGCTGTCCTTTTTCCATTGCATCCATTTGGCTCCTTTGTCAAAGATTAAGTATATGAGTGTATTTGGGTTTGTCTCTGCCTCCTCAGTTCTGTTCCACTGGTCTATCTATTTTTGTGCCAGTACCAATTTGTTTTTACAACTATTGCTTTATATTGTATAGCCTGATGTGTGGTGTTGGGATGCCTCCTGTCTTGGTCTTGTTGCTCAGGATTGCTTTGGCTCTTCTTGTTCTCTTTTGGTTTGATTTTGACTTAGTCTTTTCGTTATGCTGTTTGACTCCTGTTATCATTAGTTGCTTGGGTGTGCCAAGTTCTGATTTTATTCTAGAGTAAGTTCCCAGCTTTTTGCCTAGTTCAGGCCAGATTGTTTCTTAGAAAGATTTTCAAATTTGTTATTTTAAGCCCTTTTATTCCTTTTTCCCTTCGTAGATAACAGTATCACACATTCCAAAATTTTATAATGAGATGGTAGGTATGGCTTGTTTCTAAAGAAGAATGTGTGTGAAACTGAGAGATGTCCTAGAGCAGATGTCCTATCACATAATCATTTGTGGCTTTCATTTGCTGATCACAGGCTCCTGCTTGGCACACAACTCTTTGCTGTGATCAACTTGGTGTGTATCACTTTGGATTCCCTTTTACATATCTTCCTCTGTCTCTCCTCTGGGCTTTTGGATGACTCCGCCGCCACATTAAGTGTTCTCCTTGTATTTCAATGTTGAGATGCTGTTTACTTTCAAGGCTCAGCCTATGTGTGTCTGTGTTATGAAGCTACTCAGAGTTTCTCACTTCTAGGGAATGTTTCTTTCCAAGGTGTTTGTATTGTAGCGCATTATTTTAACTTCATTGGTTACTATCAGGAACAGTTGAAGGATTTGTTACTTTACTTATTCCTCTATCAGCCCTTTGCCCGATGGCATGTATTCTCTAAGTTGAAGTTCAGCTTTTTACAGCTAGATCTTTTAGAAAGTGTTTCAGATAACAGCTAACTATGGGATTGAAGAACTAGAATTCATTGTTTTGAGGGCTCCTATTTTCCACCACACTTCTTGTCAAAGTTTCTGTGTTTAAATGTTAGACTCATCCTATTAAATCTTTGTATTTATAAGACAAAGAATGTCATTCCTTAGGTATATCTGTCTCTGAATTTTATATTTTTCTCTTGCAAGGTATGTGTGTGTGCTAGTTGCCTTTAAAAAAAGACAATATATACCTAATTGTCAGGGCTCAGTGACATTCCTTAACTGCAGGGCTCTCCGTCCTGCGGGGACCCCCAGAAAAGCTGAGCAGGGGTTGGACGACAAAGTAACACACTCTGGGAGCACATTTCAGTGAACACAGTCTCATTTTATTTAGGAAGTACAGGGGCTTAAGTAGACTAGGTTAATGCTGAAGTTATCTTCGGCCAATTAGCAAGGCCTTAACTAATGGGGTTGCCGAAGGGGAGGGAACGAGTAGAGGAAGCAAGGTGGGGCTTGCCAACCAGCATTGCATCACTGGACAAGGTGGCGGGAGGTATGCCAGGTAGCAGGAGCTAGCGGTGAAGTGTGCTTCTAGCGGGTTGCTAGATAGGCTTCAACCCAACCTGAATCCCCGACACTTAATGCAGAGAAACTTTAAAAAATCTGATGGGTGATAGTAAAAACTAATTGAGAACAAACTTTGTAATTGCAGCTTCATGAAGAAAATTTTGAAATCACTACACTACGGGTTGATGTTGCCACCGATGGAAGACATGCTGAAGTAGAATTTACAACTGACTGGCAGAAAGATGCTGAACGTAGAGATCTCACTATAAATTCTATGTTTCTAGGTAATACGCAGAGATAAGATAATGTTTTAATGCTTTCTGTCAGAGTGCCTTCTTTTTAAGTGGAAGTTGCATTAATTTCTTATAAGAGGAAGTAGAGCCAGAAGCCCTCGGTTCAGATTTCTTATTGTATCATTCACGAGCTGTGAGATGAAGGTGCTAATGGTAGCGTCCTTTTTTAGGGTTGTGCTGAGGATTAAGGGAGGTGATTGTAAGTGCTTAGGACAGTGCCTGACACTTTTACAATCCATCAGTTTTTAACTGCACTACAGAGATAAGTCATATGTGAAAACACATGCACACACACCTGATGTAATATTTTCCCTCTGCTTTATCTTATACACATACACTCTTTCCTATCTTCAGGTGCCCTGGCATACCATGGTGAACCATTTCAACTTATTTTTCGTTGTTGAACCCATACACAATCTGAAATTCTTTATCATTGCATCTTAGGAGTCGTCAGGAATCAGAGTTGGCCTGTAAGATGTAATCTGTTAGTTGAATTTCTCTGTTAATGAAACTGTTAAGAGATGAATTAGTGTTTTGGCATATGATTGATGCACTAGTTTTTGTATATTAAATTTCAGATAAGCCCATTCACATTTGATTCATCAGCTAGGGAATACACTCGTAGACCAGGGTAGGATCTCTTGCTGGTTACAGTAATGAGAAATTATACAGTGAATGTGATATGCACGGATTCTTAGTTTCAGCCCAGTTTCTGCACATCCTATTTTCAAGCCTTACTGGATCAGACAGACATCAATAGTTCTGGCGAAATTTATGACAGATGACTTTGTATCCCAAGCTGTTATTTTGAGTTTTGTCATATTGTTTATCTTCTCTAAAATTTGATGGTTACTGAAAAAGATTTTAGTATTGATAGGCCCTCCAGGTACAATTCAGATTGTTTAATTAAGAGCAGTTTCATTAAGACAGACGTAGCATCATTTGCTTCTTTCTAATCATATTTTTTTTACTCATCTACTTTTCTTTCCCCCCTCCTCCTTTTCTTTTGTCTTTTTAAAACCTGAAGCCTTTTAAATTTGCCACGCACTTCCAAGGTAGCTCCTTTTTAATTGTCATGCTCCATACAAAACCAAAGTAGCTTGGGAAAACTAATACATGCAGTCTGAGTTTTCAAGCACTATTGCATCAGGGTTAGTCAAAGAGCATTTGAGTTCAAAGAGAACTGAATTGCCAAGCAGTTATTTTCCATAAACTGTGACAGTGACTATGGCTTGTTGTTCATGCCCCAGAAGGAAGCATCTCCCAGGACCACCGACTTCTCTTGGTTGGAAGAATGCTTCAAGACAATGTTTCTCTTCTTTTTCCCTCTGGTCACTAGATGACAGTTTGCCTGGGATTAAGATAATTGCTGAGAGGGGTGATTTTCAGTTTCAGAAATAGGAAGATTCTGTTCTAAAAAAGGAACAATTCTTTATCCACAAACCTGAGATTTTTAAGTGATGTATTAGAATTAAGTAATTCTGAGTTTTTAATCATTTTGACATGAGAGATTAACTATAGTGGAAATTGGTTCATTTGAAGCATTTTTGTGAATATTAGGTACAAGGTTCAGGATTCACATCTTCACTAGGGTGTTAATGAATTCTCCTGACTTAACAGGAGTGAGTGCCTGCTTCCCACATCCTTGACCAAAATGTTATCAGACATTTGGATATTTCCCATTTTGAGAAAAATCTGAGAAGTAGCTTTCCAAAAATTTGTATTGCTTATGATTATAAGGTTGAAAATCTTTCTAAGAGATGAAGAAATTCCTTTATACATATTAGCCTGTTTTCGACTTACCAGTTTTATAAGAGCTTGTTTCTTTTGACTTACATGTAGCTTTTTCCAAAACTACTTAGCTTATGGTTTTCTGCATGACAGTGGACTGAAATAGTTGATTTTGTGTAGCTCAATTTCTGGTATTGTATCTTATGTTTTGCTTTGTTGGTAGTTTGAAAGGCGCTTTTCAATGTTTTTTTTTTTTTTTTTTTTGAGACTGTGTCCCACTGTGTAATTGAGGCTGGTCCTGTACTCATGTAGCCAACGCTGGCCTCAAATGCACAGCAGTCCTCCTATGTCAGCCACCCAAGTGCTGGGATTACAGGCATCCATCACCATGCCCAGCTTATGTGCTGCTGGAGTAATCGAATCCAGGCTTGTGCATAGTGGGCGAGTGCTTCAACTACTGAGCTACATCTCCAGACCCTGAAAGGTCTTTCATATTCCAAGATTGTATTTTCCTATGGTTTCTTCTCTTATTTTTACAGTCAGCTAGTCTGATGTGTCTTTGTCCCCACCCTCCCTCCTATAGGTGTGATCATGAGTTTACTGTTGGAGGGAACATCTTTGTTACTTTGCTGTTGTAAAGCCACTGATTTATTCTGAATTCTATTTGGTGATGGATAAATGCTATTAGTATCTGTATTTCAGTTTTATAACTCAACCTTGCTGAATTTTTATTGTTTGTGTGTCTGGTTATCATTTTGTTAGAAATTTTTTTTTTCCCTTTTGAATAGGTTTTGATGGCACCTTATTTGATTACTTTAATGGTTATGCAGATTTAAAGAATAAGAAGGTTAGATTTGTTGGACATGCTAAACAGAGAATACAAGAAGATTATCTTAGAATTTTAAGATATTTCAGGTAAGACATTTAAAAAATCTGTATCATAATACAAGCACTACATCAGATGTGATCACATTAATGAAGTCTGTCCTGTCCTGTCCTTGCTGTGGGCAATCTTTGGTACCACACCACAAAATGATAGCAGTGAAAAGAAGGATCAGTCAAAATCACAGTCGAAGACAAACTGAAAACTTGGAGAAGCTTGGAAAATAGGAAATGCATGGATTGTCTGTGGGTAGCAGGGATTTTTATTCAATTTTTTAAAAATGTAAAGTATTTAATTGATAAAAAATTGTACATATTTAAGCTTTACCATGAGATGTTTCAGTACATGGATACATTATATAATGTTTAAATCAGGTTAAATGTCCGTATCCTCAAGCCTGTATGGTTTCTTTATGATGAAAACATCCCAACCCCTTTCTTACACGTTTTGAACTATTGACGTCCTCATAGTGTGCAGTGTACCCAGAAGCGTTTTAGTCCTTTCCACAACGTAGTATCTACAGAGCAACCTTCTTCCTGTCTCCCTACTAGGCCCTCGAGTAACCGCCATTCTGGTCTCTATTTCTAGGGGATCTGCTTTTTGTAGTTCCGTTTTGTGAGAGTATAAGTACTTTTCTTTCTGTCGCTTACTTTATTTAAAATAACGATCTACTGTTTTCTCAATATTATTGAAAATGGCAGTTCATTATTTTTATGGCTGAATAGTTTCTACCACATTTTCTTTATCCCTTCATCAGCTTAATAAGAAGTTTGTTTCCATTTCTTGGCTATGATAGCTCAAGAGACGTTTCAACCAGCTGATTTCATTTGGATGTATATCCACTGTAACAGGGTAGGACTATATTTTAATTCTATTTTTTGTGTTTTTGAGACTTCCATTTTCCATAATGGCTGTACTAGTTTAAATTACTGCCAGTAGTGTTCTCTGCCTTTGTTTCACCACACTTGGTATCTTCTGTCTTTTTGCTAATAGCCATTCTTACCGAAGTAAGATGATACTTCTGTGAAGGTTTCTTTTTTTTCTTTTCTTTTTTTTTTTTTTAAGGCAGCGTGTCATGTTTAGTCTAGGTTGGTCCTCACTTCTGTATATAACCCAGGCTGGCCTTCAACTCATAGCAGCCCTCCTTGCTGGGATTACAGGCGTGTACTATCATTATATATCATTATATATTGAGGGTATTAGCCCCTTCTTAGATGGATAGCTTGCAGATTTTTTTTTCTCTACTCTTTGGGTTGCCAGTTGTCTGTTGGTTATTTCCTTAGTGATAATAATACATGGTGATAAAATACTTATTTTTAATTCCAACTATACTCTTTTTGAGAAACTGTCCTAAATGGCTAATTTATGTCCTCTAATGTTCAGTTTTCATGGGTTGGGAGTACTCCCAGCATATAATGTAACAGATTTTGCCAGTACGTCCTTTCTCTAAATTTGAGTATTTATAGTCTTTAGAAATAACAGAACACAGATCAAGACTTAATTGTAGTTATGAACATTTAATTTGGATCACTAGTGAATTTTAGGGCTGGATGTGCTGCAAGGCTTCTAATTCTGACACTCTGTGAAGTCAACTCCAGTGTTTGCATCTCTGTTTGTCAGATTTGAAGTAAAACTATTCATATGTACAAATAGTCAAACCAAAAAATTAAGACTATTCTGTGCAGCATTCCAGTCAGATTTTGGTGCCTTTTCCAGATACGCTTTTATAACCCTACCATACATACCAATTAAGGAATTGCATTTCATGCCATTCCAGCATCTTGAGTCAACTAAAAGTTAAATTGAGACCAGTGATTCTAGGTTTTGCTGGCTTTAAAAACGTTATTTAAGTAGAACTTGGGCTATCTTATCTGAGGAAACAAAAATTGAACAGAGTCCCCCTACACGTTATTAATTCTATTTTTGGTTTTGATTTTTTGCTAAATAGATGTATATGATAGTCCTAGTAAAAATGAAAAGTGGGCTTCTGGTGTTATGCCAATAGAGAAGTTATACACTTGGAAGATTTTTGTTTTACAGGTTTTACGGCAGAATTGTAGACAAACCTGGTGACCATGATCCTGAGACATTGGAAGCAATTGCAGAAAATGCAAAAGGCTTGGCTGGAATATCAGGAGAGAGGATCTGGGTGGAACTGAAAAAGATTCTTAGTGGAAGCCACGTAAATCACTTGGTTCACCTCCTCTATGATCTTGATGTGGCTCAATATATAGGTGAGAACAAGTCCCAGACCTATTTTTAGCAGTGAAATATCTAGTTTAAAATATCATTAAGAAAACTAATGAAAACCATTTCACTCACTCAGTTGTAGAATTCTTAGTGGAGGAATGGAATATTTCTGAATAATGCTTTTAAAAAATAGTCCAAGATAAACGTTAGGATTAGAAATCTGCCATGAGTGAGGAACAGCTTAAAGCATCCTGTGGAGACCTGAGGTTGATAAGGCTGTGCCAAGCAGCTTGTGAGCTGGATTGGATTGCTGGTCAAGATTGGACATAATGGTCCCTTTAGCCAGTCATGGCAACAGGCCTGTAATGCCAGCACTCAGGAAGCAGACATGGGAGGACCGCCATGTGTTTGAGGCCAGTCTAGGCTGCATAGTGAGTTGAGAACCATCCTGGACTATAGAGGGACCTCTTGTTTCATCAAAGAACAAGGCAAAGCTCATAGCTAACTAGGCTAAGAGGAGTCACTGAAATAATAAAAATAATTTTAGAACAAAGCCTTATACAAAGAAATGGCTTGGTGAATGTCAAACAATTAACATGAACCAAGGACAGCCGGGTTTATCTGGCTTATCACATTGACACTGCAGAGACATACAATTACTGAATACTCGTATACATTTTATAAATGTAGTGAGTTGGATTATAAGCAGTATACTTTTTTTGATGACATGAGCATTGTCTCTGGACCTCCTGCTATAACCTGTTAATGGATATAAGAACATTTCACGACTTCTCCTGGTTTGGGGAGTAACACAAGAGAACACTATGAAATTGGACCAATGAGTTTTATTTCTTGGGCATTTCTAGGTAACTAATTTTTGGTATACAAGTTTTCTTCCTCCCTACAAACAGGTGAAAAATGCTTTTGTCCCCACAGGTTTACCTGCTAATGCAAGTTTAGAAGAATTTAATAAAGTTAGTAAAAATGTTGAAGGTTTTTCACCAAAACCAATGACTCTCTTGGCCTCATTATTCAAAGTACAGGAAGATGTCACAAAATTGGATTTGAGGTTGAAGATTTCAAAGGAAGAGAAAAATCTTGGCTTATTCATAGTTAAAAATAGGAAAGACTTAATTAAAGCAACTGATAGTTCAGAACCATTGAAACCCTATCAAGACTTCATAATTGATGTAAGTATATACTATGCTTGATCAGAAAATAGACATTCACTACTTGTAGCGCTTATTTGTTAATGTTACAACACTGACTTGTCAATCTGGGGATTCCACTTATTTTGAATGAAAGCTGTCATAGTGTATATGTTTAAATGCCAACATAAAACTAAGTGTTTTAATGTGTGAGGAAACTAAAAGTGTGTGTTTGCCCCTTAGTCTAGGGAACCTGACGTGACTGCCCGTGTGTGTGAGCTACTGAAGTACCAAGGGGAGCACTGCTTGCTAAAGGAGATGCAGCAGTGGTCCATCCCCCCATTTCCTGTGAGTGGCCATGACATCAGAAAGGTGGGCATTTCCTCGGGAAAAGAAATCGGGGCTCTGTTACAGCAGTTGCGTGAACAGTGGAAAAAAAGTGGTTACCAAATGGAAAAAGATGAACTTCTAAGCTACATAAAGAAGACCTAAATAAAACTGATCGAAGCTGGGTATTTATCACAAGTGGGAAGGGAAACCTCGGGCAACAGTTTTATTCCCCCTCGACCTCTTACAGAGTTTTAGGAAACTACAGCAGATTTGAGGCCAGTTTAGAAGGCAAATAATTTTCGTGTATTTTGTGAAATTCTATTTTCAACGTGCAGAAGAAGTAAGTATTCTTTTACTCTGATTGTATCACTGAATCATATACTTCTTTTGGCTTCTCTCTTAAAATAGAACATGTTATTTTTGCATATGGTAGTACTAAGATTGAACTTAAAAAGGAGTAAGTGGCTACAAAAAAAAAAAAAGTGATTTTTATACTGATGGCCTGTGAACAGGTTTACTTCTCACTTACTTCTCACCCGAATTCCAGAAGTTACTCGTCCCTACAAAAATAACTGACAGATTTCCATAAAATCTCCTCCTATATACAAAATATGAAGGGCAAGTATATCCTGGGTGGGTCGTGTTCCTACACAAGATGTGTTCCAGCAGTCTGTTTTCCAGTGGAACTGATAATTGTGTTGTAAGATTGTTTTTACTCATGTATGCAAATCCTGTCAGACATTAAGGGATTTAGCTGAGGATTACCCTTGGACTCGTCATTTTAATAAAACATTTTCCTTTGTCTTGGAAGGTAAATGTGTACTTGGGAGAGCCTTTATCAGATGCTATATATAATGTTAATGCTTTTTTTTAAAAGTAAGGGTTAAATTTTGCTAATTAAAGATAAAAGGTTTACTTTAGGTAATTTTTAAAGATTTGGACACTAAACCTATTCAGTAGGTAAAGAGATGTATGCCATAATGTATGTTTCAGTTCTTTTATTTTGACATTTTGTACTTGATTTCCATTTGTTCTCTGCCAGTTATAGCTACGTGAGGGGCAAGTAGCAATTTCTGGACCCTGGTAAGACACTTATTGCAAAGCATTATATTTCTGCTAAACTCCAACTAAGAAATTTGTGAAACAGCTATACAAAGGTCAGTAACCAAGTGCATTATTATATGCATTATAAACTGTCCTATTTGGAACCAATGTCATAGTATACCTTTAGCCTAGGAATTGTGCTGGTTTATCTATGAGATAATGTAGAAGGTCGTGAGATTATACCCCTCAAGGTACAAAGGGAAAAGCAGCACTTTAGTCACCTCTGTCTGGTTTAGATTTCAGTCTGCAGAGGTGAACTTCCTGCAGTGTGGGGATGGGAGACCATTTGAAGCATATTGAATAAGGCAGGATCATATCCTATTCTCGAGTTGCTTTTTATTTATTCTACTTACATAAGATTTGTTTGTATATGAACAGTTTGCCTTTTGGTCTCAGTTTAACCATTTTATGTAATTTAAATTTTCTAAAGCAGTGAAGGGATATCAGAAATTACACATAAAAGGATTCACTAACCCACGGCTATCTATCAACAAAGAGGTAGGTGGTAAAGTAGTCTGTTAAGGGTTTCAAAAATTATTCCTTACACCTACATAAATAAGAGGATGTTTAGATTGTGTCTTAAGGTTTACTTACAGATTTTCTTCAGAGTACACTGACCCAGAAAATACATTATCCCTCTGGGCTCTGTATTCTACCCCACAGCAGTTTAGGTTCAAAGGCAAGTCCTGAAAAACAGCTTTTATACGTAACATAGCAGTTAGGGATAGATATTTCAAGAACATAAGTATTTTTAAGCTCAAGTTGCATATTTTACTGTTTAATATTTTCAAAATTTACAACTCAATACGTCAGAGAAGCTAAAACCAAATCCTTTCAGAATGTCCATTGTCTTGCCTCTGTCTAAAAGCATGTGTTTGTGCTTGGTGCACCAGCTTTTGGAGCTGTCGTCTTCTAGAGTACTGGGGCCAATGTGGTTTCCCCTAAGTAGGATCACATGATTAATTTAACATATACTTAGTGCACTGGACAATCACATGCTTCCAGGCATATCCAGCTGCATGATTGTGGCACCAAGCTTCTACAGTGCTTTATAGCCGCTCTAAAAAAGAACTTGAATGAAACCATCAGATACTTGTGGATAAGAAATTGTAACCATCCCCATAAATGTTGCCGTTTACTTATCAGAGGCAAGAATTACCAAAGCACATCTTACTTAATACACATTTCTGAAATTACTCTTGCCCTTCTGTATCCATTTACAAGCACAGTATTACTTTGTCTGGGCTTAGTTCGTCATCAGTGTCTGGGATTGTGGGCAACAAGGCAGATCGAGTTAAACCCCAGAATTTTTGAGGTGACATATCTTTTTTGGTGGCTGTAAATTTCCATCCAATATGACTTGCACAGATCTTGCACTGGGCAATGGTCCAGGCATACCTAAAAAATGAAGGACAGATACAAGCTAAGGAAACTTTTCTGAAACCAAGCCTATCCTATCCACCTGTTACAATGAAATTTCTACTCCACACCTTTTCTGAAACAAGCCTGAACAGTATTTAATATGGTAATATATGAATCTTTAAATATGATTTGGCTATACTCTTAAAGCTGTCTATTTTTTCCTCCAGTGCAAAGGGAGAAGAATCTTGTTACTATATATTTCTTTATACAGATCGCCCACACCACGTTCTGTGGCTACAGTCAAGTTGTAACATGTGCACTTACTTTGATCTGATTTACATGGATAGAAAGGAGAGAGATGGGCATGTCTCAAGGAAGACTTAAGAACTACCATTCTGAGACTATTTAACCCAAAATACAAATCAGGGCAGTTTGGTGTGTAAACCAAACCATATAATCCTAATCCCAACAGTTCCTGCTCCTCTCCCATCCCGGTATACTACCTCACATTTAGTACTTAAATTAACAAATCTAGTTTTACTCCTTAGAAAGGTGTCAGATAGGATAATCGTGGGTCCAGAATAGCAAGTTTAGTTTGTACTCCTTACAGCCTATCTCTTTTAGACTAAATGGTAATCCACATTTGGGTAAAAAGACAGTGCTCGTAAAGGTAACAGAACAGAGTTTCCAAGATCGTACTTGGAAACCACTGGTCTAAAACACACAGAAATAAACTAGAAGTGGGATTCAGTGGCAGATATGCTTTGGAAATTATTGCCTCTCTGGCTTCATATTACTACAGATTATGATACATTGCTTTTGTGGGTCAGAAAACAGTTGATTTTCATATAATCTTGTAGTAATTTGAAGACAGCTACAGTTGTCAACCCTTGCTCTCATGTACATAAACTATTACTAAAGAAATTCTAAGCTACAATATATGTTTTCTGGCTGTTCATGGACTAAAGAGCATTTTAACAGAATTACTTAGTTCATACCTATTTTTTTTTTAATTACAATTCAACCAGTTAAGTAAAACAGAACAAAAATGGAGCCACAACCATCATCTTACCCAGGAAACCAGCTGTGCTCTGTAGAAGGTCGGCCTATCAGATTCAAGTTGCAAGCTTTATACACCGTAAGTGTCTCATGTACATATCCATGAGGATTCACATAAGCTGCCATGGGCCCACATAAGGATAAGCTGAAACAAAAAAAGGCATAATGAAAAGCAAAAAAAAAAAAAAAAAGGCTAATTCTAAATGGAAAGGTTTTTTTTTCCCTGCAGTTTGCCCAAGAGGCACAAACTAGCTTTCAGTGGTTGGCTGGCATTCCAGTTTGATTTGTAAGTATTTTCCATGACAACCCAAAGAGAAATAGTACTAGTTTTAAATCTTCCTTTTTAGTCATCTTTGGGCTGTTTATTGCTTTGCAGACAATAATTTCGTTACCGTCTTTCTAGTTGATTTATAATTCTAATGAATTTGTCATAAATAATTCCCTAAGACTTTATTTAGTGCATGCTCAGAAGCCCTACTGGCAAAAATATAATGCCTTAGGCATTTATAATAGCTTTTCAGTCACTAATAAGGTAATGTTTGCATTTTCAAAAAGAACTGATAAAAAAAGATTAGCCCTTTACTGTTGACCTCAGTACACAAACTGGAAGATAGCCTTCCCCAAGACTTGAGTTACTCTTATTTACTCAGTTCAAAGAACTGCAGAGAAAATAGAAATAGAGTCTTGATTATATTTCTGACAAGGTGGCTGGAAATATATTCCAATATATTAAAATACGCTAATATCTTACCTGAATATTTCATTTTTGGTAGTTATTTCTGTTTCTTGACATTGCTTACAGCAAAGGGAAGTACACTAAAAAGTTTAATAGAAAAGTATCAATAGGAAAAGATGGCATTCACTATTATGTAACTATCATATCAAATCAAGAAACTTTTCTAAGGCTTATATCTCCCTTTGTGTATTCATATCTTCTTTCCAAATCGGAGATGTACTAAATATTCATTTTTAAGGGTAGGTAACACTCAAGAATATTTTTAGAGTGGTACTGCCGTGAATGTTCCATAATATTCACAACTTAATTCACAAGATAATTCCTCCAACTAAAATGGTTAAGTTAAACTCAGAGGTTGAGTGTTTTTTATCTAAACCTGGGATTAGAAATGTTTCAGATTTTGGAATACTTGTGTAGATTTGGAACATTCCTAACCCTGAAATGCTCTATACCTTTTCCAGCAATACTGTGCCTATTTTAGGATAAACTGTTACCAGGAAAACAACTTTCTATGATTACATGAACTACATTATTGGGCAGTACAGGTAGCTTTAATGGTCCCAACAGTACATCACAGTTTTCTAGTCTGATGAAACATGGATATCACAAACATACTGACTTTACTCACTTTGTTCATAATGTCTAATTCACAGCGAAGTCGTTGGATAGCACTACCAATTTTAAGGAGCTGAATTCTTAATACGTCATCAATAGGAAGGCAAGCAGCTACTCTGTAAGAAAAATCTTAAACACATAGCAGGATTTGCACGTTTTAAATACATGAGTCAGATAATGTCCTCTCGAAATAAAACAGTTTTACAAAAGAACAGCTACTGTCTTTAAACATGGACTTTAATCCATGTTCAGAGTCACTTAAATGGGTATAGAAATGATACATAAATAATGCAACCATGGTAACTTGTAAAGTCACTTTTAAAAATAGGGAAAGGAGTGTCTATATACAGGAAGTATTTTCAGAATGCCACTTACTACAATTTGTAATGGAAAATTCGCTTACATTATTCATAGGATATAATAATTTTGAAAATACTCATTTTTCAGCTGCCGAAGGCAATGTGAACAATTTCAGATTTAAAACTATCACTTAGACAGGTCCTTAACTTTTTTAGTGACACATCAAAAGACTGAAACTAACTCCATACCTATTGGATTTGAAGGAAGAGAATCATCTTTCAGGTTTTCATCCCATTCACGCAACTGTTTCTTAATTCTATCCATTAAGGTTTCCTGGTTTAAAAAAAAAAAAAGCCATAATAAAGGGCACAAACTTACATTTCTGTCAACTTTTCAGCTCTTTTCCGTACAATATACTGCTTACATTACAAGTCATTACTATGTGATAAAATTTCTACCTTTAAGTCCACATTTCTGCGTCTGTTTCATTAAGCAGGAATGACCAAGGCCCAGCTCCTTTCCTCAGCACCAGTTCAACTTCCCTGGCTTCTCTTGTTCCTGACCTGCTCTCACAGGGTCTCATGTCTGAACTGAAAAGTTCTAGGCTTCTGATTGCAGCTGTCCTCTTTCTCCCTTTTCTGAATCCTTTTTGTCTTTTCTAGGAAGCTGTGTCTGACATGGTACAAAGGATCGTGGCCCCCATACAATGCATTAGCTTTTGCTATCCTTACTGTTGTACAGAACGTATTCTTTTCAAAAAAGTACAATATTTATAACTATGTCAAAAAACCCCACTCTGGTATAGGGCATCTGTGTTTTGCTGCTGCTGGAGACCAAGTGCATTTTCCTTTTAAGTTGTACATGCTTCATGTGCACAATACTTGTTTTTCTCCGGACTTCACAGTTGTGGGCAGTGATTCACCAAGGAAAACAACACTGTTGAATGCTGACCACATACCCAGTGTAGTATTCACAAAGAACTGACCCCAAACCCAGGGTGACTGAAATAAAATGTTGAATGCAATCTTTGTACATAAAACAAAGTTGAGAGTTTTTCTGTTTGTTTTGTGCTACTTCAGATTGAACCCAGGGTCTCATCCTCATGCATGCTAGGCACACATTACCACTAAGTGACATGAGCGACATCCCTACCCTTAAAATGAAGATTCTTTCCATTGGTCCACTGTCTCTGTGTGTTTTATATAACGTGGCAATGCTTATTAAACTCTTTAACAGCAGAAGCCTTCATAGATGCACTGGTTAGAAGACTTATTAGTGGTGAGATACAAATTAATTCACTTACAGAAAGATTAAAACACTGTTATGTACAATTAAAATATTATGTACAATTATTTAATTTCTGTGGCTACCACCTAACTCAGAGGAATAAAGACTTATATCTTGCCTTTAAGCTATAGGGCACCAGAAACTAAATCTATAACTAAGACAAAGAATATCCAAGTAATGCCCTTTACCTGCTTGTTCTTAATTTTAAATGTCAGGAGTTCTGCAAACAATCTCCTGAAACCTATTTTTTGTTTTAGCTATCCTTAATTACAATATGGCTTAGCACAGATGGAAGTTTAAAGTTACTTACAGCGTCATATAATGAATACAGCCAGCGAGGCCATGAAGTCAGATTTGCACAATGAAACTTTCTCTGAGAACAGGAAAAAAAAAAATCACTTAAAAAGCTCACAGAGAAAAGGATAATAGTAATAGAAACAGCAACATTTGAAAAAAGTTTTTGTCAATAATTGAGTATCAACATTGGATGACCTTGCTTTTATATCCTCATTCCTATTGAAAAAGTCCAAATATATCCTTATCTTTCAGTGAGGACACCGTGTGAAATGCATCGTCGTGTAAGTATCACAGTGTGCTTTAATAAAGAGATGTTATAACTCCACACCTGGGTTCCAAGGGATAGCCTGTTACTCCTGAACTAAAGATACAGTAAAAATGTGGTATGAAAAAAGTAAAACCAGTGCATGGGAACAGGGCACTCAACCCGCCATCAGGTTTGCAGGACTGAGAATTATTCTAGATGGGACAGGGAAGGAATGGGGAGTCAATGTGAAGGCCTAACACATAGGTGTTTCATTTACACTTAAGGTACACTAAGTTTATTTTACAAATTCTTCATTAACAATCTTAGCATACTGTAACTTTAAAATTTTCCTGTTCGTAACAATTAGCTGAAACATAAATATTTTCATTATATTCTTACTTTTGGACTCTGGCTAAAAGCAGACACTGGACTCCCAGCACTACAAAACAACAACAACAACAACAACAAAAATCTTAACACATGTGTTAGAAAACTACCACCCGTATTAGGTTAGGTTGTTTACACCATCACCATCACAGCTAAGTAATGCACTGTGCTACAATGTCATGAACACTGACACTTAGGAAGACTACTGAGTAAACAGGCAAAAGCACTGTTCAGCTCTACTGTAATTCTTAACAAGACCATCATCATATTGGCCTGATACCACATTTATGGGGCATGTGACTGAAAACTTCAGTGCAGAAGTTGACTCAGTAAAAATAAGGTCAGCTTTTAGAATAACTTGAACCTTCTATTATGACCACATAGTTGTCTTTATGCTAGTGATTACCTGTCAGTCTTTGCAGTGAAAAATATCAAAATACATTTCAAACTTTGTGTAAGAATTTGAAATAAGTCTCTACAGAGTTACTGTAAAGACCAACTAACAAGTGACTGAATTTCAAGACAAAATAATCAGACACTTGGGACTTCATGATTAGATCCTTCATTTCCTAAACTCCATGGAAAGGAAAAACCTATTAAATAACCTTCAACTGTTTTAATTTGGAATTCAAACTGAGAAGCATGCCTAAAATCCATCTGTAAATGTGAAGTTACCTAAATTCGTAGAGAATTATAGTCTTTGATGGGAAGATTCAATGCTGATGTGAGATATCAAAATACATACACAATGCAGTACCATCCAGATTGAAATAGAAGAGTAAAGGCAGGAAAACTTAAGATTTTTCAAACAATTAGCAAATACTCTGGTAGGAAAATGATTCGATATTTAAGTGGTGATATTAATAGCAACAAAGTAGACAACCTAAGCATCCATAAAATACCAGTTATATGTTAAAATGTTCATGACAGAGAATATACTGCAGTGGGTCAAGGATCAAGAGCATATTATATCTATAAAAAGAAAAAAATGGATACCTCTAAAGAAGGGACACTCTTGGATCGCTTTGTCTTTTTTTTTTTTTTTTTTTTTTTTTTTGGAGACAGGGTCTCATTCCATAGCCCAGGCCAGTCCTGAACTTACTATGGGGCCCAGGGTGGCCTTGGATTCTCGACAATCTGCAATCCTATCTCAGCCTCCGGAGTGCTGAGATTGCTGGTGTGCATCACCACACCCAGCTTAGGTGTTGCTGGGGAATCGAACTCAGGGACTTAGAGCTTACCGTGCTTTAACCTTTAATCACTGAGCCATTCCTCTACCTCACTTCTAGATCTTTTCTGACTTACACAACCTGATTCGCTTCAGTTAACGTTGAACCATTTCCCAACTCTGACCACCTCCACCACTTCAGACATGGAGACAGAAAACACATGCACTGTCTCATACTGTGGTGCAATGTACTATGCAAACTCAAGCAAATTCTAGCGAGAGGAAGAAACTGACCTGCAGTTCTTGTCCAGATGTAAGCACTGCTGCAGAATCCAGCTCCAGTTACTTGGTGTCCTGCTACAAGTGTAGCATGCAACTCACTTACATGTAGAGCTCCCACCAACGTAGTGGGCCAACTTTCCCTGTGCTAGACTCTAGGATTTTTTCTCCCCCACAACACAGAATAGCTCTATATCATCTCTTTAAAATACAACAGCTAGGCCTACTGACATAGGCTTATAATCCCAGCACACTGGGAGGCTGAAGCAGGAGTATCACACATTCATGCCTAACTTAAACCAATAAATAAATTGACAAACAGTGGCCTACGAATGTAGCTGAATGTAGAAGCTCTAGAGTGGGTTGTCTCTCTCACATACACACACACACACACACTAAACACACACAAAAAGAAAACTGTTTGTAGGTCACCTGCTTCCAAAATAGGCTAACAATTTTGGTGACATAGTGATCTAGATCCCACATTATAGAGCCTGAAGACTCGGATTTTAAAAAAGGAAACTGTTAAGCAGTATGAAAACAAAATACAGGATTAAGGCATTTGTATTTCCTGAAACATTTATGCCTCTCTTATGTGTCAGCACCCTGACAACACCTCAGATGAAAGGGCTACTGTGCGAGAGTCCGGCATGCCTGGAGAAGTAAGGCCGCAAAGAGACATCGGGGGAGCCCACCCCAACCCAGTGCGTGCTGCTCCAGTCTTCGCAGCTCTGCCTCTCCTAGTTCAGTTGCAAAAGACAAAGTCTAAATTCAGCATAAACATGCTGTGGTGCTTTGATCACACTGGAAAGATACCAGTAGTTCACACATAACTTATCTTTAAAAGCAATCTCATGGGCTTAACTGAAGTACAGACCACAAGACTGTATAAGCAGGATGCAGATTAATTGTACAGTGTCAGTCAGGTATGAACTATGATTGAGTTCTATAGTTAAAAGTTTGCAAAGAAGAATTAATTTAAGATTAAAATAGTTACAAAATTTAACAACCCACCCTGTTACACAAAGAATACTATGTAATTATCAGTACCACCTATATCCAGTAATTGAAATAAACATATAAATACCAAAAAGATAGAGGAAACATCTTGATACAGTTACCTTAACACATTACTTATTACCAATCAGTACAAAACATTAGTAGGTACTAAATAACACGCACAAAACCCCTCCTTGGAGCTTACCTACTAATGGAGCTCTCCGTGACACACTTATTTCAAACTTATGCATAAGGCTATCATAGGAGTAAATTTTCCCACTATTCTGCTGTTTAAAGAAATAAGTGTAAAAGTAAAGTATTTGTATCAGGTTTGAGAAATGAAATATTGCATAGCTATACAAAAGTTACCTGTAATTTAAAACAATATCACTATTATTAAACCTTCAAAAATATTACTTTCAGATTGTGTGGGAGTCTCTTATGCAGTTTGATTATACCTTCTGTCAGAATCTTCTTAGAAATGGTCATCAGACACAATGTACCACATAACACTTGTCAACTGAAGTACATTATAGACCAAAAAGTCTACAAAAACCCAGGCAATGACAAGCTTGCCTGAAATACCTATCAAGCACCCATCCTACATAACGTTACCTCTGAATACATGAGGAAATTTACTGAAAGTACATGAGAGGTGATGATCTACTCACTAAAATATAAACTAATGAATCATCATTAACAGTCTGTGATACTTTATATCAAATTAGGACCCTCTGCTCTTTCATAGGAACAGTTAAAACACTATTGTTGACAGAGTGAGGCATTACTAACAAAGGATTTTCATTACAGCAGAAACTGTCTTGGTGTAATTTTAGAAGACTGATCTCAAAAAGACAATTTAAAATTTGAAAGAGTAAATTTTTTCTTTGGGCAGAAATTATGCATAGTAATTATTCTACATTTAAACTCTATCTTACTTATAAGTAGAAAGAGACTTCAACATTTTTTTTTTCCTGAAAAGAACAATTTAGCCTAAGGGACGTAACTAAGAACTAATGTCCAAATAAGTAGCATTTTTAAAGATCAATTAGTCAAATCAATTTTTGTGAGGTCAACAGCATGCTACAAAATTAACAAGAAGCTCATGTCTTAAAAATCTGGAGGACAGAAAATATTTTACTTTTCTACTTCTTACTTCTCTGTGTTACCCCACACCAGACTTCTCTCATCTTTAGGGTAACATGTTCATGGCTCAAAAGTCAAACACATTAATCATAGCTTAATTAGGTTCCTATAAAATTAAATAAACTATTAATACATGGCCGATAAGCATAGTATCAGTAATACCTTGTATCTCTGTGACATTACTAACACTGCAAGCTCTTTTTCATAAAGAGCTGTCTGTGACATGTTTAGAAGCACCAGTTAACGGTCAAATGCAAGAGTGTACTGCCACAGAAGGTGTCTGGGCAATGAGTCGTGAGAATTGTTTGTGATTCTTTCTTCCAACAGGAAAAGAGCAAATTGTCTTAATTTTTTAAAGATGCATTAAAAAATGAGTTTCTCACCTTCTGGTATTTCTGCCACCATTTACATGAATACTGGTCTTCCCATGACTCGGGTTTGGAAGGAAATATCTGGCACTTATTGAGGGATTCTAACTGAACTGCAGACATAGTTGAAGGCAACACGCATTCAGGAAGAATTTGCACTTTAGCTTGTTGGATTCTAAAATAAAGAGAACCAAGTATGGTGTTCATTTTTAAAATAAACTAACTCAAACTATTCTAAACATGGAGGATAATTTTACATACTAAGTCTGTGTTTTCTTTAAACATTCATCAATGCTACGTTAACATACAAGATATTTTCAGAAAATAACTTCATTTCATAAAACACATCAAAGATAATACCAGACATAATCTACAGTATGAACTTTGTCTGTGAAACTGAAAAGGAAATTTGTATATTTCAGTAAAGTCATAAATAAAAGTTTTCTTTTTCTTGTATCACCAAACAACATCCTACTGCTTGACACCTGTAATGTCTTAGGATTCTGAAACAACCCAACTTCCCCTTCTCCTCCACTCCCCATGCTGTCTAACTTTATAGCAATTCTTCCTAATGTATCCTTCGACCTTAATAGGTAGAGAAAAACAGAGAAACTCGCAAACTGATCTGCACGAATAGTTCAGACACTAAGAATTACACATAGCCTTTACCTCTATATTAATTCCTATTCTCATTCTCCAAGTTTTCTCATTTTGAGTATTTTAACCTGAACTTTTAATTGATAAAAATATGCACTGTATTCTGATTTAGTTAAAATGACTTAATCTTTTATGATAAAACCATCCTTTCTAATATGCAAACCATTTCAAATCATTACTGCAAACATCTTAACTAAGGGACAAAAAAAGCACACCTAAAAGTTGCTTCCCTAAGAGGCACTCTCTTTCGAGTATATCTTTTGAAATGAAGATTATGCAGATAGATTCAAATACTAGAATACTTTGCAATTAACCAGACCAAATATGTTAAAGCCTCTGCTTCACTTTTAGCTGTTTAAAGTTTCTAAAGTATTCTTTTGTAAATTCTGATATTTCTGCTGTTCATTAAATCATAATTGCTAAGAGTGTCTCAAAATATCCAAGGTTAATTTGATAGTATCAGGCAGAATCATTCTACCAACTTCATTTCCTTCTTGGCATGATCATTAAAATATTCAAAAAATTTATGTGGCCATGAGTTTGGAAAATGTTCCTAAATATGCACTATTTAAATTACAGTTAAATGTTCTTTTATTTTCCAGCTCATTACTATCAATAAATCTCAGTTTTTATGTACTTGAAGCATTAACTCAAAGAGCTTCATAATTACATTTTTAAGGTAAAGTTATACACACACACACACACACACACACACACACACACACACACACACACACTCCTATGGAAGGTTTTAAATATCTGATTCATAAAAGTTACCAGGAATTTAATTAAGAGTTACTTTACCAAACTTTAAAACTTTGTTTTACATTAGTAAGAAATTAATGTCACAGAACCATTAGCTTAAAAATCACGGCAATAATGCATCTCCTCTCAGAACTGCAAATAGGTCAACAGTTGCCTATTTTTCTGGTTCACAGGACTGGAGGCTGCTGGGTACACATGGGCTTGCTTCTTCTCCAAGCAGCTGAGTTTTATTTTTTTAACATAAGGTAGTTTTGTTTATTCCCAACCTGTTTATGGCAGTTGTTTTGTGACTACAGTGACGTGATTTATATAACTGTTACAAAAACAAGTGAAATCATTCCCTCAATGAGCATTTGATCATAAACTATTTTTAAACTTGGTACAGACAACTCTTAACAGTACAAAAGTAACAAAAATTTGGAAGGGTTCTGCACTGAAATCACCTTGTGATTATCTTCAGAATCTCTCAAGACAAACCCAATGTATAAACTATACATGCTCACAGTTGAGCCCTTTTATAGACATTTCCAATACGCAAACCATTTCAAAGAAAATTAACTTTGTTTCCCCATAGAAAAGTAATGAATGTGCATTTATACGTTTTCAGTGGAAATGTTTCTAGCATATAACTTTTTTGACTAATAATTATTAGTCTAAATTATGATGAGGGCTTCTCTTAGAATTTCAATAGAATGTTAATTCTCTCCTCTTTACATGCTAAGAAATGAATTTCTGAAGAGCGCCATGCTCAAAGATCCTCAATTATGTGTTTTTTTTTCAAGTCAGACAGTCTCACTCTACTCCAGGCTGGCCTTGAATTCACTAGCCTAGGGTGACTGCAAACATAAGGCAATCCTCCTGCCTCAGCCTCCGAAGTGCCACTATTACCTTACCCCCCCCCCCACCTCCCCCGTGGCTGACTTATATGGTACTGGGGAATCAAACCTAGGTCCTTATGGTTGCTAGGTAAGTGCTTTAACCTCTGAGCTACAGCTCCCAACTATGTTTTTATTAGCTAAAAAGTCCATGTATTAAGAAAATACTAAAGAAATATGAGGGTTAGAAGGTAGCAGTGCACTTTTATATAGGAAGTATTAATTAGATAAAAGACAAATGGATCTTATATGATATACTGCATCAGGCTAGATCATCTCTGCAGCTTCTTTGATTTCACTACTTTCAGTGAAGGTGATGACAGGACGAAAGGGGTACTAGACCCAGAGAAATGTCATTCTGCAGTTTGAGATCGAGACAGACCCACTGTCAGACAGGCCTTCATAAAGCAGACCTGTGGAGCACCAGTGATAACATCCCTTTCCAAGTCTCATTTGCCATTAATCATCAGTAGTCTAACTTCTCCTTGACTTGTTTTTGGAATTAGCGATCTACTGCCATCTTGTGTTCAAAAGAGTTTTTCCTCCGTGTATATCAAAGTCAACATTGTTTGAGACATACAGTTTTCCCAAGGCAACTTCTCTCCAGATATTTGGAAAAACAGTATTCAGAGATAATAAAAACTCACAGTATGTGAATCTAAAATACTCTATAAATGGAACTGTTAGCAAAATTAACGGTAACAAAACCACTGGTTAATTACTACAATGTAGAGCCCTCCAGAGTTCTTTCATATATTCATGTAATGTTTACAGTCTCAAATGTAGAAAATAGGTTTCAGTCATTGTTCTCAAGCAACCTGTTAAGGTTTCGACTAGAATGTTCCTCAAAAGCCTTGTGTTTGTATCATGAGGTTTAATCCACTGACTTACCCTGCTGTTAAGAGGTGGAGTCTGGCTGGAAAGAGCAGGTAACTGGGGCAGGACCTGGGAGGATCTATGCTAGCTTTGCCCTTCCCTTCTCTCTCTGCTTCCTGTTGTAATGCTATGAACAGCTTTCGTCCACTTCACTAGACCCTTCCGTCACTGTCAGCTGCCCATGAGTGGACTGTGATCTCCTGAAACTGTGAACTAAAATAAAAATTTTCTACATTAAGTTATGAGTGTTGATTACCGTGCCCCAGCAAAATAAGAAATAGGTACTACAGAAGTGGGCTTGTTGCTGTGAATTTACCTGAGTATGTGATTTGGAAACCTTTAAAACTAGGTTGTAGGACTTTGGAATGGTTTGGTGATCCTACTAGAAAACCCTTAGAATACTGTAAACTAAGGCTTCCTAGTCCCCTCCTGGGCTGCAGACTGGTACTACTCCGTAGCCTTCCAAGGAGCATGCCACTGGGCCAGATGAGCCGTGTGCAAGAAGTGAGCAGTGAATGATGCTCAGCCTTCTGTTAGCATGCTCCTGTTAGGTTCTCATGCTCCTGATCTGACAGGAGGGAGAACTTGGCTTCTCACTTCCCTCCAGTTGCTGATTCTCAAATTTTAACAGCTATCCTTCAGCAATCTCCTGTAACAAGTAAGCCCTCCCCCCAAATTCAACTACACTCGTCCCTCTTATCTAAAAGTTTGAAAATCACTGCTGTAAACTGAGCTTGATGGGAGACTGTGGTAGGACAGGATTCTGATAGAAGTTCACATTGGAAACTCTGGGCTCTATCGGTTTCAGAGGGAAATGGGACTCTGTTGGCAGCTAGTCTAGAAAACATGCACATACGCTATTCTCTGGTAGAATGTTTGTCAGCAGTTTGCCACTGTCCTGAGACTTTGCCTGAAACTGAGATTAATCTGGCAGAGGAAATTTCAAGAGAGCCCAACATTCAGATTGTCACAAGGCTACTACTTAACAGCTGTTAGCCAAATCTTTGTTGAATTAAAAAAAAAAAGCAGAGAAAAAAGATGTAAAATTCTAGTTTTGCCAGAATCAAAGACTGCAAAGTTGGGACAAAAGAGCATGGTTATCGAAGAGTTTAGTATTTAAAAGAAGTACTTCGCTTCAGAACTACAGGAAAGATGTCCTAAAGGCACCTCAGGAACCGGCAAGATCCCACCCTGTACCTGGTCAAGGGTGAAAAGGTGAAAGACCTGACTTGAAAAGAGTACCCAGGATACCCTAGAGGACCAACTAGGAGAAGTGAATCCCCAGAGAGTTCAGCCATCCAAGATATCCAAGAATCCATATTGTTCAGGTGGATCAGTGTCAGGCCTTGGCGTCTATGTGGTGATAATCACACAGGCATGCAAAATACAAAACCTGTGGGGGTCACAGAGGGTTCCACCGGATTTCAGAGGCCTTGGGGGCCAGGCACTGTGCCCCACAGAGGGCAGTGTGTGGAGCTGTGAAAGGTAAGCACTAAGTGTAGGAGAGACCCCCAAAATTTGGACACATCAAGAATGCGGATCATCTGTTGAGAAAGGGCAGCACAAAAGAGAGGCCACAGAGGTAATGGCCCGAGCAAATGTCGCAGGAGCAAGGCAGGCCAAAGCATCTGGAGCGAACATCTTCCCACAGCTTGCCTGGAGCACTGAACATGGAGCTATGGGATGTAACGGAAGCACAGGATGTGTTTCCATGTTCCTGATAGTGTCTGCCCTGTGTTCTGCTCTTGCTTTGATCAGATTTCTTTCTGTCCTCTTATTTCTCCTTTTTGGAAAGGGAATATTAACTCAGTCCTATTGTATTAAAGGAATGCTCAACTAACTTTCATAGGAGCTCACAGCTAAAAGGTATTTTTTTTTTTTTTTTTTTTTTTGGCAGTGCTGGAACTGGTAAGACTCAGACCACTCTTAGACATGAACTTAATACATTTTGAATAAGGAGGTGAACCTGAGTCTTTTGGGAGCAAAGGTAGAATATTAAGGCTTAGATCTGGAATGTCTCCCAAATGGCTCATGTTTGTGAAAGGTGATTCAATCATGAGGGTTAATCCATTCACTTCCTATGCTGTTAAAAGGTGGAGCCTGTCAGAAGGGGTAGGTCACTGGGGCAAGACCTGGAAGGATATGCCATTAGCTCCGCCGTGGTAAAATACTGTGAACACCTCTTCTCCACCTAGGCTCTGCCAGATCCTTTTGCATTACCAGCTGCCCGTGAATGGTCTAGGATCTCCTGACACAGTGACCTAAAATAAACTTTTCCTCCATTAAGTGTGGGTATTAGGTATTGTATCCCAGTAATAAGAAAGTAAGCTCACCTACTGAGAGACACAGATGTACAACATACAACAGTACAACATGGAAAGGGTTTTGAGAGTTTGCATGATGAATGTTCTGGGGAAAGGACAGGCCAGTTACATCTCCAGGAACTCCGGCAACCCCATATTACATTCCTCTATGCAGTTGTTAGCCCCCAAAAGCTACCTGAACTATCTGTAGTTTCACAATTCAGTAACATTTTTGAATGTCTACCAACATCATATCCTCATGCATGTGACATTCATAGTTAATTTTTAAACAAACCCAAAAAGCTTCCTGCATATTCTGAAGATTACATGTGTAACACAAATATCTGATGAGATCTTCAAGCAGCTAACTAGTAAGGGGTACTTCAGAAATGGTTTGAATGCAGCAGAGAAGAGAACCACCCCTTTAAAAGGAATGTCAATCATCAAGACAATTGCTTTGTTTCACTCATTTATATTTTTTAAGAAGATAAACTAAGGTGAATTGAATTTTTAAAAACTTTGTTCCTTGCGAAAAATTATAGCCATGTGAGCTGAATTAAAAGTTTTGAGTAACTGTAAAAATAGTGTACTGAGGGAAGTGAAAACTTCAGAAGGTATAGAGCCAAAAAAAAAAAAAAAAAAAGGATTCATCTCTTATGTAAGCGGCATTCCTGGGGAATATAAAATTCATACTGAAAATGGGCAGTAAATGTAGAGCTAAGATGGAGTTGTTAGCATGTGTCACCAGAGTGGCTTTCATGTAATATAGTAATGCATGAAGCAAGGATTTCCTGAGGGTTCTTCCAGCATCAGACCTGTTGTAGGAAGCACAGAGAGCTCACCAGTCCAACCTGTTTTGCTTGACAGACTTTCCATCTAAAAGAATCCATGCCCCAAATAACACTTCTCTTTGAGTTGACATTACTGTTCTCAAACCTGGAGGAATATTAGAATCACCTGGACATCAGTTTAAGAAGATGCTGCAGATTAGTCCTAGGCTAAACCACTCTCTGAGGTTGAGAAATGATATTGGAAACAGGCTTTTTAGAGTTTTAACATTTTCCTAGGTGATTCTGAAACATGCCAAGGTTGGAAACGATTGGGTAAATGCCTCAGAAGGGAAAGAGAACAACTTGTTAAAAAGTTATAAAACATAAAGGCTCAAGAAAAGAAAAAAAAAGAACAAGAAAACTATTTCATTCTAAGATTTCACTTTAAACAGCTTGAAGTTTTAAGACATGATATATCTTACCCATCTGACTGTGTTCTTAGTTCAAGGACTTTGAATCTCTGTCTTCCAACTGCTTTCACTTTTACTATTTCAATTCCAAAATCTTGCTCCTCTCTATAGGCATATATCTCTGCTGTTGTTCCAAACTGTGCTTCTCTTTCCTGTACATTACTTTAAAGATAAAATTTAAAATGTATTTTTGAACAATTTTTAAATATGCAAAGATGAGAAAAGAAATATTTATATAAAAACAATTTACAAGAATCAACCTGCACATATAGCTAGTATAATTTTAAATGTCACATGGGGGATATGCAAGAAAGCTTCAGGATGTACACTGAGATGCACAATTAGAGCACTGTAAGGAGAGAACTGTCCACAGTCACTGAAATGACCCAAGACTGAAGGGTTGTAAAAATCTCATTTCTCAAACCAAATATCCTTTCACTCTGTTAAGCCATCATTTGTCCTGTTTATTGGTAGCTCTGCACTGGGATGAGAACTTCCTGTATTTATTTCCTGCCTCTTCTACAGATTTCCTCCATGTGTTACCAAAGACAAAGTTCAGCTTCGATTTATACCAGTTTAGGTTGGTACAAGTGAATTTTGCCAAAGGGAAAGAAAAAACCACTTTGTTCAAACAGTAATCTTTACATTAAAATACAAAAGCCTTATTTCTGTTTGAATAGACAGCTCTTGAAACTAAGATTCTAAAAATACGTCTCATGAAGCATCTTGGTGAGTAAAACATTTTCAAGAATCAGAATGCTAAATTGTGTGAAGGAGAACTCTGATTTAGATGGTAATGGAAAAAAGATATTCCATAAGTACTTGCAAACTGCTCACCATACATTCTTAGCCAGACTCTCTCAGGTACATGCAAAATAACAGTCTCCTGTAGCCTCAGCAGTGAGCTTACACATGACAAGGGAATGTGTTTAGTACATGCACCTAATTTACCTGTATGCAAGAACTGCAAACGTTCTATCTTTCTGAATTAAATTCCGCACCATACTGACTTCTGGAGGGCTAAAAAGCCGTAAAGGTAGAGTCTGCCCAGGAATCAGGATCATCATGACCTGTGGGAGAACTGGAATCACCTGACAGCTGTCATCATCATGCAGAGTCCTGCCGTGAAACTCCTCCATGTCAGCGCCCAGGTACTATTGAGGAACACAAAGACATAATGTCACAGCAGAAATACATGTAATACGTCCTCGATAAATCAAATAGCTAATCAGAAGGAAGGCAGACAGGTGGTACACATATTTATTTACATAGTAAACTTGGTATACATGCATCCTACTTTAAAATTAATTTTTAATCTAACGTTGATGGTTAGAGTTTCCAGTCTTTTATGTAGAGCTGCTAATCTACACACAAATTCAAGAATACTTTGGAGATCCAAATATTTCATTTTGACCAGATAAGCAGCATCCGTATGTCCAAATACCATAAATGACAAGAATAAAATGTCACTGTGTTCAGTAACAACCTAGAACCTAGTAGCACGGAGAATGTGTACTTAATAGCTCAATTACCAAAACACTCTACAGACAACAACAAGTCTTTATGTTTATCTATTGGAAAATAGACCTTTAGTCAAGCATTACACCAGGATATAGCATAAAGATGCTTAAAAAGGTAAAATATGTTACCTACTGGAAAATAGTCCACCTCCTTATTTACAATTTCGAGCATGAAGTAATACCAGTAATATTATATCAGCCTATTTATTTACTTTTTTTTTTACATCTGTTACTAAGTTACATACTGTGTGTGAGGTTGGCAGACTTGTGTCAAAATTGATGATGTTCGGTTTTTGGGCTTCTTTGCTATCTTGATCTTCAACTTCCATTTCAATCTCATCATCATCTTCATTCTCTGCTGCAGAAGTAGAATATTATAAGAAAAATGCAGAAAATGTTAAATCTATTTCCCCTTTCAAATTCATCATTCCTTTTTCAGAAAGAAGTGTTTTTCTAAATAGCACAGTATTTTTTAAAAGAATTTTTTTTATTATAGAATTAGAGTTGCAGCAGAAATGTTGGAACGTCAGTTTAGTGTGCTTATGAACCCTACATTTATTTCTCCTTATCATTTATGTCTTTGTATGCCACATTTTTCACAACTAAGGAATCACAGTCAGTATGTCATCACTGTTGACTAAACTGCACACTTTCTATCTTCCCTTACTTTTAAGCTAATTCTGTGTTTGGTTCCAGGATCCCCACCAAGGACGCTGCATCCCATTTAGTTTTCTTGCTCTTGGGCCTCCTCTGGGAAGGAGTGGTTCCTCAAATCTACCTTAGCTCTGAAAGCCTTGATAGTTAGGGAGTTGTCAGAGTATTTCTCAATTAGGATTGGATTGATGTTACCCTCCTGATTAGACTGAGGTTGTTTAGAGGAGGAAGATGGTAGAAGTGGAGTGCCCTTCTTATCACAGCACATCACAGGTGCACACTGTGAGCCTGTTACGATTAACTGTTGATATTAGCCATGAGCACCTGGCTGCAGTAACTTCTGTCAGGTTTCTCTACTATCAGGTCTCTTCCTCTCACAGTTGTGAAAGTAAATCATTACGTGCAGCTGACTCTTGTGTGGTAAAGTTACACTTTGTGGCCTCATGGGGAAATGGCTACATGAATTATTTGAAATTCTGTACAGAAGATTTTTCTTTTCTCCCTTGCCAGTAGCTACTTTTAGCACCTGGAACAATGCAATCCACCCGATTAAACCTAAGTTTTGTCTAAGAATGGCAGGCTTGGAAAAGACAACTTCGAAATTCCTTCAGATTCTTAACTTTAAATAGTTCCTATATAATAAAGTAATAAAGCAAGCAAGTAAAAGATCTGTTAATTTTTTTAAAAAATAAAAATAATCTAAAAGAATCTCATGCCATTTTTTTTTTCCAGCGACATTTCTCTGGCTATCACCATATTATTTAACAGGTGAAATGTTTGGAATGATTTTCATTAAAAAAAACTCCATAAAATTACTTTAAAGTTGGCATGAAGCATAAAACATACTTGGAGGAAATGTTTTTGAAAGCTTTCTCCACCCATATTTTTATTCATGAAAACTAAGCTGATCCACGTTAAGCTCATCTAAGCTGCTGTTATCCATGATAAACTAAGGTCGGGAAAAGCTAAACTACTGTCTTCAGAAACCATTCTAGTAAGTGGGAGTTTGTCATTTTCATGACAACTGTTGGTGATTCTCAACTAGTTGGATCTGCCCTAAAGCAGATAGCTGGGAATGACCCAAGGCAGTTTTGCTCTGTTACAAGTATGATAATAAGCTGGACATCTACAGCACATGGCCCGGGATGATACTAAACATCCTGCAATGCACAAGGCACTCCTCGTAAGACAGACTTCTCTAGCATAAATGTCAACAATGTCAAGGTTGGGAAACACTGGCTTAGGCTATCCAGAAGAACTAACCATTTTCTAGCGGAAAAAAAAAAAAAAAAACCTTTGCGATTCTTTGGATTACAACTCTGAAAGCATGGATTTCACTTGCCATGTGGAGAGATCCACGTAATTCCTCTAATACAGAAAGTGTGAAATATAAAGTATTACAGCTCAAAGGCTGGACTTAGTATTTTTTAAAGTTCACACTTTAACTCTTGCATTTTACTGTAAATGATTTCCTTATATACAGTGCCCTTCTCATAAGTATGGCTAAAACCCACTTCTCTATTTGGCTCTTTTAATCGATTAATGTTTCATTTTACCAGCATAGGATCTTTTCATCTCAAATATTAATTTCCATAGCGTTCAAAACTTACTCTTCCATACAGTACGTGGATTTATGGGCAACTCAATGATTCTGTATAAATAACACTCATATAGAACCTGAGAAATCATTAATATACACCTGCAACGCTTCAAGGCCCTCTTGCTTTTTTTTTTTCCCCCTAAGAAAACAAAGACTGAGAGCCGCCAGGGTGAAGTCTGATGACTCATCTCATACAGGCACAGCAAGGGAAGGCCAATGGAGCATCAGGATCCTCCCTCTTCTATTCACCACTCGCCCTGAAACACGGGGCTTGGCACAGGCAGGGCAGGGATGAAAAAGAACGGCTGAGCTCTGCTACTGAAGGTTGACACACTTACCTTTGTGTCATTTCAGTAAGGGTGGCTTCAGGGAACAGCCAGTAACTCTGATTATGGCTGATTTTTACAGAAAAGGTGCCTCCCACACAACATGCACGTCCTCAGTCTTTTCCTCCTTCAATCCATGCTACGTCCAGGGGACAAATACTCCAAACACAGCTAGTTTTAGGCAACTAACACTCGATCCTTAACCCCAATAGTACGAGAAAAAAAGCTGCCCAACAACTTAGCCTCAATCCACCTCCTTAGTCACATCTTTCATAACCCTGTCTTAAGTTTATGTTTTTGGAGGTCAACAGGACCTCACAAGGCTTTTCCCAACACTTCAGACTTCTGAAAAACCTCTTCTTTCCAAAAGTCTTAATAATATTCAGTTATGTGTCCTTAAATTAACTGTCTGTGTTAGTAAGAGCCTCACCCAGACTGTGAACCTACCAGAATGAATCATATCTCTTTTCCATCCCTGTTACACTTAATACCTCACCTGCGGTGTAATGAAGGGATTCAAGTAATAATTCGTTAATTTCCTGACATACTCCTTGGAAAGCATGTCCTAACTTCAGCATTCTACAAACAGTTTATACAATTACTCCTTCTGGTTTTTCTATTTGGTACTCCAGCATAAGACCAAGGTCTAACTAAATTTTCTCGGGACATACAGGAAAGAGAGCAATGAAATTTATGCCACCCTCGGTTTCTTCAACTGAGTGTATTCCTACTTGCTGGAGATACAGCAAAGAGCAAATACTGCCTTTCCGGAGAAGTGCTAAAGAGACACCAGCTGTGCCAACAACGGACACGGCGACTGGGAGTCCTGGCGTTGCAACTGTGCGACCTTGGACAAGTCACTGCACTCATCTGCCCATTTCTTGCCTGCACAGAGATTCAAACAGCGATCAGGGAAGGTGTGCACGTCCGTATGCACGCAGAGCACTTAGTGCAGGGCGCGCAGCGGGGCTAAATGCTTAATTCACACTGGCTGTCACTCGTTAACGGAGACAGGTCTAGAAAGAGTAACGCTTCCTAACCTGACCCGGTTCCCGCGTTCCAGAGCATTTCCGTGGCACTAAGCTCAGGACACG
The DNA here is from genome assembly GCA_004027205.1 of Ctenodactylus gundi. Classification (NCBI taxonomy): domain Eukaryota; kingdom Metazoa; phylum Chordata; class Mammalia; order Rodentia; family Ctenodactylidae; genus Ctenodactylus; species Ctenodactylus gundi. Next base: position 566,444 of record PVKB01000082.1, on the reverse strand, counting down.
GGGAGAATGGAAAGGGCGGGGTGCCTGCCGCGGAAGCCAACGTCCCTTGCCGGCAACAACTAGGTCCCCAGCTGAGGGCTACCGAGCAGGGGACAGAAGCGCTGGGACGAAGGCGCTGGGCAGGCCGCCGCCCGGCCCTCGCCCCCCGGCAGCCCCAGCCTGCGGCAAGCGGCTTGCCGTCACACCTCCCGCCCGCCGGCGCGGGCTCGCCCGTGAGGTTACCGGGGAGGAGCGGCAGGTGGTTTCCCATGTTGTGCGCAGCGTCCCGAGGATCTTCCTCGTCGGCCATGTCTGTTTACCCGCAAAGGAGGCTGGGACAGGGCGGTGCCGGGGGCCGCCGGGGGAGGGTCCGCGCTGCGCCGCTGCCTGGCACCGGGGCCACAGCGCCCTCTGGCGGCCCCAGGGGGACAACGGCGACGACCAAGGTTAGGAGGAGATGCTCCAGCCCAGCTTGGCTAGCAAGGTAACAGCACGCGACTTAGCCGGAAACGAACGCTGGCCACGAGGATCCAACAAATGGGGCCAAATACTCAAGTTGGAGTCCTCACCTTGGTCGTCAGCACCGTGGTCCAGCCCCGGCTCGGCCTTTTAAATCATGACATTTGCACATGTCCAGAAACGGAGGCCCAGTCTTTACTCTCCATCTCGCTTTTCAAGAAAGAGGGAGGGGAGCAAACCCAAACCTGTTTATACAGAATTAACTTTAGTTCTTAAGAAATAAATATACAAGTGAATTCTGGGCAAATGCATAAATTTTCCCAATGGAGGCGGGTTATAGCTAAATTTTCTTCCATAGTTTCGGTAGTTTTCATGTATAATTAAAAAATAACATATTAATCTGAAACATAGTACATACAGTGAAAATTACATAGACTAGAAAAAGACCTATGACCGGTAAATAAAAGTGTCAGAATGTAAACTTGTATATTCATTATGTGTTCAGCTAAGCAAAAATACATCTTATCACAAAAGTAAAACAAAAATAAAAAGTCCCCAAAAACTACCACATGCAAAAAGAAAGATAATTTTGTTTCATTCTGGGGTTATGTCTAGAAAGCCTGTGTGTGTGTGGGGGGGGGGGGGTGGAGGGTGGACAAGTTTCCTTAGTGTCTTTTCAACATTATGCTTTTAGGAAAGGAAGAATATTGAAAATTCCTTAAATGTCATGACAGCTAAGGATGGTGGTCCTGATGAAAGATGACAGAAAGAGCACACCAGAGAAAAGCAATAACTCTCAGGGATCAAAACGTGATTTTGAAAAAAAAAAAAAGCCTTAATGAAAAGCTACAAGATGCACATTTTCTTAGAACAGAGGTTCTTGGTCAACTAACGCCATTCTGGCTTCTCTCTCTAAAACACCCTGTGGCCTTGACAAAATCACTGATAACCCCAGGCTTCAGCTTATCCAGGGGCAAAGTAAGAATGGACCAGATCATGCCCTGGATGTGGCCCAGTTAATAATGTCTACAATATTAAAGACATCATCACCTTTTTGATTAAGTTAATACCAAGTTCATATATAATTGTCACGATTTAATGAAACTAAGGTGATTTTCCTAGCCACGACAGTTAAAGGATTATTTGAGAATGCCAGGGAGCGTATGCTTCATAGAAAAATGAAGAAAACTGTGTGCTGAGCCTGTGTGTATGATAAAGGAGAAAGAGCTAAACCAAGGGTATGCACACACGCAGCATTATCAGACTGCTTACAGTGTGTAGAATTTCAATACACCATGCTTATGGCACAGTTTTCTTTACTTAAGAAGCATCGTTCCTGTAAACAATGGAGTTCTGATTTTCACACGGTTCTCCTCGAGTGTCTGAACTGTGGGTCAATGGAGAGCTCTCTGAGTAAGAAAGGAGAACTGTAAGCCCAAGGTACCCGTGGATATGACTGGAAAAGCAAGAAAACACCCCTTCTTCTTCTGGGCATTGTGCTAAGGTCCTCTGCAGCTGTGAGCTGCAGATGTTTTACTCTCTATTCCTCTTTCATGCTGTCCACTCACTTTCCCCATCCGCCCCTCTTTCATTTTATCCCTGCCCTGTCTACCCAGTTTCCCATGGCTACATCTTTCAGTAGGGATCACAACAGCTGATCATGGATGAAAAATACCTAAGCAAGTAGGTTTCTGTATCAAGTCCTGGATGTTAAAACTCGTATGGAAAATGAGATCACTTGTCATTTATTTTTAAAATGGCAATTTTATCTGAAATTGGTATCATACAGACATCCTCACATTTCTTCCTGTGGACATGAAATAGTGAATGACAAGAAGCTCTGCAAACAGGGAGAAAAGTACCTGAGTCCACAGGTTACCGTTTTACAGCCCCAAAATTAGACTTCCTATACATAACTAAGGTTGCTATCAAATAAGAGGAAACATAAATGAAGTGGCCCACTTAGAGTTCACATAATACAGTTCCCCAAGAGTCCCTACCTTTTTGAAAGTGTCAATTCTTTTTGCTACTTCCTGAGACAGATGTTCAGACCTGGTAATCTGTAAGCTATTGTTACAAAGATGTATGTTGGCCCTTGTAGTATTTTGAGTCTGAGTTAGTGTTGCCAACATGTAGATATTGAAGAGTGCATTACTAATATTGAATTTTAGCTTTACTTTTATTTAAAAGGGGACATTTAATAATTCCAGGTCAGATTCATACAAAAGAACAACTGTCCTGAACAACTGTTTAATTAGAGCATCTACGTGGACAGTGATGATGGTCAGAGACCACACCCTGTCAGGGTGCTACTAGCCTGGACCAATGGGCATCTCTTTTTACAACTTCTTGAATGAGTATGTATGTTGAGTACAACCACCTGCCTGGATTTGCCCTGTGACCAGAATAACTCACACCACAGCACTGTCTACCCCACCCTGCTCCATTCTGAAAAATGTGGAGGTTTGGGCAACAAATTCAGTGATTTTTCCACATGTACAGTGATAAAGGTGTTTGTACCACAGGAGTGGGGGCCCTGTGGGTCCACCTAAATAACTTCTTGAGGATTCATGTTCAAGTTCAGCCTTCCTGAAGAATAAAGGACCACAGCCAAAGTCCTTTAAATCCTTTGTTTCTCTGTGATTCATTCATAGAAAGCCATTTTCATGAAGCTTTTATGAACTGTTCTAATGTGCTGCTACACTAAAAAATTTAGAGTTAAATCAAGGTAATTTTTTTTGTTCCTTGTTTCTAGAAGAAACAGTTCCTCTAAATTATCCTGGTGTAGAAATCTTTTTAGTTCTTCTAGCAACTTCAATATCAAGAAATTATTGGATTACCCATCCAGTAATGGGTCTTTTCTTTCATGCGCATCTTACCTTCGATTTCTGGGCATGGCAGCCGCTGCTGCAAGATGGGCATTTCAGCATCTTATCCAGTACAAGGGAATGAAAGATGGGCCTTGTCTGCTTTACAAAGTCCTATAAAGAAAAACATGGATAGCTGCTCTTTAAGTGGGCACAAAACCAGAAGTTGTAATCCTTTCAAAGTGTTGACAATTGTATTAATGATTTACATTCATAGTTCAATAATGTGGTAATTCGAGACTTGAGAAAATAACTTTACATGCAACTTTCACTGCTATGGTAGTATTTTCAGGTTCCCTGGAGCTTATGCAAGTTTCATGCAGGTTGGACTATCTGTGAAAAATGATTTTATTTGTGATGACACTTAGCATCACAATATATGAGACTTCTCACCACTACATCCATCTCCAACTTTGCAGGTAACATAGGGAAGATGTTTGTACGATACGAAAATGCCGGGCAATTTATGGGTTTTAAACTTGCTCATGAGACTGGTATCATGTTCCTTTCAGCAGGTTTTCCTGAAGCGATGTGCCATTTCCAGCATACTTAAGACAGCAATACACACACACACACACACACACACACACACACACACACACACTATTGAGATGAACACAAAAGACAGTAATAAGACCTAGGTTCCAGTCTTTTCCTTGTTTTCAGCTGTACTGTGGCTCTGGGATTTCAAGGTCTTCCTCTTCAGTCTTGCACACAAGATTTGCAATGTCTAGGGTATGTGCAGTTTTGCTACAATAATAACATCTCAGGGGCTTAATGAAGCTGAATCTGTTTGTTGCTCAAATGAAGTCAGCTAAGGATCTGCTGACTCTCCAGGGCACCATCTTCCATGTTGGCGGGACAACTCTGTGCTCCTTCCACCATGTGTGACATCTCCCCATCAGAATCATTAGTATTGCCTCTGTAATCACTGGTTCTTCATTAAACACAAGGACACAAACACATTAGCCATTTCTCCACGGGGCCAACTCATCAGCACTGCCAGCGTTCAGCTCCGCATCTGTCTCACTGGAAAGCCCCCAGGGGCAACAACACGCAGGAGGCGGCTGTCTCCTGTGACAGCCCAGTCTTCTTGTGGAGCCCCTCCTGAAGGGCCTCGCCGGGGCTGGTTCATCGAATATGACTATATTGTAGAACTGAATATTATCTATTATTAATTATCTCTATATTAATATATCCAGCCTGGTCCTGAACTCACTTTGGAGCCCAGACGGCCTTTGGATTCAAGGCAATCCTCCTGGCTCAGCCTCCCGAATACTGGGAATGCAAGCATGTGCCTCCACGTCTGGCTTGAACAAACATTTGCTAAACACTTGCTCTAATTCAACATTGATACCTGTGTTTTGCATATGTTCTTTCTCTGTACTTCACAGCAATCATGCACAGCCTGTTCTGTCATCTCTCTTTACTCTTTATTCTCACACGCCACTTTCCCCTTACCACAAGAAGTTGAGCCGAAATGATTTTCTGGGTCTCATTCAGCTTACATTTTTCCACACCTCTGTGAATTGAAGCCTCCCTGATTAATTTTTTTCTTTTTGAGATAGGATCTTGCTCTGTCACCTAGGTTGGTCCTGAACTCACACTCATGGTGATCATCGTGCCTCAGCCTCCTGACTGCTGAGATTATAGGCATGTGCCACCATACCCAGTTTATGTGGTGCTGGGCAGTCAGACCCAGGGCCTTGTGCTTGTTTGCTGGGCAAGCGCTCTCACTGCGGAGTTATACTCCTAGGCCCTATATTCATATTTTAATCACTGTGGGTTTCTTTTGTCCTGTCTTCTGGGTCCCCGTTCCACCTGTGTTTGAATCATCTTCCAGATCTCTCCCGTTTGCAGCTCTACTCTTGTTTCTTGAAGCCCTATGTAATATTCTTCAGTTTCTTCCAAGAAATGGGACAGATGCTGGTTTCACGTAGAGCAGTGTTTTTTTCAGCATAAGGTTATGAGCTCATAGTAGACCATGGGGGTTGGGTGGGCCCTTCATGGACAGATCTGATATGTATTCCAGAGCATAAGGACACTCTTATACACATGAGTGCACACACTTTAATTTAGATATGTAACTATGGATTAAACTATTATTAAAATTTAAAATACGGCTATTACTAAAATTTAAAATGGGCCTAACAAAACTTGGTTTTCATGTAATGAAGGCATTATTAGACTTTGCTATAAACTTTAATTTCATATTTTATCAAGACATCTGGCAGTCATCCAATGTTTTGGCAGTGTTGTGAAGCATCCACTGAGACTATGTAAGCAGAAAGCAACAAGATCCCCAGAACCTTCTGGAAGGATGCTCTATTACTAATAAAATACCAGCACTGTCTTAAGGTGGTCTGAATTTTAATTTTGGTCTTGTCACATTAATTAATACAGTTGAGGAACTGATGAGATTTGCTTGTGTTGATCTTTTAGGGGATTGACTGATAGACTTGCAGTGGTTTCACAGGTGTTGTTCTCAATCCAATCCTTCATCTTCACAGAGGCCTCTTGCTCAGAAGAGACAGTGTGACGCTGAGGTGCTTCACGGCCTAGGAAGTCGGAGAACTAGGAGTTACAGTCCACTCTCCCATCTTCTAAATCCTATCACATGGCCATTTTCCTGTCAATGGTAGTCTTTGTGTGCTGGTTGAAAATACTTGGGAAGACACCATATTCCAATCAAACTGTGCTGCTTTAAACTTACATTTATGCCTGTCGCTGGGAAACAGAGCATCCGGGGATTCACCAGGCCCTCTGCCACAAGCTCCTCTCTGCCAGGCTCAGTCTGGAAAAAACAGCGGTGAAGCTCTCATTATTCTGAAACAGTCAAGCATAAATCCTGCTGATGACAGAGACTGGCCCAACGACGCCTCAGGCAGGGATATAATCGATGAAGACAAAAAGCACAAAATGCTTGTAAGTTAACCCTTTTCCTGCTAAAGCATTTTCTAACTCACTCAACTCAATGAGTCCTTTGGCCAGTAGTATTTCCTGATTTCTCAAAGCATTTATTACTTCTTTTTAAAGTTTTATTTTTTGGGCACCCTTCCCCAGCTCTGCGGAATGATCACCGAGGTCACGGACAATGAATAAGCATAGTGTGAGCTATGGATAAATAAAGATTGAGCTGACTTGGTCATTTTACCCACAGCCATGGTTTGGGCTGTCAGACCAAAGGCTCAGACGCAGGTGTGTTCACCCTACGGCCTGCTGTTTATTTGCCCTTGTTTTTCTGAGTGAGGAGGACCTGCCTTGCGCCATATATAAAATAATTTATATAATACAGTAAATATATATAAGTCCTAAAACTTCCTTTTTAAAAACGTTCATTCTAATATTAAAAAAGTCCAGGGCACAAAAACAGCAGGTCACAGGGTAACACACCTGGTTTAGAGAACCAATGATCTTGAAGGCAGCATAGTTTTCTGGGCTCCAAATTAGGATAGAAGAAAAGAACAGACACTGAAGATCAAAATAGTCTCCTTGCCAATTGCTTTCCATGTGCCAGGCCTTGAGACAGAAACCTGCACCTGCTATTTTGCTAAGCCTCACAAGAACCCAGCAGGCAGGCAGCGTGAAGTCCACCTAGAGACAAGCCAAGCAGACGTTCTCTGAGTAAAGCCACAGCACATGGACGTAGTACAACTGGAAACGCAAACTGAGGGTAACACGTCTCCCAAGAGGACGTGATCCCTACAGGTGAAGATAAAGGAAAGACTTAATTAGCCACAGGGGGAGCAGCCAGAGTGGGAGGTGGGAAGAGGCAGAAGGTGGAGAACTAGGCGCAAACTCGTACAGACGAGAGGAAAAGTCTTTTCTGGCAATCGTAGGATAGACTAGCGTGGTAGGTTTTGGGGAATGCTGATAGGCTGAACGGTGGCTCTCCAAAGATGTCCCCATCCTCCTTCCTGGACTCTGTGAATACACATTCATAGTTAAGGGGGCTTTGCAACTGTGTTAAAGTGCTTGAACTAGGGGAAATGATCCTGAAGGTTCGGGTGGGCTCCATCTAATGTGAAGGATTCTCATAAAAAGATGCCTGAGGAGCAGTGGTGGAGGAGGAGATCAGAAGACCGAAGTGCAGCGATGTGGGATGGCTAGAGGAGAAAGAGCCCAGGAGCCTCGTGGTGCTGGGAAGGGCAAGGCGAAGACTTTCCCCAGAGCCTCCAGAAGGAACACAGCCCAGCTGATGCTTTAATTTTACCCACTGAGACTAATTTTGGACTTCTGAGCTCCAGAGTTGTGAGATAATAAGTTTGTGTTATTCTAAGCCACTGAGTTTCTGTTTATTCCAGTGACAGAAGCCAAGTACAGGGCAGAGTATGATTGTGTAGAGGTTTTTGAAACACAGAGGAGATTTTCATGGACAGAGTTTGTTTCTGGGTAGGGATGGAGTAGGGTGAGCACACAAGACAGTGTGTACTCCAAAATGGGCTCAGGACACCCACCTGCTTATTAATAAGTATTTAGAGCTCTGGGCCCAACCTCAGAACTTCATGTGACCTTTACGACTAGGTATGCTCCCGTGACCCACACAGTAATTAAGTGATAGTCTCTACAGACAGGCAAAGAAAAACGAAAAGGAGCTCACACAAGGATATTGTCTCAAGTGACCTCTGTTTATGGAAAAGTTCAGACCACATCTCTCACAAAGGGGCTGTACCTCACCAGCGATCATAGAGATTTTGTTATGTAAGTTCATTAAGTCATTCTAACATCCGTTTTTCCAAATGGTTACCATGTTTCAGTAAAGTGTTAGGTGCAGGGGATGAACGGTGGGAACAAAAGAGACACAGGCCATTCTCTTTCAGAATCTACAATCTATGAGAAAAGTAGACTTTGACGAAATATCATGCCGTAAATGATGACTGCTTCAGACAGTCTGTGTAGGTAGAAGCATCTTATCGGAGGAGCTGACCGATCTGAGGAGGAAAGGCAAAGGACCTTAACTTGGGATATTATATATATATAGTAAGAGATAGAGAAAATGGAAGGGAGGAGAGTGAAACAGGAACAGCCTGTGGGACCCCTGGGGGGAAGGGGCCCCAGTGAGGATGGAGGGCAGGCAGTGAAGGTGAAAGACGGCTGGGGTCAGCGGCCAGGAAATTAGCATGTTGTGCGCTGTGTCAAGAATCTTCACCTTCCCCAAAGCAATAAGTCACATGATCAAGTTTGCATTGGAAAATCAGCATCTGGCTGCAAGGTGAAGACAGTCAAGCCTGGGAAGATGTGATGGACTAGGAGACACCAGTCAGCAAGCCATGGGAGTCACCGAATCACAGAGGGCACCCAGCAAATCTTAGCTCTTGACTTTAATTCCAGAATGTTGCTACACTGATCTGTTTTCTTGAAAAGAAAATCAACATTTTAGCTTAGTGTATGCTTAAGAGCGAGCACCAGTGAGTAAATGAGTTCTCGTATTTTCTCCAAACTTCCTGCTGATCAGCATGTCTACGCAACATCTACGTTGGCCTGCAGGCAGTTCACTTGTACTCCGGAAGTCATATAGAGGCAATGAACAAACTAGAGAGCTTTTCATGGGGATTGCACTGGGAGTGGTCTGGGCATAAGTTATGACTCTAGAGAAGGTACAGAAGAATAGTAGTCCCCCAAAACAACTAACAGCATCAAGAAAAAGGTTGGGAGAGCAAAGTGACAGTGCGAAAAGCTAAAACAGCCCACATCGACGGAATCTCTGAGTTTTTGCCACAACAACGAGGATTCCTGAAAGATTAACTAAAAGCAGATAGGCATTATACAGAAGATGAAGGAAGAAAGCTACAGATGTCAATGGCCATGTCTTTGGGAGCTCATGTGACTAGAAAATATTGATTACTGTAAAAATTTCCTTCAATTGGGAGACCTATGGTTAAATTTCACTTGTCATTTACTATAATGTTTTATGTTTTTTAAACAGTAAGTCCTCTTGGTTTTTGAATTTGACTATGGATATAAAAAATGAATTCGGTCCATTTGAAGTATTGTCTGTCCTATTTAACACCTCCTGGCTGTGTGATCTTGGCAGGTTATTCAAACTTCTTGTCTCTATTTATTCATCTTTCAAATAGTTCAAGTGGAAATGATAACATTACATCTTTCTTTTTCTATTTTGGTCCTATGGCTGGAACCCATGTGCTTCTAACCTTAAACTACACCTCAGTCCCTGACAGCTGATATCTTAAAGGGCTCTTGTGACACGCATGTGATAGTATGGTGGAACCTGAAAAAAGAGCTGGCATGTGGAAAGCACATCCTCAAAGCTTAGCCATTATCAACTGCAAAACATCACTCCAGGTGAGATCTGAGCTCACTGTAGTTGGACATCTTGCCAGTGATTACACTACTGTCTTAGTTTCAGTCCTCCTTCTCTAGTCTAGTTTGTGACATCAGTGGCCACTAGGTGGTGCTAGAGGGAAACGTCAAAGCTGACAGGCCTGGCTCTTCCCTTACTCCTTTTCGCTCCTGGGAGGATCACGCCTGTCCTTCATCACAACAGCGTCTGTGTATTCTCATAGCAACAATTCAATCTAAAATGCAGTATTTTCGACATTTTCAGGATGACACAAATCTGTCCACAGGCCGGGCACCCACTGATAGATGCCTCTTCTTCAAAACACTGAGTTACAGCTCAACAGGTTCTTGTCCCAAGCTTCTGGCTTCAATAATGCCAGCCTTTCCCCTCATTTTCCAGCTCTGGAGGCAGTAGATGTTTCCACCATAACTTCCTGTTTCCATTTTGCATTTTTAATTACTTAAGAATTCTATATCAAACTAATCATTCTTGGTATTAAACTCTCTTTTCAGATAACCAAGAAGAATCACTCATTTTTGACCTGACCCTGATAGATACTCTTTTGAGGTATCCTACAGAAGTAACTGAGTATGGTCAAAGAGTATCAACAAAGAAAGTCTATCAAAGACAATAACTAAAAAGACAATCCAAAGAAAACTGAGTAAGAGATTTGAACATGTACTTCATAAAAGATGATACAAATATGTCCCACAAATGTAAGAATCTGTTTCAATGCCTTAAGCATTAGGAAAATGAGACATTTATGAGCCTGGTTAATATTAAGAACAAGGAATGTAAGAGATGCCAAGGAAATGTAGAACAATGGTAACTCTCCATGCTATACACATGAGTATAATTTGGTGACAGCCCTTTCGGAAAACTGTTAGGAAGCATTTCATGTGCAGTCCATATGTTTGCCTCATGACTCAACAATTACAGCTTTAGGTACATATCTTCCCAGTTGAAATGCATCACTTAAAATCATGTCCAAGATGATTCACGAAGCACTGTCTGCTAAAAATTCAATCTGGAAATAACACAAATATCTTCCTCCAGTAGAACGGATAAATAATTGAATTGTGTTTACACAGTGTGACATTACATACTAGTAAGGTGGATAAAGCTTCTAAGATAGATAAATTTCACAAAATATTGTTAAACGAGAGAAGCCACATATAAAACAACAACGGTAAGATGACTGCATCAATAATATTTCATAAAAAGGATTAACTAATCTAGCGTTGAAGATCAGAATTATGGTTAACTTTTGGCTGACACAAAAGACTGAGAGGCAGAGAAGGAGGGGGTGTTTGTGTTGGTGATGTTGTATTTCTTGACTTGTCTGATAGTTTTATAGGAATGATTACTGTATTCATTTTCTGATACTTCATTAGCCCATGTGTTTTGATTTATATGTGTATGCTGTTTATGGAGAGAAGAATTTAAAATCTTAAAGCCTAAAGTTACCAATCTTCATTCAGCACTTAGTTGGAAAAATTGCCAGTTTCTGTCTTGCTAATGCTTTTAAGTTTCTTTAGGATATGGCCTCTAACTTGAGTTTCTTACAATCGCTTACAAATGTAATTTAACAAATATTACACAACAAAGTGGCTTTAGGCATTTGTTATGGATTACCACATATTTTCAACTAAACTAACAACCTTTCCAAGACATGGTTTTACTTGGTTTTAGATTTTCATGACTGACTACACTGTATGACTCCATAAAGTGTTGAATAAGTGTGTGTTGAACGAACACGACACATATTTGCCTAAAATATCTAATTTTTATTCTCACAATTATAATAATACAACAGCCTACACAGAGAATACAGTAAGCATATTTATTGACTATATACAAATGAATACTGAAACCATAATTATAGTTTAAACCACATGAAACCTCACAGGAAAATTGACTTCAAATTCTTTTAAAGTATTCAGTGACTTGTTACAAATTTCATAATATATAACTATCTAAATGTGTTTTCTGCTCGGATCATTGCCTTTTTTCTCTCAAAATTTTAGATGCTTAGTATTCTGTGGTTGGTTTTTTTTATGCTAAGCTTTTTAGACACCCAAGAAACTGTGATGAGTTATTCTGTTTGTGTGAAGCTGTTTGTTAATGACTATATAGCTAGCATGCTATATGGTAGAAATACTCCTAGTCCAAGCTGACCACAGGACAGGTGGCAGACTCCAGAAAATCCCTTGAACTCTGCTTGACTTAGGCTATTAATTTTTAATGGCAGGAGCCTTGTTAAGGAAAACAAATAATTGCCAAACCATCTACCATTTCTTCCTCCCACCCGTGGCAGGCATCACGAATCTAACACACCATACTTTCCAACTGAACCCAACACAGGCTCATAGTTCTCAACCTAGCACACTAGAACCATACCACCTGATGAGAGCAGACAACTTGGCAAACTTCATTGTCATCTTTTATAAGATGATCCAAAATGTCCCTTCAATTCCACAGTTCTATGGTCTGATGACCTACTAAAATGTAATACTCTCTGTGGAGAGTCCAAGACACTGCATAATCTTACAATGCATTCAGAACCATCAAAGAAACATTACATTTTATTACTCACATTTTCAAAGTACTTTGTTACATTATCAATCTTTGGAAATGAATAAATTTATGTACAGTGCTCCTTTACCATAACTCTCCTAAGTTACACATTTTGCTTCCAGGATGAGACTTTAAGTTAGTACAGGGGCAAATATCTAGTATCCTCACAGAACAGAGACGCCCCCAGTCTGAAATCCTGCTACTTCTTCAGTATCAACAGTGAAACGAATTTTCCCACAACTGCAGCACTTAACAGTAGGCATTTAGTTTATCGCCTTGCTCAGGGAGTAAATTTAGAAAAATCAAGAGCAAGTTCTAAGAAACTGCCTCAGCAAAATCCTGAGGCTTGAGGAGGTTTTAAAATAATATCTTCATGTTAGGTTTAAAATAAAAATGGCTCTAGATGGACATCTTTAATGTTAAATGTATGACATGGAATATCTGGATTATCATGGACAGCCTATTAATCTACCTGATAGGTGAAAGAAAAGTGAAAAGTCTATGGTTTCCATAAACACTGTGGGTGATAAGGAATTGCAGATTGCTGACAAGTAATTAAGCTTTCAATTCCAATCTCTTCAAAGCTATATCCTTACCCTGTATGTGGGAAGTCTTTTATGCATTCACCAAAGGCTGGGATTGCAAGCCCTTTTACTCCTCTGTCAGGGGACATGCCAGGAGGCATGCTTTTCGAGTGAGGGTCAGGCAATGGTAGTAAATGCAGCTGCAACTGAAAAAGCACTCATGGGCCTTGACAATCTTCACTGAAAGACACCATGCAAGTTCTGATGAGCATAGGAGAAAGAATCAGTGATGGAAGTCAGGGAGGCTGCAATCCCGGCTCTGCCACAAGAGTAATTCTTTAATGTCTTGGTCAGTTTCTATTTGTATGACTCAGGGGACAGATGACTCTAAGATGCTGTCAACTCTAGTCTAAGCTATGTCTAATCAAAGATAGGTGAACACTATAGGTAGTATCACAATTATTCAGACAAATTAGGACAAAGTGCATCATAGACACTTTTAAAGACAGGTTGTGCTCCTTGGTTTTGAGATGTAGGTAGCTGGCAAGACTTGATTCTCTTCTACCTGTTGCCTCTTGAAACCATGATCATTTTCCTGGTTTGGATCAAAATCCCTGAAAAGGTGATGTACTGTGCCATTTTGAGATAGGATCCTGGCCTGTAAATTCTGGAAACTGTGAGTTATGTTTACTCTGCAGCCCTGACTCGATGACAGGGACATCTGAAGGTGAACAAATACTTGTAGTGTGGCGTTGGAGCGGGTTTGCTTCCTGCTCCGAGCCTCGGTATGTTTAATGAAGGCAAAAACCCAGGACATTACCAAGGATTCCCTGTACGCACCAATTCTACACGATGCTGTCTTCAGCCTCCAGGTTTTCCAAGCCCAGACAGATCACCTTCTGCACCCAGAACTCTAGGACAAACGCTACTTGTTTCAGAGTGTTCTTTGTACAAGACTGTTTGTTCTGGGCCTACCCACTGCAACTACCTTAGCTCGGGTAGAATCTGTCATGAGTTACTAAGTGCGTTTTCAAAACATCAGTGGCCTTTTTAGAAAAGCTGAAAAAGTCATCTCACTGAACATGTCTGACTGAATACATGTACATGTACGTACAAAATGTACACGTGAGTGTGAAGATACATATGCACAATTTAGTTACACACACAAACTGGAGACTGAACCCAGGGTCTGTGCAATGCAAATACCACCACAGTTCACTCTGTTATTATTTTTTAAGGCAGTCCTCACTAAGTGCCTGCTTTTCCCAGGCTGGGCTAAAACTTGCAATCTTCCTGTCACAGACTTCCTGCACACTGGGATTACAGACATGGGTCACCATAGCCAGCTTGACATATACCTTTCCAAGGAAATATCTGAAAATCAGTATCAAGAAGTGTAAATGTTTGATTCATCACCCAGATGAGTACGACATCCACAGACCTCATGGATCTACACATATGAGACACTGTTGTTCAGTCACTGAGCCGTGCAAAGTAACACCTGACTACTTCTTGCATTCTTAGGATACATTAATTTTTTAAATTGCTGAGTCAGTGTATTATTACAAATCTGTCAGATTCAGCAATACTAATTTATTATTTTACAGTTTCAAAGTTAAAAGTCTAACTTGGGTCTGAATGGCCTTACAATCAAAGTAAAGGCAGAGTACTTTTTTTCTGGAAATACTAGGGGAAAATCTATGTTCTTGCCTGTTTTACCTTCTGGGAGTCACCCATGTTCCTTGGCTCCTGGCTTTTTCCTTCTATCTCCACAGCAATTGATAAACCATGCTGCCCCCTCTTCTTTTGCTGGCCATACCTGGGAAAAGTTCTCTGATTTTAATTACAGTTTGCTTGGACCCCATTTGTGGAACAGAAATTCTCTCATCTCTAGGTTCTCGACCTACTCACATCTACAAAGTCCTTGCTGTATAAGGCAACAGGGTTATAGGTTTGGGGATTAGAATGTGCTGTTCTACTTAGCCTGTTATAATTAATGAAGGCCTTCAAGAAAGCTTATTTTTCATACTCAAAGATGAGCCATATGAAAAAAATTCAGCCTTAGAATAAGCTAAACAACATGTAGGGCCCAAAGGGCCTGGGCTGTCACCGAGCTAAGCCGATTACTTTCTAGATGAGGAAACTAGGACCCACTTGGACTGTGGGCATTGCTAAAGGCCACACCAACTGGTTCATGAAGGAGCTATTCCAGGCATCCAGGACTTTGGCTTTAGTTCTTGTCCTCTCTCTGCCTCTCCCTGTGGCTCTCTGCGATTGGTCTGTCACAATGAAGAAGCCTTTTGTCTTATAAAACCCCAGATAGAAGTCTCTATTCTACTTGAATGAAGAGATTTAGATGACAACAGAGAAATTTTAGAAGGCTTGCAGATGAAATGTCAAGATGGCTTGCCATTTCACAAAAGAATCATTTTTAATCCCAAGTGACAAAAACACTGTCTTCCCACAGGAAGATGGTATTTAAGCAAAGGTCATGCAAAACTGGGGGAGAGGGGCTGCAGGTAGAATATATGATGTACCAGAAATTTAAGGATAAATTCAGAGGATCGTTGAACTTGAAACTTCACAGTTTTCCAGTTTACCCTTCGAGGAGAGTTTACACTCTCTTTGAGTCTACAAAGCCATCTGTCTGTTGTGCACATCTAGGAGTTGCTCATCATATGGGCATCACGTGTCAGAACCCCTGGGAAAATACCGAGGAGCAAGATGGAGATCTTGCTCCTACAGAGCCGAAAGGGTTTCCCGAAGCATGCTCTGTGGCTCACCTGCCCCAGAACTCACACCACCCTCGATCCTACCCTTCCACAGACAAAGAAGGAGGTAGCTGGGATTCTGCATGTTAGCAGACTCCTCAGATGATGTTAACGCCATACCACACCAAAGCTCCCTATCACAAAATTTCCCCCTAATTTCCATAAACACAAACAGGTCAGCTGAGACCCCATTGTCAAGTACTCCGGAGGTCACTGGGATTCCCAGCAATGGCTCCATGGTGGGGTGGGACAAAGAACTTGGCAGAAGTTGTGCCCTCCCCTAAAGATGACCCGGGCTTCACTCTGATGGCCTGGACTTCACTGTCTTCGAGGAAGCTCTCAGATATTCAGGGAAGTGAATAATCCCCCAGGGCCAAGATTTGGAACTCCATAAACTCATAAATGGATTGAGGTCAGCCAACTCAAAAATCTACATAATGTCAAATTCAAACCGGCGCACAATTCAGTTTCCCATATTCACGCCATTTTTCCCAGGTGTTCAAATAGACTCTTCCCATGACAAGCGGATGTAGAAAAACTCAGCATTTGTCTAAACTCAAAGCACAATGTGGTACCACAAGCAAATAGTTGGTGTGACCTAATTTCATATCCAACAAGATGAACGGACTCCGAGCACTTTGCTTCCTTGCATGGAAATCTCCAAGCCTCGCACTGTGAGAAGCTCCTAACAGCAGGGTGTAGGTCAGGTATTTAAATGTCACTTAATAACCTGGTGAAATCTGGCCAATCTCAAAATGTGAATTTCACAGCTATTACGAGTTGACTGTGGATGCCGACAGGCTCCAGTTCACTCAGCCTTTGTCAGAGGGATTTCACATTTAACGACATCTCGTTGAATAATAGATGCACCCAGCACTTTTACTGTGAATAGCATGGCCGGGAACACTGCACCTTCTAAACGTACCAGATGCACACAGCCAAACCCATCTCATGAAACTGCTACAACTACTTGTTTCTAAAGTAAAAAAAAAATTTAAAAAAGTTACTCTACTTTAGTTGGACAATAAACTGTTACCGTAAGTGCTTATTTTAAGAGCTTACTTTAAGCATTTTTTATCTGCTAAGTTCATTTGACAACTATTTATTGAGTATCTCCTATGTGCCAGGAATAATGCTAACCACAGGGAACACAATGACAAAAAAGCAAAAACGAAACAACAACAACAACAACAAAACAGAGGCAACACCTAGTATCATGAAACTCAGTAATTTTTTTCTTTTCTTTCTTTCTTTCTTTCTTTCTTTCTTTCTTTTTTTTTTTGAGACAGGGTCCCACTCTGTAGTCCAGCCAGGACTGAATTCACTATGTACCTGAGGCTAGCCAAGAACTCGTGGCCATTTTCTTGTCTGAGGCTCCTGAGTGCAGAGGTGACAGGCTTTTATCACCAGGCCCAGCAATCATGCAGTGCTGGGGAACTGAACCCGCAGCCTCGTGCTTCTTAGGCAAATCTTTTTCTCCCCTCATTTTATTGATATGTATAAATGCAATACATAAAGTTTGCATTGATCTTGAGTATTTTGTGCATATACATATCATGGCAAAATTATAGATTCTTCCCTTCTCTCTGCCATCTTCCCAGTCCCTCTGCCTCCCCTCCAGCTCCTCTTATTTCCTATATTAACTTCTACGAAAGAAATGTGATCTGGGTTTCTCATGTCAGAGAAATCATCTGATATATATCACCTTCTGTTTCTGACTCACTTGACTAAGCATGATGGTCTCAAGTTGATCAGGCAAGTCTTGTAATCACTGAGCTACAACACCCCAGCCTTGAAATTTAGTACAATATATTTTTTAAATTAAGGGGCAACTGACAGCGGGGACCCCTTCTGGTCCATGGAAACTTTAACCCTTTGTCTTTGTTTTCAAAATAAAACCATCCCCTTTGCAACTTGAAAAAAGTTTAAAACATGAAAAGTAAAATAAAACAAAGCCAAGGAATAATTTAACTAATAAAAAGTGGTAATAAGTAATCTGCAGGAAATGAAGAGGAAATGACAGGGAGGAGAATAAGGGGATCTACCCTTCGAGTGAGAGCAAAAGTCTTTGCAAGCGAAGTGACAGCCACTCCAAATTTACGAACCTGTGTTAATGCACAACATTCTAATTAGGGGCTTTGCATTGACAATATTATAAGAAATATATTACAAAAGGCATATATTTCATTGACACTTTACAGAAGAGTCAATGTTCACAGCCGAATAATTCATATCTTATTTGGTCATTAAAGGTCGGGCAAAATCATCATATTGGTATTTTTAAAAGAAGAAATTTAAGCCAGATACACAAAAATCTATTAACCACAAGATGGCGCAATTGACATTTATGAGCACATTGTGCACGGTGTTTGCGCATGTGTGTGTACACGCACACACACACGCACGCACACACACAATTTTGATCTCTTCACAAAGTGAAGGAAAAAAAAAGCCCATGGGAAAATAACAGTACTTTTTTTTTTCATCCTCCACTAAATTTTTCAAAGTGGAAAACTTTTCCCTAAGACTTGTCTGGGAAAATTAAGGCTGAATGGGTGGGTGGCCTTAACTTTTAGGTGGTCTGACTGTACATAACGATGCCAGTTACTTCAATTCTTCAATTGCTGAAACATGCGTTCCACTAGGGCAACCTTTATCCTTCTTGTCAAGACCAACAAAATTAAATAACTTAGAAAATTACACAAATAGCAAACAAGTTAAAAAAACCCTAAGGAATAAAAGACCCTGGATTTTGGTTAAGATCCCCACCATTCTGACGCAAACTTTTTCTTATGACTTACACTCTGGTGGCAAACATCGTCCTTTCTCCCACTCCCCCTCTGGATTCCCACTGCTCTCCTAGTCTTGCTCCTACTTGTATTTCTACATACTTTCTTGTGTCAACCATCCTCATTTTCATCTTTTGGGTTAAAGGAAATGACATGTTTGCTCTTCATTGTTTGGTTAATTCTTTTTTATTTGCTATTGATAAACTCTTTTCCTTTTTACGGATAAAGTCCAAGGCCTACCACTAAGTTATACCCCCAGCTCAGTTTTGATTCTTAAAATTCTTAAAATTTAGGGTCTCCCTATATTGTGAAATTGTCCAGGCTCAGCTGGAACTTGCAATCCTCCTGACTCAGCTTCAGAGATTATAGGCAAGCCTGTGCCACTGGGCTGGGTTAAATTATGCTTTTCTCCTGTAAATAAATTTCTAGAAGTTTAGCACACACATTTTTACACTGCTCTCCCAACAATGGCTTTACAAACTCCTCTGTCTGAGCCCTCAGCTGCTCCCGGCTCCTGGCTCTCACCACTCCTTCCCCAGCAGGTGGCTACACAAACTTTGTCTACTGCCATTGATCTTATTTTCTGAAATTCTTTACTTGACCTTCAGAACATTTTCATTCTCGTGCAGCTGCAAAGGTTTCTCATGGCTGCCCATGCTCTGGACTCATATTAATTTCAGTTTCGTTCTGCCTTGGCATTAGAGCACGTAACTCGATCCTCACATTTAACTAAGCGATTCTCCTTGCAGTGTGGAACCATATGGAAAGGAGAGCAGTAGAGATTCACCTTCTCCTAGAAACATTTCTTATTTTTCGGCTGAAACACTCATGCTGTTTCTTGGCATGGTGGCGTCAACCTGAGGAGCATAAAACCTGGAATTGGACAAGCTAGTCTTGACTTCTACACATTATCTGTGTGACCTTGTGTATGACCTCCTTGGGCCTCAGAGTTCTTTGTAAGATGAAGGCACTGGAAGCATGCTCTTGGATACCCCTTCTGGTTCTAAGGTTTCATAATCCCATAAATCGGGGTTGTATACTTTACCCAATATTTTCCAATGTGGTTTTCATTGATTCCTACCTACTAGTCGCAGGGCTGCTTTGGTTAGAGTGGAGGATAGGAAAGGACAGATGGAGAAGGAGAGGAGTGGGAGCAGGTCGTGGAGAGGGAGGGTGTCAGCTCCCGACTACCCTCTCCCCCAAATCCTATGGCTCTCCTGCAAATGTTGCCCAGGAAGAACAAAGCCTGGAGAAAGTTCCTGACCTGCCACCTGGAGAAACCTGTTAAGTGTGATGGCATCAAGGTGGTGGTGGAGCAGGTACCTGAGGGACGCTTGAAGGGAATCCCAGGCTACACAAACACCAGAATATCTCTTTTGATCTTAATCGTGACGCCCACTCTCTCACCTTGGATGCTGGGGCTGGTATTACCTTCAGTGACCACTTTGCCAAGCTCACTGGCAATGAATTCAGCTACAGCACCATGGTGGAGACCTCATGGCCCACCTGGCCTCCAAGGAGTAAGAGCTCCAGACTACCCACACCAGCAAGAGCTAGGGACAGAGGTCCTCAGCTGCTGGGGAGTACCCCCCCCCCCAACCGAGCCCCCAACAATAAGAAAACACTTTCCTCACAGTGTCCATCCCAGACCTCCCTGTGGAAGGGGAGTGCCCTGCAAGTCCCGGTGCACTCTTGAAACATCAATCAAGTCCACTGCACTTTGCCAAAAAACAAAACAAAACAAAACAAAAACAAAACAAAAAGCAAAAACAAAAAAATCTCAACTATTTGGGTGGCATAGTGTCTTTTGCAAGCCATCTTTTAAATCTTGTTTGGGGCAATGGAAGGAATAAACAAATTACATACAGAATGAGGTTAAAAATGATAATGTAACCTTCAAAGACTGAATAGGTCTTTTAGTGACATTTCTCTTTGACAAAGAATTAAAGTCAGCTGTTCCCAAACGCATAAGAGGGCGTTTGCCATTGGTTTTCCACATGTCCCTTGGCCACTGCTTCTCATACTCCGCCCCTGCGTCAGAGTAGTCTGGAGGACTGGCAGACAGACAGGTAGTGAAGCTCTCTTCCCACTACTGTCGCCCACTTCCCATGCCAGGAGAGTTTAAGAATTTGCATTTCTGCCAAGTTTCCTGGGGGTTTTGATTTTTCTCTTCTGGGACCACTGCCCTTTAAGACCCTCTGCGCTGAAGAAACCAGAGAGGCTGACTGCACGCTGCTCGTCACTCAGGCTTCTTACTGCATGGTGGCCCCAAACATTCACACCCACAGGCCAGTGGGTACGGACTTCAGTGTGGCTAAAGGACTTCACAGGTGCAATTAAAATACCCCTATCGCGGGCTGGGAACTATTAAGGAGTGATTGGATGAGTCCAATTTAAGGAGAAAGGTCACAATGAGGGAGAGACAAGAAGGATCAATATGAACAACAAGGACATGTGGCAACAGGATCAGAGAAACAGGTGGAGTGAGGAAGGGAGAGGAAGGAGCTGAGAAATGAAGGCGGAAGGGGAGAATCTCGTCCCTTGACATGTGCATCTCCCTCCCGTTGAGACGCTGAGATGGAACAAAACCGTTTCATTCAAAGGCTCAGGAACGCCCCAAGACCGACTTCCCTGAC
Organism: Ctenodactylus gundi; assembly: GCA_004027205.1. Taxonomy (NCBI): domain Eukaryota; kingdom Metazoa; phylum Chordata; class Mammalia; order Rodentia; family Ctenodactylidae; genus Ctenodactylus; species Ctenodactylus gundi. Next base: position 545,541 of record PVKB01000082.1, on the reverse strand, counting down.
TATCCCAGCCAACATTTTTGTTATTCGGAACTGAAGCAACACGCAGAATCTACCAACTTGCACAAAACCTTATTTATTTTAACTCATTCTTTTTATTTATTTCTTTATATGGAGGATTTCTTAGCTCCAGGGCATTAGATAGCATGCCCTGCGCCCTCACTGTGTGCCAATCACTGAAGCAAGTGCTCTGTGTTGATGGCCTACCTAAATCCCTACCATAACCCTATGAGTCAGGCAACCTACTTTATATAAAATCACACAACACAGATAATCAAGGCTAAAACCAAGTTTCCACCCTAGTCAGATTTCTTCTGCGTGCTTAAACATACATGCTTTTCTTGCTTGGACTAGCTCATAGTAGTCATTATGGAAAATTTGACCCACTACGCAGAAGTTGGAAAAAGTTTAGGTGTGGAAAGGGAATGGGTTTGAAGCCCCCAGCCCCTTCAGGCATTCCAAAGTATATGTTTTCACAGACACAGGCTGACCTCTGCCCTGAGTGTGAATTTGCAAGCCTGTTCATTCACTGTATCATTCTGCAATGTGTGATGCACAGAATTTACAGAGCTGGAGGCACTGAATATATCTGGTTTTCAAACCATCAGTATTACCTCCCTATCAATGAATCCCCAATGAATAAACAAATTAGCTTGCATTTAATACCCCCTTTAATTGTGCCTGTTTTAGGGACCAATAAGTAGAAAATTTCTAGTAAATTCTTCATTGTTTATGAAATACACATAGCCAAAAACTCCACAGCAGAGGCTCCAGAATATTCTCTGCCCTTTGATAAGAGAAGCTAGCAGGCAGAGCTTTTTGCAATTTAAGCTGGAATTTACTTCTAGACACAGTTATCCAAGTTCTAAGATTCAATATAAAAAAATAATAAAACCGAAAAAATTGCAAACAAGCATTTGCTACCATACAGCAAATCTATGTTCCACACAAGATATCACAGTCTACATTTCTCTACTCTGCCTGTTCTCGCTGATGAGGAGCCAAAAATTCTGCACTGTCCAATACTGAAGTCACTATGCAAGCGTGGCCAGGTAAATAAAGATGGTTTGAAAAAAGAGGTAGAAGTAACTATTCAGCTGCTCAGCTGTCCTTGAAGCAGGGACATGGCTTGTCTGACTTCGACACTATCAGTCAGTGCAGAGAGGAAATATTTCTATCCCAGAAAGTTCTATGGGTCAACTGGCCTTAGATGCTTCTCTGCACTGACAGATGCATATCAGTTGTGGACAGAAAAGATTCCTAGAGTCTCTCCCTCTGCACCTGACCCTACAGAGTCAAGATAAAAAATTGTTTCTCAACCCTGGTGCCAGGCCCTGATGGGTTACCCGGGTGATGGTGGCTGGGGGACCTAAGGGCAGCCCACAGGGTTCCTCTCCCCCTCTACAGTGCCAGCAGAACTAAATAGAGTCGAGAATCTCCGCAAGAATACAAGAGTTTGGGATTTGGATTACTGAAAACTTCTTGGATTGAAATCATTTTGGGAACAGAAAGCAATGAGTTTTTGTAATCCTCTGAGAGTAATCTCTGAAAGATCTAAGATCAGATCAAGATTCATCTAAGTAATAGATCTGAACAAATAGCGGGGAAATGTCACCTTTCTGCCCTTGTATTATTGCATTCAGCTGTATTCAGAAGGTGGTACAGGAGTTAAAGAGGAAAGTTTGCCATCACGTAGGTTTTAAGAACTTCTAATTTTATCCAGATTGCTACTCAGCTCAATTTGCCAGCTCGCAGACCGGAGGTAGGGCTATTTTAAAAGCCCAAGGAGAAAATCTTTAACAATCTATGCTGCTCACCTTCCTCCATGAAAAACAGCAAGGAAATGGACTTGTCCCAACAAAAATGTGGAGAGATTGCTTATGAAGGCTTAGCACTTTCAGACAGACCCCTGTGAGAAGCCACTTTGCCTTGAGATGTCCAGTTGTGAAAAGTAACAGAACACAAAAGAAACAGAAGAATGGCTTAACTTCTTCAGTTATTCTGAGACCTAGATCCTTGGAGAAACCTCCAGTACCAAGTCACCAAGGCAAAGTATATCCAGCAGTAATCTGAGTGCAAAAAGGTGGCTTCAGATATTAAAGACAGGTAAAAGCTGTGGAGCAACAGGAACTCTCACGCTGTGTCAGTATGAGCACCAAAGGACACAGCCACTTTGGAAGACAGTCCGGCAGTTCCTCACAAGGCTAAATACACTCTTACGGGATTCAGCACTTATGCTCTTGGAGTTTGTGCAAGTGAAACAAAAATGTAGGTCTGCACAAAAAAGTGCACATGGCTCTTTAAGGCAGTTACATTCAAAACTGTTGTAACTTGGATGAAACCAAGGTTTCCCGTAACAGTGAATACATAAACCATGTAAATACAGTTAATAAAACACTGCTCACTGCTAAAAAGATAGAAGATATCAGGCCACCAAGAGACATGCAGAACCCTGAAACACATCCTACCAACGGTAAGACACCACACTGGAGGCTTTTCTTTACTGTCAAAAAGTACCTGAGACACACAGTTCGTATGGCAAGGATGAAGACGCAGACACGGAGAGTTTTTAGGACACTGAAACCACTCTGTACCACCATGGTGGCGATTAGACGACATCTTGTATTTGTCAAACCCCACTGAATAAACAACTGCAAGAGGGAGCGCTCATGTGAATTATGGACTTCAGGTAGGAACAACAGGTCAATGCAGGTTCGCTAGTTGTAACAAATGCTCTGTAACGGGGGCAGTGTAGGAAGGCGTGAGCTCAGGGAGTACGTGGAAATTCCTGCACTTTTCACTCAGTTGTTCTGTGTGCCTAACACTCCTATAAAAACAAAGTGTGTTATAAATAAAAAATACAAAAGATGAGAAATAAGAATATGGACTAGGAGGCAATCAGGATCTGTACCGGTCCTTCCTCTTCTATCTCTGACTTATTTGTTTTTGGCTTTTCTTTTGCATCATTTGGTTTAGTGGAATATAGAAGCTGGGTCCTGGAAATGACTCTGGACTGTCCAATGTCTTATACCTAGGATCTCCCCTCTCTGCACCCGACCCTTCAGAGTCAAGAGAGATAATTTCATTGACTGCCAAATGTTCTGCACAGACTGGACTGGCAGCCTACAGACTGGATTCTGCTGGCAGGCATAAGTTGTTGGTCAGCAATTTATCTTATTCTTTAATTTTAGCTATTTGCCAAAATTTAAAATTAAAAACTTTCAGTTTAAAAACCAGAAGAAGCACGAAGTGTCCAGATTTCCACGTAGCAATCCTTGGCCAAAGCTCACTGGTTTAATCTCTGTGACCTTCCTGGGAAAGGAGGCACTGAAAGTTGAGACCCTGTCGCACTGGCTTAAGGTACTTCACGATGAACTCACTGTACTCTCGAAAAACACTGTAAGGTCAAAAGGTCGAACAGACTTCACAGCCTGGGCTGTAAAACAGGGTAAAGTGTCAATTGTTTATCCTCGAGATCACGTGGCTATAGGAACTAATCCAGTATTTTGACAGAGAATCTGCTGTCTATCAGTAGCATGGGAAAATAATAAAATTAAAATTCAGACTGTGAGTCAGGTGTGAAGGAGCCTACTTGTAATACTAGCACTCTCGGAGGCTGAGGTAGAGGGACTGTGAGCTTGAAACCAGACTTAACAAACTAATGACTTAGTGAGGCTCTGTCTTAAAATAAAATATAAAAATGGATTGGAAATGTAGCTCAGTGGAAAGACCCTGAGTTCAAACCTCGGTACTGCAAAAAGAAAAAAAAAATCATACTAATATCACATTCCTTCCATCCTTAAGGACAAAAAAATCAGCAATTTGAGCCATCCAAAGTTGACAAGCATTTTTCAAAGCTCAAATTTATTTAGAATACGAAAGGCAAAAACTAGGATAAAGCAAATCTGCTGTGGCATATAGAATATTTCAGAATCTTCCAAAACCAGGCATCAATATCACAGTCTTCCTGACTGTACAAGAGGGAGCAGAAAGCTGTGCTGTGAATCAGGGACCTAAGATACGATGCCTTCTTTGACTTTGAGTCATTGGGATGATCTCAGAAGAGCCTGTTCAAATTTCTGGGCAGCATCGTTGCTGCTATGGTAATAATAAGGATTGGTGTAGCTATACTTCTTCAGAGAGTTTCTTAGAATACCCATTTCTTCAAAGACTTATATAAAAACAAGGTTCTATTTTCAAGAGTTTGGGAATGTTCTTTTATCAGGCCTTGAAGGGCAACCTATGAAGAGTATGTATTTAGAAGAGGTCCTACAGAACTGGAATTTGGGTAACTTTGTTTCATTTAGTGCATTTTACAAGTTAATTCCGCAAAAGAACATTTTTCTAAAAGATAGCATCTATTAACTTTGAGCGTAACTTCCATCCTTCGGGATGCACTTTGGTGTGTCTCAAAGATGCTGATATCCATCTGATGTTAGGGCCTGCAGGTCCTATGAGGGGTGTTCAGTACATGTTTTGAATTTAAGGAATGAGCATGCATTGTATCTAGAGAGGGATGAGGATAGGATGCTGCTAATTAATTCATTTGCATTTCATCTATTTTTTTCCTCGAGAAAACAATCTATTTTTTCCTCTCTTGCTAAGATAACTATGAAAGTAGCAATGGAAAGGATCGTTCTCTGTGCATTTTCTGAATTTGATTTTCTGAAGTTTCCTTTCTCTAGATATAGTATGGGCTCATGTCTTCCAAAATTACCATTATGTTGTTAAAATATTGAAGTCTGGCAAGAGCAGGGCTATTGTGAAAACATTAGAAAAACATAATTACCATACGATAGCACCACCTTATTTGCATATTTCAAAGGTGCATTTTGATGAGCAAAGAAACAATTTTCAGAAAATATTCTCTGTGTCATGATTTCTATCCTCTTTGCTGCCCTTATACACAAAGGTCTGATCAGAATGGTTTATTACACAAATCTGAAATAAATCAGGATTTTAAAAAATATACTTCCCACGAACAATGCAAGCTTATAATCTTGTATGGTACCATAGGGGTGAGTTAGTGAGCCTTGAAAATGTAGCTCCTTCTTTAACACTAAATTCCTTAAAAGAGCATGTGGAAATGCTACTTACTTCTAGGTGCTGCGACACCAGCAAGCAGGCATGGAGGGGTTAGCTTGTGAACTGATTATACCAAGGATTAAGCCACTGTTCAGTGTTGTGAAGATAAATTCGGACTTAGAAGACACTCTGAAAGGGAACATTCAAATTCTTCATATGAAGCTTCATTTTTTTCCTCCCAGATGGGTAGAAACTGATGCAGATATTCTTTTATATATTGAACTCAACACTGCTTGTTACCTTCTCTAAAGCACTCAGCAGTGACAGCAAGTGACTTTATTCACAGGGTATTAGTCATCCTTAGGCAGGCCAGAGGATTACTGTCTGCTCAGAGAAGAGACTTGTGTCCAGCATTTAAAAAGAATTTGTGCGTGCGTGTGTGCGTGCATGTGTGTGTGTGTGTGTGTGTGTGTGTGTCTGTGATCAGAACAGGGATCACAGCCAGGATCTTATGCTATATATTATGCTAATGAGCTATCCTCAGTCCTTTCAAGGAGATTTTAATACTAATAAGCCACAAATCAGCAACACAGAATATTATGACAAATTCTGATAAAGATGCCTCTACAGTCTTTCACCAAAATTCAAAGAATTAAATTTCATAGCATCACAATGAGTATCTGGGCCAGGAAATTTCAATTTATTTACACTTATAACTATGAACCAGTAGGTTTTTAGGCTTTATTAATGAGAACATAATATTTCACCAACATGGGGGTTTTCTCTCTCACTAGTTCTACCCTGTGCAGTTCAGACATAAACTACTCATTTGATTTTCAAGCACAACACTTACACAGGACAGTGATAAATCAGAGCGTGTAGAAGGGACTGGGGTGTATAGAGACCCAGTGTCCGTGTGGGCAGTGTGAACGCTCTTAGGCATAGAGTGATTACTTGATTAGTCTTGATTACTACTGTAACTTAGATTTGGAGGGTCCCCCCAAAATCTTACGTATTTAGATGTGATGAATAATCTGTGCCAAGACGTGCTGGTAGAAAGGGACTCGTTCTGAAGGAGTAGATTGTGCGTGTGTAGAAGACAGGCAAGTAGTAGGTTACAGATGACAAATATGTGATGGATTAGTGATGTACACCTGGGAGGGTGGAACAATGAGGCTGGATGTGAAGGGGAGGATCACTGGGTCAAAACCTGGAGGAGTATATGCTACTTCCTTTGGGACCTGGCTTCCTGTTCGCAGTGCTGTGAGGAACAGCCTCCACTTCCGCCATGTGATTCTATTGTTGCTGGCTGCCCATGAATTGACCGTGACCTGCTGAAAGTGTTTGCTAAAACAAACTTTTCCTCCCCTAGCTTGTGTATGTTGGGCATTCTGTCATATCAGTGAGAAAGTAACTAAGACGATTACCTTTGTAATGATCTACTGCTCACTGTTTGGAAGAACAGAATGTGTGCACCCAAAAAAGAAAGGACTTTGGGAAGAAGTGACTGCTGGTTGTGATGTGCAAGGAAAAGATAACTTTCTAAATTTCAGAAAAAGAAATAGCGTTGACAGTCGGAGACTACTCTGTGATACTACAGAATATTATTATGTTTTTAAATCATAACGTCCAACTTAGAAGTGAATATAGACTTGTGTAAAATCTTCTACTTTCCCCCCGTGTCCCACCATCAGCCAAAGAACTGTTTCTGTGGTTCCTCTCAAAGCAGAGAGACCTTACATGAATTTTCACAAATCAATTTAGATTTATAGAATGAATATTATAATTTTCCTCTTTCTGCTGCTTCAACAAAATACTTAGAATATGTTAGAGTTTCTATGTTATTGCTCTCTAACTTCCACAGAACTCCAATGATAAAAAACATACAGATTGACAAATCATAAGCTGAACTAATCGGCAATATTGTAAATATATAAATGCCAAAGGATGAAATGAGGCCCTTAATCAAATTCTCCCTTCATGTCCTTTGGCTCTGGGGATTGCTATGGTAACTGGGAAAAGCTACTGCAAATAAAAAATTTTAGCTTAACAATTTTTTTTTTTTTGCATGTGTGAAGAGTTTTTCTTTGCCAGTTAGGCAAGGATTTGAACTTGGCTTGATTCTTCTTCCATGGAAATAACACATCGTTCACATCGTTAAAGTCTTAGAAGATATTCTGAAATTGTTTCTAACCATTAAGAAAGTCACAGTGGCCAGGCTGGTGTGGGTTAGCATAGACGTGTCTATAGCTGTAACACAAACATGCATACACACATTGTGGGGAAAAGGAACCCTTCAACACTGGTGGTGAGTTTGTGAACTGGTTTTCTATTAAAGAAAGCAGTGTAGAGATTCCTCAAAAAATTAAAAATATATTTCACTGATCCAGCTATACTTCTATTTTTTCAGAGGAGTTAAAAAACATTATAAAACAGTAACACACGCATATCCGTGTATGTTGCAGCAGAACTCATAATAACTAAGTCATCCTGTAAACTGCTGATATGCTTATCAATAGATGAATAGATGAAGACCAATTTGTATGTAGACAATGCAGCACTACTCTACCATAAAGAAGGATAAATTGGAGTTATTTGTAGAAAACAACTTAAGAACGTTATGCTTAGAAAAATGAATGAGACACAGGAGCTTATATATCCCATTCTTTCTCTAATTTGAGAATCTCAGAGTATGAATAAGTAAAGGAGGGGGCTGGAGGAAAAGCACAGTGGTTGAGGCACATGTCTAGCAAGTGTAAGGCACTGAGTTCGATTCCCCAGCACCCCATAAGCCGGGTGTGGTGATGCCCATGCATAATCTCATTACTGGGGAGGCTGAGGCAGAAGGAATGCCATAGGTATAAGGCCAGCCGGGGCTACACAGTAAGTTCAGGACCAGAATGGGCCACAGAGTGAGACCCTGTCTCAAAAACAAAACAAAACAAAACCAATAAAAACAACAACAAACAGTAAAAGAGCCAAATAACAGACACGGAGGAAATGAGATAGATATTGCAGAAAGGAAGAAGGTAGGGGAAGGGAGAGAGTAGAAAAGGGACAAGGGAAGTAAAAATAACAGAGATGTGATATGTGTGTGTGCTAATTCCTCAATGTGAGCGTAATTATTCTCAATCACAAATGTATACTGAGAAAAAGAATAATTTTGGGAGAAGCATATTGAGGAAAGCTAATAGATCTGGAACATTCAGACAATTACCTGACTCCAATCACGTCACAGCAAGGATCCCACGATCCTGGGAGTCTACAACCAGAGAGCCCAAAAGTCCAGCCTTAGGAGTCCTATAGTGTAAGGAACAGGTGGACTACCATTCTGTTCACACTTCCCATTCTTTCAAATCACTAAAAAGCACCAGTAAATCAAAACACAGGATGTACAGTGGTCTTTTTACACAGCAACCCAATTTTTCAGCCCACCACCACCACCGTTCTGCTCTACTTCCCTGACCTAACCTGAGAAAAACATTCATGATGATGTGAGCCCGGTAGAAGAAAGATCTGGGCTCTTCCCGTTAGAGAATGATTGTCTTCCGACCTTGAGACAGCAGGGTTTCTGGAAACAGGCCACACTGATAGTAAGGGCAGGATGAAGTCTGTGAGCATTTCCTCGGCATCTACTTTGACCAAAGGTCCTTGCTGACTCTAAAGGAAACACAGAGGTAAGCAGAGTCCTCTATCTCAAAGACCTAGCCACAGAGCGTGGAAGAGAAACACACAGGAAGGTAGATCATCTCAGAGTCTTTATTCTCTCCTTGTCTCTTCATGAGGCTACATGCTAGCATCATGAACTCAGGCTGTGTAGAACAGCTTCTAGGCCTCCTTGCCTTCTTCCTGCATTTCTGCTAGTTCAGATCCGCACCCCCGAGCTCACTACCTCCTCCGTGGTTTCAACTCACCAAACTTTCCATTTCTAATAATTTTCACCCTCTGCCAACATTCCTCTCATCCTGTTAAACCCCTTTGAAAATCCTACTCTCTTTCCCTACATCAAAACAATCTAAAAGCCTGAGCGTGGTTGTCTTAGTGACTTACTTGTTGCTGGGACACATTACCCAGCACGTACAACTTAAGGGAGGAAAGATTTATTTCAGCTCAGTCTCATTCGGGGGTGGCTGGTAACGGCAGGAAGGTGTCTGCAAGAGAACAGCACCTGCTCTCAGCCTCACAAGTGGAAGAATCAGGGGCCTCCAGGAAAAGCTGGGGTAGAAGCGTCTGCTCCTCTAGCCCACAGACCTGTGATATAATCTATCACACACCTGTGCTCCACTACACACCTGTAATCCAATCCCCATGTCCAGGCCCCGCCTCTTAACAGCCCATAGGCATTCCACAACATCCGAATATGTGAGGCTTTGTGGGGACATTCCCACCCCAAGCCACAAAGACGGATGGTGTTCCAGACTGGTGATTACTGGCTCCAAATATTATCTACCATTGCCTGCAGCTTTCTCTCTTCTCTTCTCTTCTCTTCTCTTCTCTTCTCTTCTCTTCTCTTCTCTTCTCTCTCTCTCTCTCTCTCTCTCTCTCTCTCTCTCTCTCTCTCTGTGTCTCTTCCTCTTTCCCTTCTTCCTTCCTCCCTCCCTTCTTTCCTTTATTCCAGGAGTGACAATACCTCAAAAGTGCTCCATCCAGGCTCTTTTACACAAAACCCATCAGGAGCACTTCTAAATCGTTTAACCTAAAGTGAGGACCTCAGCTTGGTCAGAGTACAGCCTGGCTCCTTCCCCCTCCATGTCCCTCAAGTGCCACTCTGTGGGGTACGACCAGCAATCTTCACTTTCTGAGAACAATGTTTTGGAACCGAGACCTAATTTTCTCATAGTCAAACCAGTAGCAGACACGGTATGCGCCAAAATAGCTGCGAGAGTTGGTGGTTTAATCGCCACGGGCAGAAATCTCTGCATTCCAGGTGTGCTTTTTTCCCTCTCCTCTGAGACACAAAGTGCATCCCGTTAAACTGATTCATGTGAGCTACGAAGAACGCGCTGTAGCCCTCCCTATTTACCAACCTGAGGATCAGCCATTTATCATCTGGATGCACAAAGTGGGTTGCATTGCAAATCAGATAAAACCACCCCGGCCATATCTCAGGGAAGAGGAAGAGACTGTCAACTTATTGAAAATGTATGAAAATAAATCCACCTGAGAGATATATTTTTGATCTATTCCAGTGGGACATGATAAAAATGTCTCTGGGTAAATTTTATTGCTGCTGAAGAGCAGAGGATGACAGCCCATAGAGGAGGACTGTGGATCACAGAGCCCACAGGCTCTGTCTCCTTTCATGGCCAATCCGTCCACTTTCCTTTTTATCTGATCTATCCAGTTGAATCACAGAGCTGAAAGGGAACTCTTAGATCCTTTTGCCAGATTTTCAACCTGAAATCCACAAGCTTTCAAGGTTGTGATACCTCTAAAACTTTGAGTATTTTTTTTGTCTGAGAGCATCGATAAGACCTTCAAAGAGGTCTATATGCCTTCAGTAACATATACAGAAATATACTTTTAAATTTTGGGTATCATACGTATAACATTTATCACCTTAACTATTATTAAGCATACAGTTCGGTAGTGTTAAAGACATTCACAATGCTAGGCACCCAGTCTCCAGGGCATCTGCATGTTGTACCTGGATTTCATCGATGGCCCTCCGTGCCGTAGAGGCCATCCTGGGAGCATGGGGAGCAAAGGACATTTTTGGGCTTCTGAAATCACATGTCACATGCAACTATTTATGTAACCTATAAGATCAATCCTGAGCTCCAGACCACAGGTGCTAGAGTTTGGACATAATTGGACCCATCAAAATTTATGTGGAATATTAGTTGCCAATGTAGTAATGTGAGACGGTGCATTTAAGCATTTAATATCTTTCTCAAGAGCCTAGAATATTTTTAGTCATACCTCATGAGGACACTTACAAAAGAGGACCTCCGGATCTGCTAAAGAAAGTGGCAAGAATGACAAGATAATTATGTTCAAAGCAAGGAGGTGTATTTTGCAGAGGGTTCAGGGCTACATGTCTTTACCGCAATTCATTTAAAAAATTTTAAGGACTCACTCTATTTTTTGATCACCTTTTATGTACTTACTACATTAAGTAATGGAAATCTCAAACAGAGACTCCCCTGGAAGACAATTATTGAATTTTAACCAACTGCTGACAATAGTCAGGAATCCCCCAAATCTGTTCTTTATAGATAATAGTCACCACAGACATATGGTAGAGGTGAGGAAAGAGCTAGAATTACGAGCCAGTATCACAGTGAGAATTTCTTTCACAGGCTGTGAGGCTCATGCTGGCTGTAGGCCTGTGGTGGTATTGGGGTTGGCGTGTGCCTTGTTTTAGGTTTGATGGGCCTTAGAAAAAAATTATTCCCCTTCATTCCTTCTAACACTAAAATTCCAGTGGTTCTAGTTTTAATTTATTCTGAAATTTCATCCTAGCAGTTCACTGAAAGAGTGTGACGCAATATTCTCATCAGAGGGGCTATTGTATGTTCCCTCACAGAAAGCCTCCTTTGGTGACCACACAGGACCTTGTTTACACAGGGCTCCTTTATTTCAGCAGAGATCCTGCCAAAGAGTTTAGGACCATTTAGTGGTGGCAGCCACAATCCTGGCGAGGAAAATCCTACTCACACAACTCCAATCTGCCTCCATTCTCTCCCTCCCATATGCTCTTTCCTTCTGTGGCTCCCTCTGCTGGCTGTTTTGGGATTCACTCTGGTTTTATCTTCCTTTGCCTCTTCTGTCCGGACTTTCAAGACTCCCACTCCTCTATCCTGGTGTCACTTGTCCCTCTCAATGCTGCTGTCACTAATGTATTCAACAGATGTTTGGCTTCCCCACCCCCTAATCCCTAACCCAACACATGCAGCCTCTCTGGCTCTCATGAAGGTGGCAAGAACCTGCTTCCTGACTTTACCACGTATATAGTTAGCCGCTGAGTCCATGTTGTCTGGGGAACTGGAAAAAGGTAGGAGAGGTCAACAGAGATGCTCAGAAGTGGAGAGTTGAGAAGCCTAAGAAACAGGCACTTGGGGGATGACCTGGATTTGAGGAAATGGGTTGGAAGGCATGTTTGAAGGACTAATACAAAAGCCTGAAGCATCGCTGCCAAGCAAGCAGCAGACAGGAGCAAAATGTAACCTCGTAATAGTTAAATTTCTGATATGCTGACTCTATGCCACTGAGCAAAGAACACGACACCATCTCATTTAATCTTTGCTAAAATAAATTGCACAGCCTTATCCAAAGCCCTTCAGGAGTTGGCAGAATTAGAAATTAGAAACTGATCCCAGACCCTCTGTTTTACTATGTTATGTGAGGAGTATTTGCAGGCAGGTAGTAAAGTATCTTGCATGCCAGGGCGTCTGTCTCAGTTATTTTCTCATTACAAGGAAGCAATTTCTGATACCCACAGCTAAAAGGAGAAAAGGTTTATTTTAGTAACAGTTTTTCTTTCTTTTTTTTCTTCTTTTACTCTTTTTTCTTTTGTGATATAAGGTCTTGCTCTGTTGCCCAGGGTGGTCCTGAACTCACTGTGTAGCACAGCCTGGCCTTGGACTCAGGACAATCCAACTGTCTCAGCCTCCCTAGTACTGAAATTACAGGTGTGCATGACCACACCCACCTTTTTATGTGGTGCTTGGGAATGAACTTTGGGCCTTGTACTTTTAAGGCAAGCACTTTAACCGCTGTGCCATTCCTCCAGCCCTTATTTTAGTAACAGTTTTAGGAGGTCTACGTCCATTCATGGGGAAGCTGGCAAGGGTGAGAAGGTCTGGCAGAGAACAGCTGCTTGGGGCAGCCCAAAAGAAAGATCAGTGTGTGGAGAGAAGCCGGAACTGTCATCCCAGCCCTTAGAGGACTAGGCAAGTGGGATCACCATGAGTTGGAGGCCAGCCTCAGGTACACAGTGAGTTCTGGACTATACAGGAAGCCCTGGTTTCAAATAAATAAAACAAAACAAAGCATAAGAAAACAAAACGGAGAACAAATCCTTTCAGGCCACACACTCGGTGATGATCCAACACCTACTCAATCACCTACCGCACCCTCAGTAACCTGCTCTCCCCCCAGTAACAGCACGGGAAAGCCACAGATAACCCACAACATCTAAACGCATGAGGCATTGGAGAGATGCTCCAGATTCAAAGCCTAAGAGAATCTGGTGTTTTCTGTGTGACTTACGGATGGGGGCAGAGATGGGGCATGACGGATGGTTTAAGCAGGGCTTTGTGTATTCCTTCATTTAACTTTTGATCTACCTGAATGTAAGCACATAAGCACGCGTGCACACACACACACACACACACACACACACACACACCCTCACTCACTGGGTAACATTATCTCATCTCTCTTTCCCACAGATGACTCAGAAGAACATATTTTCCCCATCAGTGTTCCATATCTGTTCAGTCTGTTCCTAACTACTGCCTTCGTGGCTAAGTACTGATATAACAGTATTTTACTTAAGCAAGTGAAAATAAGGTTCCAGAAATCCACATTTAATCCACTGGTCATTGTAGCTTTCCATGGTAGTGGCTTTTTTTTCTTCTAGAACATTATTTAGTAAGGAAGAAAGTTCTTGGCTCAGAATTTGTGGGCTAATTATCATTTTCCGTTATATGGTAAACACATTCCTGGATGGTGATATTAAATTTTTTCTAAGACTCCCCAGGAATTTCATTTTCTTTAAAACTTCGCTTATTACTTATTCATTAAATAGATTTATCCAGAAGCAGATAATACCATCTCTCATGAGTGCAAATTTCATTACCTTTCCCTGGGGTTAATAGATGAAGGTCAGATATAAACATGCCATGGAGCTTTTTACATTCTTAGGATGGCCGTTTTCCCAGTGATTACTGGCTGTCTTTAAAAATATTCTGTGAGAGCCTTGATTAGCAGACTTGACCTTTGAGATCCTCAGTGCGGCCTCCAAGGTAGAATGTACAGCAAACATTCTGTAGGGCATTGGCACCTGCTATTAACAGTTTCACACGTTCTACAGATTTCTTTCCTTGGGAGGAGAAAAAGGCATCAGACGCCTGTTATCAACATACAACAGACAAATGTTCCTTCTGAAGCTTAAATCAGAGTAAGATAACATGATGCCACGTGGTGCCCACGATGAGCACAAAAAGGAAGTGAAAGGAGAGTCAAATAAGTACATACAGCAAGGATCCAACTCTTAATTATACATTTTTTATGGTGACAAATATCAAATCCGGGGCTTTCACATGCCAAGCAAGGACGGATCCAAATCCCCACTTCTCTGCAGTTATTCTTAATCATTAAAAGGGCAACTTAGTGAGACCCTGTCTCAAATAGTAACTAAAAAAGAGGCTAGGGTTGTAGCTCTGGGTAAAGGCCTGGGGTTCAATCCCTAGTACTTCAAATCGAACTAAACCAAACCTAATGAAACGGAACCAAACAAAACCAGTATTTTGATATCTGTCTAGTTATGTGAATTAATCGAAGATCTTACATTTCCTCAAGTTAAAGGTTATGAGACCTAACACGACAGCCATACATACACAAATCCAGTATGACAATACTTCGAAGATTTTCAGTGTGCACCTCTAAATGTTGGTGCCGTATACTTGTTGACATACTTCCTTGGTCTTTGAAGCATACAACCATTTTTTTTCATGCATCAATCCATGTAGAGATTCATACTCCTCATCCTTACCACAAGAACACCATGACAGTTAATGCGGTATGTCAATTTGACAGGTGCCCAAGATGCCTAGATAGCTTGTTATTTCTGGATATGTCTGTGAGGGAGTTTCTAGATTAGATTAGCACTAGAATTAGTAGGGTGATTAAATCAGAGTATGCGCCCTAATGTGAGTGCCCTCATCTAATATACTGGGGACAACAGCAAAAAGGAGCAAAAAGAAAGATTCATTCTTTCTCTTTTACTCCCCTGACCTCTAGAGTTGGGACATTGGTCTTTTCCTACCCTCACTACTTCTTGGTACTCGGGTCATCAGACCCAGTTTTAAACCTATGCTATTGGCTCCCTTAGCTGTTAGGCCTACAGACAAAGAAAGGAATGATGCCACTGGCCTGCAGGTGACAGTTCTTGGGATTTTCTGGCGTCGGCAATTACATGAGACAATCACTTATGATAATTCTCCACCCCCACCCTCCCTCCAGTCCTCCCCATTCCTTCTCCTATATTCTCTCTTCTCTCTATTAATTCAGTTTCTCTGGAGAACTTTGAGTTACACAAACACAAAGTGATATTGCAGTAATAGGTTAGACCAGACTTGCCACCTTAAGGGCCCACAGGTGCCTTGGTGAAGTGGATAAAGCAACTGAGCCTAAGAAGTCACCTGCTTGCTGTGAAACATGCGGCCTTGTCCGTCTTTCCAATTTTCTGCTTTCCCCAGGGACACAAATATAAGAATTACTTGTACCTAAACTTCATTGTAAGAAAAGGACTAGCACAAACACAAAATTTCAGCTGATGCTTTACGTGACTGACAGGGCTTCATGGGATGTGCAGCGCTGTATGCTCTCAGAGAAAGGCCGTTACATCGTCCCAGGGCAAACGGCACAGTGGGTGCTTAGTAAGAAAGATTCAGTTGTTACTAAGCCTCAGCTGGTTGGTATGGAAGGTAACGCTGTAAAATGTGCACTCTCTTTTTAAAATTTAATAGTTAAAAATCTGAATTCCTATGTAAACAGTCCAATTTTTGAAGGACCACTACTTTGAATCTTTAAAAATAACATAGGTGTGAGGAGAACCCTTGATGCATTTGTACCTGACAAGTCACAAGTTTGAGATATCTCATTTAAATAGGGAGGTAGGAATTCTGTGTGGGGTGGAGATAGAAAAATCAACGGAAGAATTCAGTCTTTTCAAGTTCCTAGAACATGAGGAAAGCATATTCATTGATGGTTCCCTCTACCAGGCAGTGGGAACATGTCAATTCAGAACTTCTTCAGAGTAGCTAAAAATTATAATGATATATTGGTAGCTGAAATTAACTACAGTACGATCTACTACAGATTGCAGCGAGTGAAGGAGAAAATAAAATAAACACTGAGCTGGAACAGATCTGTAGGATGAGCAGGGAGTGAATTTTCTGGAAAACCCTCCAGAAAAAGTGGATGGAATGGGGATCATAATTTCAATTCTGTCATATTTTAACTGACCAAATGAAGATGACTGGAAAAATATGGGTAAAAAGAAGGCTGCTGGTCTTACATGAATAAATGTTGTACAATTCAGAAACACCATTAAAGGGTCTTTAAAGGTGTCACACTTCTTTTCTAGAAATGGCTTTATTTATGCTAAGCCACACGGTGATCTTTATAAGCTCTTAAAATGTTCTGCATAATTTTTAATACTGGAAGGAACAGCAATCCCATCAGATTTTAATTTCCTGATTTGCAAAATGGCGGTGAATTTGATTGCTTCTGGAATTTTTCAACTCCCTTATTTTGTGAGATTCTTTTGCTAGAGGTGACGATTGTGCTAGCATGGGAGGTGATATTTGTACTGATACAAAAGACCATTTTAAAGGAATGCAATTAAAATGAGCCCTAAAAAATTCACAGCAAGTAGTGTAATTTTTGATTGGAGCTTTATCTTGAAAAATGAAACCACAACCACAAAATTTTACCCTGAGGTTAACACTTAAGTTATAAATGTCATTATACATAAGAGACCAAGAAGAGGACAGCGTGAATCAAGTCATGATTGATTTGGGGCAAGCACACTTTTCTTCTCACTAATTTGAGTGGCAGAGAATACAATATCCTTTATTTTGTGTTTGACTTTCACAGCATGACAATCAAGAGGAGCAGATCTATAGGAGAGTTTGAAGCTTCATCAATTTGCACAGGAGCTTCTGGTCTTTGGGATTTAAATTTTTCTTTTCTAAAGCATTTATCTGATAAATGTTCTCATCTCTTTTTCTCTTAATTGTTAACCATCTGACTCTATCAGATTCTCTTGACAATGGCTTTGTGTTCAATCATAGCAATTTTTCAATTTCACAGCTTTATGAAAACCTGTTTTGTGGGACAAGAATTATTTGACCTTGTGTTGTTGAAGACAGAATTGACAAACATTGAATCAATAAAGTATCACCTAACATAGACCTGAATCTGAGTGTATGGTATTACTTTGTAAAGAATCAATTATTCATAAATATTCTTGTGTTTTCAAGATTTGTCTTTTTCTCACGTCAGTAATTACAGGACAGAAAAACAATAGAATATGATTTAATTCCTGTATAACAGTGACTATACAGGCTCACTTGATTCTTCTTTGTTTGATTATAGGATTTTAATGAGAATCGCTACCTATGAGATAAGCTCACTGTAGCAAAATTCTTATATTTCCTATCTGTTCAGTGATAGATATTTTCAGTAAACTGATGTTTACCTTCTAAAATCTGTGTTTTGGAGAAACAGACCAGAAAAGGAACTCATATAATCAGTTTGAAAATCCAACTTTGAGGTATGGACCACATAACACAATTTCAGAACAAGCTGCTATATATATATATATCTCCCCTTAGTAAGGACTGAAGATGAAATTCTGACATCATTCCTGTTTAACTGTGTGTCACAAACTTTATGCCATCACAAAAAACACTCTTATACAAAAATGTAAGGTATGAATCAGAGTGTAGAATCTGTCAAAAGATAAAAATTCTTAGGGAAATCTGCAATGAAATGATCTCAAAAGCTAAAATAAAATCTATAAGAATCCATTGAAAAGAAACAATACCAGGTTTAATTTTAAAGTTGAAATGATTGAAAGTAAAAAAAAAGTTATTACCTTTTAATAACAGGACTGGAGTAAGATTGTGACTCATTGCTAAGAGGCACCCTCTTAATTATAAGTTAGAAGCTATTTTATAATCCAATAATTTGCATGAAATAAGTAAAATTTTCAACCAAAGGCCAAACCATCCAATATGAATCGTCAATGATAATATATATAGGGACTTTATTAGATAGGGATGTACCTTTGGCCACTAAAAGCATTCGTAGCTGCATCACCTCCAGCACTTTCTGTCAGGACACAGCAGGGATTCTCCACCTGGTCAGTACTAACACTGTACACTGGACAAATCCTAACTGTGGGACTCTCCCGTGCTCCGTAGAATGTTCAGAATCATCCCCAGCCTCTTTCCCCAAGATACCAGCAGTACAACCCCAATTCCCTACATCCTACGAAAAATTACCACAAAAACATATCAGTGTATGTGTAAACACTGCCAAGTGTCCCCTGAGCTACCCTCAGTTGAGAACTGCTAGAAACAAGATCATTACTTGAGGGTAACTAACATTCATTGGCATTTTCATTGGCTTCCACAAGGTCTCCTGTATTGTATTTTAATAAAGAATTTTTCATTCTAGGACCATGTTTAAATGTTTGCTCATCACTAAGAACTACTTTTTAAGAATTTTGTGGGTGTCTGTGGTGCTAGAGTGGGAACTAATTCCTCAGTGCAGTTCCTTATCTCTTGTCCCAAGACAACAAGCAAATGAAATTGATATTTACCAAAGACATAGGCAAGGAACCAACAGGACTTTAAGGTTAAATAACTTGTTCAAGGGCAAGGAAGAAACAAAGTACAAGGACAGATTTGAACCTGGGAAGTCAGACTCCAGAGTTCAAGTGTACGACTGAGCTAGAAGCTCTACCAGGACTCCGGAGAAGCTACCAGATGGGAAGGAAACGAGCAGGCACATTGGAGGGTGATAAGAGAGGAAAACAAAGGAACTGCTCCATCAAAGAGGCAAGCAACTGCAGTCCCTGAGATAAAGAAGCAGTAATAACAGCAAATTGGCTAAGACCAAAGCAAGCAAATAAACTCCACTCTATGGAGATTGTCCCCTTGCTACACTAGACCTACTTCTCTGAGAGTCCCCTTCCCCATCTTCAAAGTCTTGTGAGAGCCAAATAAATTAGTTCTAGAAGAGAGAAGCAAACACCTTTTAGATATACAAGCTTCGTTAATCTACTCCGATTCCAATTAAGAACCTAATTTCTGTTAGTACAGGTCTAATGGGCTAATATCTATTCATGATTATTGTAAAGCTATGGAAAATAATGATCCTAAAATTCCAACACTTTGTAAAGGCGACACGAGGCTTAAAATCCAAAACCTAGCCTGAAGTTTTTATTTTCTTTAGGGATACGTGGTTTGTGCCTTTCCTCACCAGCTGTTTCACCTGATCAAGACACTCCAAATAACTTAGAAGTCATTTTGCATTCAAGCTTTGTTTATCTATTCCCAGAGCCCAGAGAAAAGGCAACCTGATATTCCAAACTCTATCTGAAATAAATGTGCAAAAGAATTCAAGAAAACGATTGCCTCCAGAGGCGGGAGAGAGGCTGTGTAATGAGGGGAAAGATATGAAAAATCTCACCTTAGCTTTCTAAGCTGCTGAGAGTTCACCAGACTCGTCTACTCTTCCAGGCAAATTGCAGTCCTCTGATTTCTTTCTGCTTTCAGTATCTAGTATAGTGAGTCCTCTGTATCCTTGGGTCCTGCAACCATGAAACTGTGGATAGAAAATATTTTTTTAAATTGTGTCTGCATTGAACAATGATAGAGTTTTACTGCCATTGTTCCCCTAATAATATCAATAAAACAACCTTAGAATTTACAGGGCATTAGGTATTATAAGTTATCTAGAAATGATTTAAAGTATACCAGAAGAAGCATGTATAATATATGGAAATAATACTAGAGTATTTTATACAAGGAACTTGAGCTTTCACAGATTTTGGTACCCACGGGGGTGTTGAAATCAACCCCCTCACAGACACCAAGGCAAGACGACTATCAGCTACAGAGGACAGAAAGGGAAAATACTTTCTATTTTCCTTAACTTGAACACTATTCCCAGCATTCCCTTTTCTTTGGCAAGGATACATTTGGTGTCTCTTGGGCAGTTCACTGTTCCCAGCACAGGGGGCAATGTTTCTGTTTACACTGAATGTGGGTCTCTTCACTGATATCATAATGTGGCCTGGGACATAGTACCATAAATTTGAGCTCTTCCAGAAAATGATCTGGCTCAGGAGCAAGGGTTGTGTAAACCATCTTAGACTAAGGTGTCAATGCCAATTTCTAAAATCTCCTGTAAGCCCTTGCTCTCCGGCCTGCTGGGTCTTAGCTAAACTCCCTTTCTGACTAGAATATTATAATGGCCAGACAATGTGACAGATGCTGAAGGCATTCTCTCTGTTTGCTTTGTTTTCTTGACGTTTAATATTTTTCAGTCTCACTTGAGTTGGAGGGGGCATGTGACCAAGCTCTGGCCAATGGAATATGGGCAAAAGGGAGGTCTATAATTATGGTGTCTTTCCCAGATATGTGGTAATTAGCTATTTCTAAGTAGTAGTAGGATACTAAGAAATAGAAAGCCTAATTTATTGCAGGAGCAGCACCTTAAGAGAAGCACTCTGAGTTGGAACTCTCCATGGAATGAAATCCACAATCTTTAAAGCATGGTTATCATGGTAATGTACTGGTTTACAGAAATTGTGGCAGTCTGAATAATGCTGCATTCTAATCCCCTAAACATGTCAATGTAGTGCCTTACATGACCAAAAGGGGTTTGTAGAAGTGATTAAATCAAGAATCTTGGCATTATCCTGGGTATCTCGATGGGTTCGATGAAATCACAAGAATCTTACAAGTGAGAGACAGAGGGATATATAATTATGACATAAAAGGAATATTATTGTGACACAGTTAAAGATTTGATCAGCAGTTTATCTCTGGCTTTGGACATGAAGTAAGGGGTTGTTCT
The DNA here is from genome assembly GCA_004027205.1 of Ctenodactylus gundi. Classification (NCBI taxonomy): domain Eukaryota; kingdom Metazoa; phylum Chordata; class Mammalia; order Rodentia; family Ctenodactylidae; genus Ctenodactylus; species Ctenodactylus gundi. The sequence goes on along the minus strand of PVKB01000082.1, from coordinate 524,694 downwards.
AGAAATTGGAAAAGGCTGGAAGAAGCAAGTGAATGGATTCTCCCCTTGAGCCCCAGAGCCTTGGTATTAGTCCAGTGAAACTCATTTCTTACCTATAGGACTATAAAGTAATAAATTCACATTGTTTGAAGTTACTAAATTTATGGTAATACATTACAGCAGCAGTAAAAGTGTAATACTCAGCCCTCTTTTTCTGCTAGATTTCTTCTACACTCTCCTGTTTATTATTACCAAAGCTAACTTGGGTATAACGAGATTGTCGTTTGAATGCCAGCAACAGATAACATGCACTGAGCACTACCTATGGACGGACCATAATGGCTATTGTTGTCCAGTGGTTTTATTATTTATTAAACCATAACAAATGGAAAAGGTCTTATTACAAATTTTGTCTCTGGATAATAAGATTTGAGAGATTATGTTAACTTTTCTAAGGATATACAGGTAATGATTAATATGTGCAAGTGGTTCATCACCCCAAACTTTTAAGTGAATGTAATTTCAGCATATAGGTATCTGAAAGTTTCAGAAGGTCAGTTTCAGAAAGTCACAGTCAGTTCACAGGTGGTAGCTGGAAAACGGTGGGGCTGGAGTCCAAGAGAGATCTTCTCCTGCCATGGCAGAATGCAGCCAAGTCTGGGAGGAAGGATGGAACCAGCACACACCTCTCCAGGTCAAGCATCCACCCCTTCCAGCCAGGCCCCACCTCCAACACCTCCAACAGCACACTGTGTGATTTGGTATATGGAGCTTCCAGAGGACACGCCAGACCCAAATCAAAACAGTATCTCTACATATGGGGGTACAGCACACTGTAAACTATGTTTCAAATATTCCAATAAAGCTTGATTTAGAAAACTTTTAGCATAAAAAGATTAATAGTTCAACACGATCAAAAACCCTCTGCATTTATAACACGCATCTACCCTTTCTCAGGTAAAAAGAAGGATATTTTGTACTTGTGTGCTGCTATGACTTAAAAATGTACCAAGAAATCAGGTCAGGTCTGTAGAGAGCTTTTTATCTGCCTTCAAGAATGCACTATGAAACATCAGAACAATAACAAAACAAAGGAACTTAACATGAATTTCCCTCATTGTATTATAGTAGGTTGTAATGTACTGAAGTTACATACTTAAATTTTTGTATACTATATGTTAGGTCATTTACAGTAATTTCACTTTAGTCAAGGAACTATTAAGACTTACCCAGTTTGAAAACCACTTAGATTGGGGATCACAGGATTTAAACTTTTCTAAAATAGGGGTAGTATCTGCTCATACTGTCCCCCCCCCCCCAAAAAAAAAAAAAGATGGAATGCTGTGTCTCCTTCCCAACTACACACCCTGGTCATTTCACATGAGGATATCTGAAAACTCAGAGGGAAAATTCCACCCTATCGTGAGTGTCTTCAGAGTTTACTCCTCTGAACCCTCTTCATTTATAGAGGGTTGTTGGAAACTGACCCAGACCGAACCTAATCAGTTAACATGTATCAATGGACCCTGAAAAGTGAAAGTCTACAGAAATTAGAAGAAAAAAAAGAAGACCCTTGTTAAACTTTAATAGTAATAGTAAAATGAACAATTGTTATTCTTAGCCATTAAAATCTGACTCTTTTGAATTAACACCTTGAGTGTTCAGAAAAAGGGAAACAGAAGTGAAAACTCTGGTTTAATAACATGTTCATTTAAGAACATACAGACTTAGTTGCTCTGAGAGCCTGGCGTGACTGGAGGAGCACAGCAACAAAAAGCTGCTTAAGCTTTCCTCAGGCCTTTATTTACACTCGGCTCAAACCTTCTGCTGGCCTGCATTTCTTGGCTGTATCTAAGTTCTGAGATAAGGAAAAGTGTGGATGACTATATCGGCTTTAACACCCTTGCTGTCTTCTCCCGAGATCAGTAAGTCTTAAGAGTATCTCAGCGCTCCTGCTCCTTCTGGCGACCCCTGGAACGAAGTCAGAGGACTTGCTTCCTCTTAGCCACTCTAAGCCATTTTCCTTCCTTTACTCCAGGAAGAGAATGGCAGAACACAGGAATGTGGAAGGAGGAAGGAGGGAGCATGGAAGTAGCACTTGGAGTTCTCTCCAGGGCTTGGAGCGAGGCCTGCCATGAGACTGGCATGGAGAGAATGCCTACCTACTAATTGTCAACTGAAAACAAAAGGCAGGATATGGGGTAAGCGTACAGTACAGAGTCGAAACAAGGTGCAAAGCAATCACTGCATGTAGGAAGAAATTGAGAAAAAGTCACTCCTGAAAGTACCCATCCTTGCCGTAATCATCACCTTTATACAATTAATCAGCAAGTAAACATCTATCAGACGTCTCAAACCTGGGTTGAGCTGAGCTTTCTTGCCGTTGACTTGAAACAAATATTATGCCAAGTTCCAAAAAGAAAGTTTTACATATATACACATAAATTACATATGCATATTTATAAATATGCATACATAAAATATGTAATAAGACCTTTCCCCTGGATGTGTTTTGAATGTATGTATATACACATACACATTAACTATATTATATCTCTTATATGTGGCCCAAGAGAAATCTTTTGCACTTAGAAAAAATAAGAAAAAAAAAAAAAAAAAAGAAATGATGAGTTGTAGGTTGTACATACCTGACAGGCAGTGAAATCAAATACTGACTACAATTCATTTATTTACTTACTTACTTATTTGAGGCAGGGTCCTGCTCTGTAGCCCAGGCTGGCCTTGCACTCAGCAACCCTCCTGTCTCAGCCTCCCAAGTGCTGGTATTACCAGAGTGTGCCACCACGCCTGGCTTATGTGGTGCTGGGGAATCTAACTTCCATACTTAGCACTTGACTTAGCACTTACTAGGCAAGCGCTTTAACCACTAAGCCATTCTTCTAGCCCTTGATTGTAATTTAAAGTCCTGTGAGAAAATAAGGGTGCAGTTTTACCAGAAATAGGAATCTTTATTCTACACTTAATTAGAAAACTCAGACTGCCTGGTATGAATCCCGGCTCACCGCTCATCAACTGTGAGATTTCAGATTTCTGTCATGTTCTTCATCTTCTCCATTTCAACTTCCTCATCGGTAAATGTGGGTGATAATAATTCTACCCCCAAAATGTTGGGAATGCTACGTGAGTAAACGTATGAGAAAGCTGTAACAGCACCTCAACTCGACTGCTCACTGTGCTGGGCTGAGCCTGTCTCTCCAGTATCCATGTGTCCTTGTTGATGATCACTTTGAAGGTCAGTTTGGCTGAACCAAAAAGCCCAGATATTTGGCCAGAAAGTATTCTGGAAGTTTGTGTGAAGATATTTTTTTGCTTGAAATTAATATTTAAATAGGTGGCTTTTGAATATACCAAGTCATGTGCCATAACGTGGGTACGCATCATCCAATCAGTTGGAGGGCTAGGGGAACAAAGAGTGCTCCTCTGAGCAAGAAGAAATTCTGCAGTTAGCTGACTTTGGACCTCAGCGGCGACTCCTCTCAGCGACTCTCATCTACTGATGCCTCTTACCATATTTTGGATTCTCAATGAGGTATGATCAAAAATCCGGTGAATATAATGCTCTAAAAATAAGACAGTAAAAGACTCCATTTCCTTAATACCCCTCAAAATACTTCTCTTCAAACACACATCCTATGATTCTGTGACTTTATGAAATAGTTTTAAAAGTCTTTTTCATGAGTATCTTTAGTTGCACTATTCTGACTGCCTCAATGTCATGAGTTAATTTCGAGTTTTATCTTTTGGGATCATTTTGACTTAAGGGAAGATCCAGATACAGCGAGTAAGGGGATGAGGACATGTCATACCATTTTTAACAGCCCACCTTTCCACCAAATAGCCTGTAGCAGCAGCTTTCACTGTATGTTTTTATGTCTCCTAAACACACTAAGGACATTGGACTTCAAGAACTGCTTCAGAAAGTGGCAACAACGACGACATATGTTCAAAGAAAGAGGGGATAATCTGAGGGGGATGAAAGGCAGTACGTCTTTTTCTATGATACTTTAAACAAAAATTTAAACATTCACCATACATTTTGATCACTCCCTGGAAGCCTCTGTTTGCATAAGTGAATTCCTTAAGCAAATTGTTCTCTCTCTCTCTCTCTCTCTCTCTCTCTCTCTCTCTCTCTCTCCCCCCCCCCCCTTCCTCCCTCCTTCCCTCCCTCCCCCTTCTTGCCTTCCTTTTCCCTCTTCACCAGTTGTTGATATTCTCTGTGGAACCCAAGAAAATATATTCTGGTATCTGCACATTTTATCTTATTTGGAAAATGGATCTCTACAGACATGACTGAGTTGAGGGTGTCGAGATGGAGAGATTTCTTTGGGCAAATGATGTGAGCCTTAAATCTAGTCACAAGAGACAGAACAAGATGGACATCAAAAGGGAGGTGATGAGAAGATGGAAGCAAAGATTAGAATGATGTAGCTGCAAACAAAGCAAGGAGAAGAAATGGCAAAAGCTACCCAGAAGATAAAACAGGCAACAAACAAACAAACTCTACACTCCCTCTCCCTGACCCACCCCTGGGCTTCCACAGGGAATGTGACCCTGCTCACCTTTCCTTTTTTGACTTTTGACATCTAGAAATGTGAAAGAATATATATTGTTTTCAGTTGCCAAGTTTGTGTTTATGTGTTATGGTAACCTCAGGAAACAAATATATTAACAATGTAGACACTTCCTATTTTTCACCAGTGTCTCAACCCTTATTAACCATGAAACATCAAGCATCTGTAACACAGACCTTGAAAGTGAGGTTATCTGTGTATCTGGGTCTGTATTTTACCACTGGTAGTTTCACATAATCCTCCACAAATTCTCAGAGGATCACCCTAAGCACTAATTTTTATTACAGATCTTGACAGCGATAATTCTAGTTTTCCTCCCACTGATTCTATGAGGGTGGGTTACCCCAATATTACCTAGAATTTACCTGGGGTGAGTGATGGAACTTGACTTTGAAACACTGAACACAGTTCCTTCTAGACCCACTAGTGTTCCCTAGAAGGTGGATCAGGACCACCATTACACTGGGTGGCAGTATCAACAACCTTTTCCTTTTTGATGGCCGAAGGAGAAGCTATCCAACCTCGAGTGAGGCAGGCACAGCTTGAGTTATTCTAATGTGGATTCTGGCATCAGCTTCAGCCAGTGCGTGGGTTGCATCATCCTGACCTCATGCCAATCTCTAGGGCTATAAATCAAGAACTCAGCTAGGCACGTGATTTATGACACCACCATGTAGGCCAGCTGCTGCAGTTGCTTTACCTCTGTCCACGTTTCCTATGAGCTATCTTAAGATTTGGTCATCTGTACAGTCCCCTCTTTTTCTCCAATGTCTCTGTACCTCCTGGGTTGTTATTCTTTAAATAAACTTGCTATCTTTTACCACAGTCTTGTTGTAAAGAATCCATAAATTTATGAGCTTGATGTAACTGTTCCTTAAAAAATCTCAGGTACACATTGATACTATTGAGAATTAGAGAGATCTTTTAGTAGTCAATCTAAAGTTATGGATGATATGTGCACTACAGACACAAATGTAGCATTGGGAATACGTGTTTAGGGTTCTTTGGGACCTGAATGCCTCCTGATCTGGAAGTGAGTGGGGGAAGGAATGAAAACTTCCTTTCTTCTTATTGCTAATGGTGTTAGCTACACTCAAGATAAACACCATCCTCCATTCTTCTGCCCAAGCTCGTATTATTCCAACTCTCCAGAAGAGAAGGACCTCTTTTCCTATTTCCAGGAGCTCATGGAGATGGAATTATTTTCTTACCAGGTTATAAAAGACAGAAGGATGGTGTGGCCTTGAAATGCTAATGACTTACAGATCCAACTAATTAAAAGGTGTCTGTAGATACCTCCAGGTCAGAGAGTCAAGGGATCACGTCTTCAAGATTCAGTCATGTCATAGGACAAGCAAGCCTGGCATAACAAGGATGCTCAGGAAATCTAAGAAATGTTGGGGACAGCTGCATCATTGAGTCCCTACCCAGTTTTTCACTTGAACCTAGACATAAACTGAAAATTTCGAATTCAGAGATGTGCAGCCTTTCCAAATTCAGTGGGAACACAATACCTGGGGATTTTGCCAGTTCTGAGCTATGCACAGGGTCCTGGTGGAAGACTCACCCAGTTGTGGACTGTCCAGGGAGGTATATCACTTTTCCCCCAGTTTCTTTAAATAGCTACATATTTATGACCCACTCACATTTCAGGTTCCCTTGAACTGCTGTTGTGTTTTCTATGAAGTGATAAAACTCTTGTGTGGGTCTCTCCTCTCAGTGATTATCATGTGCTGGTGGTCTTTTCACTCTACTGTTTATCTCCTCTGGGCTGAGAGTCCTTTGCAAAGTTGCATAAAGGGGCTGCAGCCCTGTCCCACCCAGGACTCAGAAGTGTGTCCTGGAAAGGAAGGTGTAAGGGACTCACACCGGTCTTAAGGAACAACAGTGGAGCCTCAGCACATCATACCTTTCCTAGAAACTTTCCCCTGAGCAACGCACACCTGGGGCCATTTTCTCTGGACAAATTCATGTTATGGAAAGATTTTTTAACAACTGCTAGTAACTTGGTTCATTTGCATTAAAAAGTCAATAGTAAGAAATGACTTTTCTCCTGTGTCTCATCCAGACCGTAACATGAAGTTTTGCACTTACAGTGCATGCTCTGTGGTAGCATACAGCGATAAATGAGGTACATCCAAGTAATTATGAGAAAATGCAAAAATTATTTGGAAATTGGCAGTGAACTTTTTCTTGCAGTCTATTTTTTGCTTATTTAATAAAGCATCTAAAGCAAGGAATTAAAAAGTAATTACATGGTAATGTCACTTTATATCTAGTGGATCAAAAGTGGCCATAAATCTAAATTTAATTTTATATTTAATAAAACCCTCCACATTCTCTGCATTAGACTCTGGTAAACTGATTGGTTCTATGCCAATTGCTTTTCCTGCACATTAAGCTGAATTTGTATCTAATCATCTGCTTTGCTGCCTTCCAGATATACCTAACTGCAAAACTGCCCCCAAATCAGTCTAGTCGATAAGCCATGTTATCATTTTACATGATTTATTCTGATTTCACTTTTTTACCTTATTTTTAATTATCTTTGCTGCCTTGCAAACTGTAACTCAGTCCACCTAAAACCACCAGTCATTCATTTGCCTGTGCTTTTATGTCTTTGACAAAGCGTGCTTTAGCTTAAGAGGCTTCAGAGTTTGTTTTTTCTACTTTTGCTCTGTGTTTAATAGTTCTTTGAATGAAAGATTTGGGACTCATAAATGGCATGGAGTCCTGTGCTCATTCACGGTTAAAAAAGCAGCACGTGGGGATTTCTGCCCGTTCCGGTCCATGGGTAGGGTGCTGGTAGAAGACTTAAGAAAGGACATTTGCTAGTCATACCACTCCCTTTTTAAAAAATCTTTTAGTAGTTCTTTCAATTACTAAAAACAACAAGCTACGCTCAGAGCTTCTTACAGCAAGCATAATGGGTGGATACTGAGAGAAAGGTGGTGCCGGTGTGGAGCAACAGCAGATGGACCCAAGGGTGGAGCGGAACTTTCAACTGAATTTTCCCAGAGGGTTTGAAATAACGATAGGCCTGGAACTCTGGATAAGCAGGTCTAATGGTAACATCCTCTTCCTCCTCCAAAGAACCAGGAGGAAGCTGTGGTTAGATGGAAACAGTTCCTAGAGTTTTCACTCAAATCCTTTCCTCCCCACACCATGACTTCACTCTCATGATCTTGAGGGACTGTTTTTTTTTTTTTTTTTTTTTTTAATTGGCTTAGCATCTTCCTCAGGCCCCAGGGACATCATCTTCTCCTGGGTCCCCCAAGACTGCGTGGAGTGTTTAATTATCATGCTCCATCAACGCCCTGCCACCTGGCGGTCACACAGCCAACACACCCACAATCTGTATTCCTGCCATTCACTACTACTGCTGAAGGCAGGGTGATGTGCGAATCCTTGGCATTGTGTAAGATGCAGCAGGTCCCCAATACTGAACAAAGAACAGATTTGTAAGAGAAGAAAGCCTGGGAGTCTGACCAGATGACTTCTAAAGCTCTTTCTGCTCTTACTATTCTTGGGGTATTAATGAATCCTCACTGTCCTACCCCGGCCAAATTATATATATATATATAAGATGGTCGCTAAGGAGCAGTCATGTTCAGATCTGTGTAACAACGGACACACTCTTGTGCAGCATCTTTGCACCATGCTGCCAGCATCACTGCTTCTGAACATCATACAGTCCACAGAAAGAAGACCATGAAGAAGAAACCAGAAAGCTTTGCACAAACTTGGATTCCACCAGATTTGAATAGATGTGTGAGCGCCAGCAACTTCATCTCTTCAGCATTTTCCCAATCAGGATAAAAAGCAAAAGAAGCTAAAAAGAGAAATCAAAAGTAGCAAAGCTCAGGGCCGCAGGAGTCAGCCCAATGATGAGTGCTAAACACACAGTACTCAACCAATGATTCACTGAATAAATAGAGCAAGGATATTCTCCCTATGAAACAGGAGCTTAGGCTGCTACGCATATGGTGGCAGAGGCCCTTAATCCCAGCACTCTGGAAGGCTGCAGATCACAAGTTTGAGCCTAACCTGGGCAACTTAGTGACTTAGCAAGACCTTGTCTCCAAATAAAATATAAAAACAAAACTGGATATGTAACTCAGCGAAAAGGCCCTGGATTGAATTCCCAGTACCATACGCACATTAAAAAAAAAAATAAGCAACAACAACAAAAAACATGACATACTGACTAAGATTTGTTCCTGAAGTTTTTCTGGAGAAGGACAGCGCAAATAACAGAATCAGACTACACTGCACTCAACTCCTATTGAAAGCTATTTAAAGCTACCTCTCCTTACCCTAGCTCTGTGTAATGAGATAGTGTCAAAATCCACTTGCTCTTGTCTAGTGAAGAATATGCACAGTGAAGTTCACATAGCTCTTATTTTAGCATTTTGCTGTGTCGAGCCCTTAATTGGCCTGTCGTATGCTGTCAGCGCTGGAGTATTTTTCTGGGATTTACTTAGGGGAAGATCAGTTCAGTCTTTGCTCCTAGCTGTGCAGTTCTCAGGAGACAAGGCACACGGGCTTCCAATATGACTCGGGATTCCAGGGACCAGAAGAATTTACACAGAACTGAGTTGGGAAGGCAAGGACGGGCCAACGAGGAAACGCAAGGTGATACATGTCGGATGGAACCCGATTTAGGCTGGTTGGCCTGGGTCAAATGAGTGTGAGTGGCCCAAGTCCAGAAACAGAAAACAGCTGGTCCAGGAAGCATGTTGGGTGACTTTTTTGTTGTTGTTTCTACAACCAATGTCTTTGGGATCAACACTGCTTCTTTAAAGATAAACATGTTTATTTTTTAAAATCATAAACTATGGCACAAGGAGAAAAACATCGAATCACGAGGTTAATTTTTGTATTGGCCTCTCTTGAATGGGGTAAGTGAACACTTGTAATAAAAATGTACAAGAGGCTTTGTAACGTATTGTGGGTTCACAATGTGCTGAGGAAAAAATACGTGACCTACAGCAAGTCACGTGGCTTCTCTGGGCTTCACATTTTCCCCTATGTTAAAACATCTTTAGGCCAGATCAACAGGTTTCAAATTGATATGAAATTACCAACAGGATCTAGGCTCTTCCTATTACACACACACGCACACACACACGCACGCACGTGCTGAGCAGCCCCAGACTTGTTTTAACAGGAGTGTCACACCAGAATTTCACAGAGAAAATACAGTTGTGAAGTGTCATCACTTCAAGAACGGGCTTTAGATTGAAATTAACACCTTGACTGTGCATTTCGCTATTGTAGTTTTGTAAAATTACATAAGCTTATTTTCACACCTGAAAATACACTATTATTAACAGTGTGTTAAGGCTGATAGTCAATTCTGTTACTAATTACAGTCACACAGGTGTCTCAAGGACTAATAAAAGTGATTTCAAAGTGCTTGCACTAGTGTCTGGTGCAGTGTCCACTTAATATTCATAGAAAAAATTCTGAAATCTGGAAATGGTTTGAAAATTAATGCACTGATCTTTAAAAATGTATTCTAGTCTCTAAAAGATGACTCTTGCAACACAATAAAGAGGAACCATAGATAGGTGGGGCCTTTCATTGATGCATATAATGCAAAATTTGAAATTTAAAGAGATCTTGAGCATTCTGTGCACATACTTATCTTGGCAAGGTTACAATATCTTGCCCTCTCTCATCGTGGCCCTCCCTCTAACACCCTCCCCAAGTTCCCATTATTTTCCCCATTAAGTTCTCATATCAGAGAAACCATTTGCTATTTCACTTTCTGCTTCTGACTCACTTCACTAAGGATGATGGTCTCAAGTTGCCTCCATTTGCCTATAAAAGCCTCCAGCCTATCTGGCTTTATAAATGCATAGTATTCCATTGTGTATGAATACCACAAATTGTGTATCCATTGGTCTGTTGATGGGTAGTTTGGTGTCTTCCACATTTTAGCTATTGTTAGTTGTGGTGTTATGAACATGGGTATACATGTATCTTTGTTACGTGTTGTTTTTAATTCTTTGGGGAATATTCCCAGAATATCGCTCGATATTCTGTATCGCTCGATCAAAGGGATTATTTATTTCCAATCTTTTGTGAGACTTCCATATTGTTTTCCATAGTGGTATCTTAGTTACTTTCTTGTTGCTGGCACAGCAATGTTGGCATCCGTAACATAAAGGAGGAAAGGCTCATTTCAGCTCACAGTATCATGAGGTCTCAGTCTATTCATGGGCAGATGACAATGGCCAGAAGAGTACGGTGGAAAACAGTTGCTCAAAACCTCTGAGAGGAAGGACCTGGGGCCTCAGAAGAAGCAAGGACAAGAGTTTATACCTTTTAGGCCACAAACTTAGTAATGGACCACATGCCCATAATCTATCACACACCAGTAACCTACCACACGCCCACAATCTACCATGTGCCCTGTAAACCACCCCTCCTGAACAGGCTCCACCTCCTAGCAACACAAGATAATCTATACATAATTTCTAACACCCCAAAACATGAATTTTTGGGGGACATTCTACATTTAAACCATGACACTTGACCTGTGGTCCCCTCTGTCTTCAGACCAGTAGTGGCCAGCTGAGTCATTCCTATGTAGCATCACTTTGAGACTGAATCTTCCATCTTGTTCTTTCAAACTTAAAATTACCTTTTGAGTATACTGGCTACTTGAGTAATTCAGAAAAATCTCCTTTTAAAATGAGATGATTAGAAAAAATTAAAAATATATTTCTTTTTAGAGCCATAATTTCACCATGTTATAGAATACACCATATTCAAAGGTCCTGGTGATTAAGACATGGACATTTTTGAGAGGCCATGATTTTGCTACTTCAGTCTGCAAACTCCCGCTCATGATACCATCTGTCAACAACATTAGGTCATTCACATGGCTGTACTATAGCTCATATGACTTTAATTTTCTTATCCCTAATGACTAATAATGCTGAGCATCTTTTTTTGTGTACATTTCTTGGGAGCTTAGTTTTTTTGGTTGTTTGAAGTCTTCTCTCAAAACTATCAACCATTTTAAAAACTGAATTTTGAAAGAATAAAGAATTCTTTATCTAGTCTCTATGACATCCCTTTATCAGATATGTATTTTGCAAATATTTACTCTAAGTCTGTGGCTCTTTTTTCATTTCTTGATGTCTTTGAAGAGACTATTTCAATTTTGATAAAGTAGTTTATTATTTCTTTCTTTCATGATTTATGATTTCTGTGTCATAAAAAATCTTTGTCTAGCCCAGAGTCTAAATACTTTTTTCTACATTTTCTTTTAGAAATTTGCCACTTTGAGGCTTGACATGTGGGCATATGTTCCCATTTTTTAAACTCTATATGCACACAGATGTCCAATTATTCTGTCATTTATTCTGTTAGAATGATTTCCTTAATTTTTTGCCTTTTTATATTTCTTTTGTTTATGAAAATGAAGGAAAAGTGTTCAGTTGTTTTGAGTCTTTATTACCTTAGAACTTTCCATCTGCTTGATCTTTCATTACTTATTTGCTAATAACATTCTCTTGACAAAATTGAAGCACTCATTCACACAGACCAGGTTAGACACGTACTAAGATGATCAATATACACTACCAGGTTTATGATGAATAATTGATTTCTTACCACTGTAGTGCAGCCCAAATAATTTCATTATATCTTTAGCTAATAATGAAAATTCATTAGCAAAATTCTATTTCATGCTTGTTTTCACCTGCAAATAATTCTTTCTTGTTTAAAGGATTATTTTGTTTGGTTTGCCTCATGTAATTTTGATCAGAAATGTCATTTAGCCACATCTAAATATCATGAGAAGCTCTCCATCACTCTCTCACTTGACCCAAAGGTCACTTCATATGACCCTGGTACCATCACTGAAACAGAAGAATGGCAGTTCCAGACTACTTGTGAAAACTGGTTCTGAGTGAGTGTAGAATTTACTTGAGGCAAGAACAATGAATGACAGGCCAGGTATTCTTGAAATATTATGTGCACATGGTCTATTGTGAATATTTACTGTTTGTGAACATTTACTTTAAGCCCGTGGTCCCGGTGGAGTAGAGGGAAGAAAACCTATAACATCTGATTCACAAATTATCTGAAATACCCTTTTACACAGGAAGCCAACAGTGAATCCCCTAAACCAGTATATCAGTTGCTCATCTAGAACAGACTCTTACTCTGTATTAAATATGAGATCACACATAGTCCTTGAATCAAATTGAAGTTGCCTTTTAATGAAGACGGGTGTGAGCACTGATTTAGTCAATTAAGATGTTAATGGCTGTTCTTTCCTTCGTGCTTTTCTTAGAGGCTTCAGTGATCTACAATCCTTTAGAGTAGAGAGAAACAAAGAAACCATGATCCAGAGTTAGTGCTCTGGAATATTTTACCAGTTCTCTGGAAGTAGGATCAGCTATGGAATCACAGTTTCAAACTCCTGATATGAAGGGAGGAAAGTTAATGGCCAACAAAACTCTAAAAATGGTCAATGACTCCTTCCACCCTTAGGAAATTTTATTTGGTTTCCAAATATGTTAAAGCATAAAACACTTGTATTCTCAGCACGACTAGTAACTGCCTGTGGAACAATGTTCTGTAGTCCACCACTTTGGGAAATGTTGACCTAACATGCTCAGAGTTAGAGAGATGCCTAGAAGCCATCCCACTTATGCTACTGTCTCTCGTTATCTGAGAATCTCAGCCCTCTAACTTCAGCGAATTTCATTTTTTGTCCACTTTGATATCACTTAGATGTGTGCAAGTAACTGGGGGTATGTCTTAGTTACTTTTTCACTGCTGGGAGAGAATACCCAATACTCACAACTCTAGGGAGGAAAGATTTATTTTTAGCTTACAGTTTCAGAAGTTCACAGTTTGTTCATAGGTCGGTGGCTAGAGTGGTGAAACCACATGGGGCTGGAGCCACAGAAAGAGCTTCTAGTGGCATATCAGAACAAAGCCAAGTGTGGGATGAAGGGCGGGGCTAGTCCACATTCCTCCAAGACAAACCCTAAGCATCTACCCTTATCAGCCAGGTCCTACCTCCCAAGAGTACCAAGTTCCATAGGTATCCTACCACATCCAAACACATGAGGCTTTTGAGTAACACTCCAGTATGGGAGGCTTTTGGGGAACACTCCAGACCCCAAACCCAACAAGGTGGGTCAGGTACATTTTACAGTATCCACAAATCAATGTGCTAGAATGATTTTGGTTTTAATTTTGCGAAGATTAAGTACTATATTGTAGTCAGATGTTCTGAGAGGATGACAGAAGCACCAGTGAGGGTCAATGGAATCCTATTATTGCTTTCACGTTAAAGAAAAACCCTTGGGTTTCAGGGAGGTGACATGTCACTGAAGAATGCAAAACTTGTATCTGGGATGGTGGATGGGGGAGTGCATGACTCTATCAGTTGGTTGATGCCAGGATTGTAATTCTCAGATCTGAGCACAATGTGATATGATAAATATCCATTCGCCCAGCAAAGCAACTTAAAAATAGTACCAGAATGAAAAGCTAAGGTAATAGTGATATTTTACACCGGAAAAGAGAAGCCTCACATAAGGAGAAAAGGAAGCCGTAAAAGCTAGAGGCTACAAACCTGGCTACATACTTAAATCCTGCGAGGCAGAACATAATGAGAGGAGAGACAGGCAGAATGTTGGTCATGAGAAAGGGACAGGAGCTACTGACCCCCTAGTCTTCCTCCATTCTGTGAGTCTGCGGAATCAGGGGAAAAACACTAGTCTCATGAGAATTCCTTATTCCTGTGGGAGCAACCAGGTAGAAGAGGTCTTCACAAGAGATGTACAGAATCCCACGTTTCAGTGTGCCCAGAACTTACTTTAATGCTCTTCCATCACCAATTTGAAATTCTTAATCCTTACTGCACAAGAGACATGCACGCTCAATTTGTACTGGCCTCTGTAATGTAGGTAGCTCGTTCCATCATGATCCAACATCATTTCAAGGTTAGAAGGAGGGAACTGAACTGTGCTACCAAGGTGGAAAGTGATGCCAGTGTAATTGCTTATTGGATAGGGCCGAATGGGAGTGACAGGAGCATACTGGGTCTCAAGCTCCAGTCTTCAATGCTCTATGGAGGCCATCTCAGGTTCCCAAAGGCTCTAACACTTAACTAACCAGGCTTTTATGTGTGAATTTCTAGTGGGAAATCTTTTGTCTTTCCAGTCAAGACTGACATAAAATCTCAGCCTTCTCTGGCTGAGATGGAATAGCAAAGTAATGGCTTTCTGAAAACCAACAAAGGAAAAGTGCAGAGGCATGTAGCATCCATTCTTCAATTTGAGTGTCAAATCTGGAGAAGAGGAACAATCTCTTAGGAGTTCCACTTTGAATTGGATGGTTTCAAGCCTGGCCTTACAATTAGGCACAGGGGTAATTAACAGTATGAGTCATGGTCCAGAGTGAAATCCCTCGGGCGAGGGAGTGACATTTCTCCTTTCCAAAGCACTTGGCAGCTCAAATAAAATTGCCTGCTGCCTCTGAGGCTGCCTTCTCCCTGGGAGATGATATATTGATGTCTGATCGTATCTGTGGATGTGACAGCCCCATGGTTTAAAGATAAAATTTAAAAACAAACAGCAACTCACTAAGCGAAGATGAAATTACGTAAGTCCTAATTTACTGTTTCAAAAATATCACAAAAATAGTCTATGTGCATTACTTTTAATAAATTTTTCTTTTAGGGGACAATTGTACTATTATTTAGAATTTCAGTGCACCATTCAAATAGTGCTGGAAAAAACACGTATAAACCAGGTATGTGACTTTGTTTTTAACAAATGTTATGTTAATTTATGTTGATTAAAATTTGTCTTCATAGTTCTATGGAAAATTGTCAACCTGGAGGTAAGTTATTTTCTCTCCTAAAAATTGTTTTAAAAAATAATTTGACAGGAACCAAATAAGCATCACAATTTCCACCCAGTGGGACTGGCAATTCAATTTCTAGGCTACGGCGTTTCAAATGATAACTTCAAGAGTGTGGCCAGAAGTTCTTGCCTTAAATTAAAGCTCAGATTCTTGAATTCTCCAAAGACCATAACTGGCTGAATTCATGCCTCTCTAGACTGTGCTCTTGGGCTGCAGACACGATGGGTTGCCAATGCACCTAACACAAAGCTTCCCTGTTTGAGTCCCTGAAAGAAGCACTGCTTTTAAGGCTGATGTGGCAACTGCCAAATTCCTTGCACCAGGTAACTGTCTCCTGGGGAGAATTTTTATATACCTAACACAGGCAATTGCTGTAGTTTGTACTTCTCCTCAATTTCCGTGGTCTGCCTCTGCTTCTCCTGTTTCCTTGCAAGGCGCAAGCAAATTATGTGAAGGAACAGGTAGTGGACAGAGTCCTACTGCTGTAGCCTATCCCCTTGACAGTGCTGGGATACCCACAATATCTTTTCATATCTTTCCAAATGCTGTGAATGTGCAGTTCCAGAGCTGTTGAATGTATAAATTCTCATTAAATTATCGTAATTTTATGCTTAGACGAATTTTGAACATCCTTTTGCACAGGTGTTAGATTATCAGAGTGCTGGAGCATTTTGCATTGCCCTACTGCACTGGCTGCCAAGAGGCTCAAGAAGTGCTGTTTGCTTTGTCTTAGGATGTTTCTCTAACCCCAGTTTTCTCTTAGTTCTTAGTTTCTCCATCCATCTTTATTTCCTTGATTTACTTATATATTTGTTACCAATGATCTATTAGATCTGCATCTTTTAATAAAAGCAGGTAAAAATTAGTATATAAAACCACTTATTCTACCTATAGAATTGTTACCCATATACATATTTTTCCCTTTGTACTCTTTGAACATTAATTTCCATACTGGGTGTATTCTATACACACACACACACACACACACACACACACACACACGTGTGTGTGCGTATGTTTTTCTTGTACTGAAGCTTAAACCCTTAAAAGGTGCCGAGCTACATTTCACACCTGATGCAACTTTTTAAATTTTGTTTTGAGACAAGGTCTTGCTAGCTTGCCTTGGCTGGCAAGTTCTAGATTTGTGTGACTCAAAGCAGATTTTCTAATGACGTATGAATTGTCCTTCAACCTCCTTTATCCAAGTCTGAGAATGAACACTATGCTAGTGCCTATGACAGTCTGACCTAGTAGGTATGCAAATGTGCAACCAAAATTTTTCTTAATGGAATATTCACAAAGGAGATTTGCAATGTCAACATGAGGACTCTGAGAACTACTGATTAACTAGTGTTACAAAACAAAGAAACAGACAAAAAAAAAGTTCCTCCAAGAAAACATGGTCCAGGTGCTAAAGATTCAATTGATTCTAAGTTTTAATGCAAACTGTTGACTTCAGAATTCAATAGATTCCACTGCTATGGAACATTAGTGGAATCAGATGGCAGGTGACCTTGAATTTCATCTCTGATCTGCATGGTGTCTTGGCAACCTTGAGGAATCCCTTTAGCAAGTGTTCCTCTGGATTGCCTCATCTGTAAAATAAGTCGATGTGCCTCTGATCAAAGGATTCTTTCCACTCAGAAAAGGCAAAGGCTTGTCAGCACTATCCAGGGAGATGGCACATTTAGAAGCAGGAGAAATGTTAGTGTTGCCAGATAAGTGACACGCTAGGAGAATGACAGGAAGAATCTTTCTGTAAAAAGTCAGCACGGCCTGGCTTTCTGCCAGGAAGCACATATCCACGTTTGTTCCCAGAATTAAAAATGGGACAAGGGATTCAGAATGGTGTAAGTGGCCCTTACATCAACTAGCACTGGAAGCCAAATATGATTGGTAAATATTCACAATCAAGAAGAAAGATCTGTGAACTTGATTGAGCTTAGAGAAAGACAGCTGGGGTGAGTAAGATCCCAAAAAGCACCAACCAGCACACATAGGGTAGAAACTGCACAGAATAAAGTGATCAATCTCTCCTCCTAGACCCACTCTACCCAGAGGCCAAAATGCCCCAATACTGAAGATTAAAATCATTTTGCAGCATGACCACTTGAAATTAATGACCTCATAATCTCCTGTCTCTCCTGGAAACAGTAGGACTGAGACTAATTACTTTCAATATTAAAAAAAAAACCCTCTTTTTTTTTTGTTAACATAGACTCCTTTTTCCACTGCCCTATCTCACAGTACAGCATTACATTTTTAAACAGAGAAGCTGTAATTAAATTAGAACTCATGGTGGAAAGCAGTGGAGGCTGATAATAATTGCTTTTCAGACATCGCTGTAATTGGTGCTCCAAGGATTTTATTTCAAAGCACCCAAGTCAATTTAGGAGGCTCATTTTATCTGGACTTGAGCTGTTTTGATGAAGACACCATGTCTTCGTGTGTCTAGGTTTTCTTAACTTTAACTAAACTGTATTTTAATGATGATGTTAATCATTATAGTACCATGATGTTTTATTATGGTCACTAGAAGATAAAATTCAAATTCCCCTTGTGCCTATTAAAGTTGTAACCACTGAATGTATAGCATTCTTCCTCATTAACCATGTGATAAGCCCTTGAAATTTCATGGCGAAAAATCCTATTTCTATTTGTGTGGTATCTCCTGTACAGTCTTTAATATATCACATCATGGTAGGACAGGGAATTTGTTAATAAGCACTCCAGTGTACTCCACATTTTTGCCCATGTTCTTCCCAATACCTGGAACACCTAGTTTCTGTTTCTATCCAATGGGGGAAGGTCTTACTTTTTCTTCAAGCCCTAATTTAAATACCACTTCCACGAAGTGTCTCTTGGTTACCATATTAGAAGTGGATCATTTCTAACCTAGATCCCAGAGCTTCTCTTTCTCAGTTGCATAATATAGTGATCACAAGTCTATGGTAATGATTAAATGAGTTAACATTTTGGGAAGCTAAGAGCATGTTGTTACCAATATTAACAGCCTTTCTGGGCTAACTCGCAGGGCGTTATCTGGATACCTGTGCTACTAAAGGAATATAGGATACAACAAAGAAGTTGGCTGAAGGCTTCAAGTCGTTAGGATACCATTTTCATCTCTATATAGCAAGTTCTAATTATCTACAGGGTGGTATTTTATGACATTAAGCATGGCAGTCCAGAGGGAGACACATGACCTGACTATGTGAACTTGGGAAAGTTACTTTACTCGTCTAGTTTTGAATTTTCTTTTGTGCAACATAAGTATGCAAAGTAAATTTGTGAGTACAATCACAAACCTTAAATTTGTACCCAAGGTATTTGCAGCACTGAAGTAGTTAATAGCCCACCTCATCCTGCCAACAGACATTGAGATTCTACTCGAAAATTATTGTTGCCAAATTAAGAAAAACAAAATGGAGCAAACTTTCATTATTACACCACTTCATGTGAAGGTGATTAGTTATGCGAAATATGCTAGATAATTAATAATTGGAATTAGAGCTCTCTATCTCAATGTTATATCATCATTTGGACAAAACACCAGAGTCTCTACCCTTTTATAGAAAAGATACTGCATTATCTAACTGTGTATTGCTCTACACGGAGGTTAGAAAAATATCAGTGATGGGTTAAGTAATGGAGAATTATTGTTACAATTCTTATGATTATTATTTGTAACCTTATCATGCACTGGGCACACAGTGAGTGCTTTGCATGGATCATATCACACAGATAATGAATTATCTGCTGTCTTTATCCATATCTACTGAGGAAACTAAACACCATGCACATGAAATAATCTGACTAGGATTAAATAGTTTCTGTGGAGGAAAGGGGACTCAAGAATCATGTGAGCTGGTGCCAGAGTCCTGGCTTTCCACTGGAATGTTCAAACAATACCAACGCAATATCACTAATACAAGGTAGTGTTCAGTTTGCAGAGGACCCAGGCATGAGAAAGCAGTCGCAGGGATTTGTGTCAGGTATGTGTACGGCTCTACCACTATGAAAAACAAACATATCCCTAATGATGGAAAATCGCTGTGGCGCCGATCCTCCTGACCACCTGCTTTGTGGCCGCAAGGTGCTGTGCCTTCTTCCACAGGACCATTCTACTTTTGCAGCCTCCCAGAGTCTATTCCTGACCTAGGACAACAGGGTGTTAAAGCCTGCCACGGTCCTCGAAGACCCTCACTAGGGACTAAGTCTGCGTCCAACCGGGCTATGAGTCGTAAGAATTTCATTTCACAAGAATGGGAGATGCCCAGACACACTGACATGACAACGGTAAGAACAATAACCGTGTGACAGTGCAATGGTGTCACTGTGAGCATGACGTCCTAATAACAGCAACCGAGGGCTCTGTGGCAGGTAGACTGATGCTAAGGCTGGGCCAGGAAAATCAAAAGATGAGGTGGGAGCACATTAGAAGGCCAGGAGTCCAACGGGTCATAAGGAAGGAGGCACTTAGAGAAGCATATGGACGGCTTCTGTGAAGTCACACGGGACACGCCTGTGTCCTCATGCCCTAATTTCTTAAGCTAGACAACTTTAAGCAGCAAAATAAGTAATGATAGCAGTAGATTATTATACAAAAACCAAAATAAATACCCATCATCCTACAGCAACAGAAATAAATGAACAAATTAATGGGAACAGGACATTTCTTCTTTATGAAAAATTCCAATATACAGATGTAAAAGGAATGAGAGAAAATAGGTCATCAGCACTAGAAATCACACTACTAACTGCCACCATCAAGAACCGCTGACAGACGTTAACACTGGTAGGTAAAAGTTTAAGCAGGAGTATTTGCATATTTTAGACAGATCTCTACCAAGTCTCTGGTATTAAAGGGGATAATAGAGAGTTTAGAGTGAGGATTCTTGGCAGACCCACTTCAGGCAAGTGGCCGAGACAAATAGGACTAGAAAAGGCTGTATACACTGTGTGCCCCCCGGTGACACAAAGGGGGAGGGGCAAATCACCTCTGCTATATTCTAGCCAGCAAATCTCTCTGCTATCGAACAGTGAAAAATGATTAAATAAGAATTAGAGGATCTTCTTTACAATAACACATGAGTGCAGTATTCTCCACTAACCTGTGATTATACTTCCCATGTTTTCAGTTACTTTTGCTCAACTGTGGTTCATATTAACAGAATTTAATCAAACATTAAATGAAAAATTACATAAATAATGCAGAGGTTTTAAGTAACATCTATGAGAGTACATTATATTTACTGCAACTGGTTATTAGTTATTTCCTCTCACTGTGCCTAATTTATAAAATGAACTTTATCATGGCTATGTATGGATCAACAAAACAGTATGTATAAGGTTTAAGACTATGCGTAACTTCAGGCATCCATGGTATGTTTGGGAGTATGACCCCCTTCAGGTCTCCCTCACGTAAGGGAGACCACTGTGCGTTTCAGAAGTACCAACGATATGATAAGAAGACACTGTCACAGATTGGAGAAGGCAAAGGAGACAGGATAGCTGAACGCAAGTTGTGATCCTAGGTTAGATCTGGAGCAGAAAAAAGAGCATTAGGAGAAATCTGGTGAAATATGAATAAATTCTGCAGTTTAACTAGAAGTATTTTAACAACTTAATCTCACTATTCTATGTTGGTTATGCAAGATATAAGGAGCAACTAAGTGCAGGGTACAGGAGAACTCAGTGTTGTTTCTACAAGTTTTCTCTAAGCTTAAAATTATCTCAAAATAAATTTCTTTATTGCTAGGGATCAAGTCCAGAGCCTCACACAAGCTGGGCAAGTATTTTACTACAGAGATTACATGAGCTACACCCTCAGCTTCTCAAAATATAACATTTTCAAAAGTGAATTTAGGTTAGCTATAGAGTGCACGCCTGTAATCCTAGTACTCTAGCAGGCTAGGCATGAGGTTCACATGTACAAGACTAGCCTAAGCAAATTAGAAACTCAATATGACCGTGATTCAAATTTAGAAGACATAATCAAAGTGCTGGGAGTGTAGCTCCATGCTCAGGTCCTGAGTTGAAGACCCAACAGTGGAAAAAATAATAAAAGTAAATTTAAGATTATAAATCCAAGAGAGTTTTCTGCTATAGCGTCTAAAGAAAGCATTTTTCAGGTTGACAAAAGATACAGAATTATGTGTGGGATTTATGGTGATAAGTACAAACCTGGGGCGGGGGGGGGGGGGGGATGTAAACCACTGGCCACTAATGGGAACACTTGCTTGGATACAGAAATATTCATGCCAGCAATTGTCATGGGTCACTTGCTGTAAGCACAGAATGGTGCTATCAGGACTATGTCTTCTTCCATTTTGTATGACCTTCATTTCAAAGGCATTCTCTTTGCCATATGAAGTGAAATGAATTTTCCAGACATAAATCTCTTTTCTCTCAAAAAATTGTGTTTCTGGTCAGGTTGTACGGCTAAAAATGCCCTGGTAGGCTGTTGGAAGTTTTATTTGTTTCTTTGTGTTACTTTGGTGTTGCTGGTTATGTAAGGGTTGGGGAAGTTTTTGCTGTATTTCACTGTTGCAAAGTAAATCACAGTGGTTGTGCATTCCCTCAGTAAATAATTGAGACTGCGCTATCACACCATTCTTCCTGGGAGATGTCAGGCTTAGCTACTGTGTTGTCTCATGAGAAGGC
Organism: Ctenodactylus gundi; assembly: GCA_004027205.1. Taxonomy (NCBI): domain Eukaryota; kingdom Metazoa; phylum Chordata; class Mammalia; order Rodentia; family Ctenodactylidae; genus Ctenodactylus; species Ctenodactylus gundi. The sequence continues at coordinate 502,552 of PVKB01000082.1, read as the reverse complement.
ACAAACAGGAGCAAAATCTTGACAAGGTGCTATCAAAGTGTCCTCTCATGCCCCACCCATGAATTCTACTGACACTTCAATGTGATGCAGCTTAATCCATGGTTACTGGGGTATAGCATTAATTACGTATATATAATATGGAATGGGAAAATGAATCTAACCTGATAATTCTGTGCTCATGGATAATATTTTAAATGCATGACTTGATGAGATAATTACATAGCATCTTATAGGGAGTAATGGAAATGTAATTATGGGACATCACTGTAGCTATAGTCCAGTCAATTCACATGACATCGTCTAAACCTTTCTATCAATTTCTTTTATGTGCTTTGGCTTAAATCTTTACTTGCCTTGAACTTTAGTTTATGGATGAGAAAAATAAAAGAAACTACTCAGTAGATTTGGTGGAGGTGAGCTATGGGAATCAAAGCCCAGAGAACAAGAAAGGGCTGCTCCAATTGGAAGGCTTACAAAATATGCAAATAATTGCAGAGGAATAATTATGGTAATAATGATGACTTAGGGAAAAAACAGCCAGAACCTAGAGATAGAGATTCCCATGATTTATACACAACAGTTATACTTATGCTGAGGATAAGTGGGTTATGTATGGGAGAGAAAAAAGAACACAGGCATCAAGATACCTGCTTTATGGAAATGAGAATGAGTAAGATGTTAGTGTAGAGACTAAATACAAGCACAGGTCTCATCTGATCCCAGTTCTACACAAAGGAACATTCTCATGAACCAAGGCTTGACACCAAATGGTGTTTAACACAAATCCCCATCTTAACCGCACCACTGAAAGAGCCTCATGTATGTCACTCAGTAGTTTATTGCCCAAATTCTTGTCTTTTCCAACTGCTTCCTAGACCCAACCACCAAACTCTTACCTCTGGTCTTGACAGGTCTTTTCCACTATCCTCGTTTCTTTTCCTCCCATTCTTTATTGCATGTGTCCTATCAGTCTTCAGTTCATGACTTGTGCCTTCCTCAGGGTTCTGTTTCACAAAAAAACCAGGAAAACGGAGTCACTAAGACTGTCTTTTATCGGGTACATTGTGATGCAGGAACCTGCAGAAGTCCAGTGCATTCTGGGAACAACTTTCCAGCAATGCAGACCCATGCGGTAGGACTTGTCTTGCTCTAAACTAAACCTGGAGGTGGAGAGATTCCCCGTGGTTCCATTAGGAGGCTCTTCTTCCTTCTCCAACACTAAATTTCTCTGTCATCATGCCCAAAACCACAAAATGAGCTTTTCTCCGACTTAAAAGTTGAGAAATTCAAGCCTAGAATCAACTTGTAATTATTACCCAGCAGCAATTCAAACACAAGGGCCCCTAGGTGGTGTCTCTCTCATTTTCTCGACATAGCCTTCTTCACAGCCAGCTCTCTTTCCCACAAAAGTTTCATAAAAGCTTTTTTATTACATAATTATACTCCTGTGCTTTGCCATTATGTGAGGTAACTACTCACAATTAGCATGTTTAATTAGGAAATTAGGTGTTATAATCACAATGTGAAGCAAAAATTTGTCATCAAGTTTTAGTTCATAAACAAATGGCTTTTTCTTGCTGTTAAGGAGGAAAAAAATCCATGAAATCAATGTTAGGTTTCTGTTTTGGCAGATAGAGAGATTTAATTTATGTTTTGCACTAATGGCAAGGAGTCCATCTGTCTTCCAGATGGAGCCTGACTTCCCCCTTTACAGGGGCTGAGTCACTCCGATATGTTCTTGTCTCCTCAGTCACTCCTGGGTGAAGCCAAGCTTTTTTTTTCCCCCCAGAGTCAAGTTGGAGTTGATTTATTTTGAGACATGTATTTTAAAGTGTGAATACTCCAATGATCTCAGTTAAAGTGACCTACTGTGTGCATATGTTTCAAAACATCGCATGATACCTCATTGACACATATAATCCTCCTTGAGTTTTTAAATATCAGTTAAAAAATGAATTCAAGCTAAAGGAAAAATAAAGTATGCTTGAGCCATTCACCAAACCGGCATACAAAGGGTTTGTTTAGACACATGGTTCTTTACAGCAGTTTGAAAACCTTCCTAGCGATTCAATGAATACCTATCTTCTTGATCTTGCTTATTCTCTTTGAGGAGTGACAACTCTACCTTCTCACATGCAAGACCTGAAGCTGTTGGTAAAATTTTATGGATTTGCATTTTTTCTGAAGGAAAGGTATTATCGTGGTTTGAATCCGGAGCCTCAAGTACTTATGGAAACGGTGTAGTTTTTGGGGTGGGGACTGGCTGGAAAGAGCAGATGCCTGGGTCTTGACTTAGAGGGGCGTGTATTGGTTCCACCCTTCCTCTCAGACTTCTGTCTGTTTTGCAACACTGTAAAAATTTCTGTTTCTGGAACTCTGGCTCTGGCCCCGGACCCGGCTGTAGCCCTGCATTGTGATTCCACCATTTTCGAGCTACCCACCTGTGAACAGAATAGGGGTTTCTGAAAGCGTAAGCTAATATAAATCTTGCTTCCTGAAGCTGTGCATGTTGGGTATTAAGTCACAGTGACAAAAAAGTAACTAAGACAGGCATATAACAACTATATAACATATTCTCAGTGGTGTTGGTGGTATAAAAACCATTAAATCTGCTGATCCATACTGGCAAGTATGTATATTCTTTAATTTTGTAAATACAGTCCAGGAGACAGGCTGCTACACAATTCTTACTTTCAAGATATCGAGGAAAGCAAAGAACATAGGTATGGCAGAGATGACAAGTTAACCAGAGAGAGATGCGCTCTTTCCACAAAGAGACACCATTGCTAGGAAGCAACTAAGCAGCCAGGGAAACTTCCCAACCCTCCTTATGTTAAAGTGTAGCTACATATTTAGTTCTTACTAGTGAACATGAGAAACATAATATGTGTTAATTTCTAGCTAACTTACTTAGGAAATGGCTCTAATTTCCCCACTCTCATTTTCCTCCCTGTGAAGACCTTAAAAGCCATGTGTCAAAGATGTAGAGCCAGAAGATGGACAAAAATCTGGGTTCTGAATGTCCGAGTGTAGGCTGCTTGCTGAATGCTTATACTGTTCACATTGAAAGGACCAGAAGTGGAAAAAAATGACATGCCTTATGATATGCACAAATTCCACAAACATGATCCCATTTAGTGTATCACAAATGCATATGTACAAAAGAAATAATTTGGACAATATGGACAGTTCATAAGAGAAATTTGTATTCTAGTAGCAATTATCTTTGTATTATTTATATGTTATAGAATCTACAGCTTACTAACATGATGCAAAGGGAAAGTTCAACAGAATATGAAAGGTGTTACAGTGGTTTCTCATGCTGTAGGATAATAGAAGAGGAAGGTTAATGAACATTAAGAAGATACCTGAAGTAGTATAAAGAGTAAACAAGACCAAATGAGTGGATAGAGAAGCGAAGCGCTCAGAGAAAGTGATGAGAGTTCTAGGAAGGTGGGGTGTAGAAGGCAAGTCTTTCAAGCAGAAGGAACAAGCCTAAAGCCCCAAAGATGAACGAGTGAGGATGGACTGGCAGTGATTCAGTGTTGCTGAAACAAAAATGGTAAGTGTTGGAAGCAAGCAGAATACACAGTTTGAGCTCTGGAAGGGGCTGAGTGTGACCGCGAGGGGCAAGAGTAACAGGTGCCAGGAGACAACACAGGCAGATGTGGATTTCTGAATGATTACTTCAGTTGGGAAAAAAAAAAGACTTCAAGGAGACTGACCCATGCCAAGACGATAAGAAAGAAACAATGAGAGAAGCAAGAGTCCTAGGCTAGCCTGGGCTACGTAGTGGGTTCAGGACAAGCCTAGGCTACAGAGCGAGACCCTGTCACAGAAAGAGGAAGAGAAAGAGCCAGAGGGAGGGAGAGAGAGAGAGAAGCAAGAGCAAATCAGATTTAGCAATTACTTGATAATGGAGGAGAGGCTTTCACAGAGCTAGAACGGTATAGGAATGGAAAAGAGAGAGGATTTGGAATATATAATGATGGCACCAATCTTGGTTTTATTATTAGGTTGCCTCAAGATTTTTCTAAGCCTTTGTAAGTTTAGTTTTACCTGTCAAATGGGGATACTGGCTGAGTTTGCAGGGTATATCAGGATTAAGTGATTCTGCAATACGGAAGGATTATGTCACTCTAAAGGCCTTTATTAAGGAAAGGCAGCTGTCTACATAGCCATGGTCCAAGCCTCTCAGCTCCAGGAATCTGCAGATTGGATTGTCATTAAGACTGTGCAGAGGTGGAATTTTAGAGGTTCCACAGGGGAAGGACTACTTTCTAATCTGGTGGGTTAGCTTTAGAGGTAATGTAGGGTGTTTTCTCCCCCGATAAAGTCACCATTTACCTCCAAGTGAGCTGGAGAGTCCTCAGGGTTCCTCAGCTTCCCAGTGTTAGGCTGCATTTGGGGACCTCACATGCCTAGACTGTTGATGTCATCCTTTCTTCAGACAAGGCCCCAGGAGCCCTGCATTTGTAGCTTCATCAACTATTCAATTTGTCTCTACTGATATTGGTAAGAAGTTCTTTCCTCCTCGAGATGGCTTTTCTTGTTTTCTAATTTATTCCAAAAGCATTAAGGCCGGTAGGTAGTACACTTCAGAACGCCCTTCATTTTCTATATTAAGCCACGGCTCTACGTGGGAGCATAAGACAAAACACCAGGCCCTGAAAAAAATGTGCCATGTAGTTCCAACATACCATGCGACTATAATGCGGTTGTTTTTCTTGATTCTTAATTCCAGCTGGGCTTCATAGTGCATTTCTCAGTAGTGAGCAAGACAAAGAACTTAGTTTTTACAAAACAGAACTACTTCTGTACTTATTAATGAGATTTAGATATGTACACCTCTCTAACCCAAATAAACACCATTTTCTGTATATCTGGATGTTGGATATAATTCAAAGATCTCTCTTCAACCAGACTAACAGCATTTTTTTAGACCAAAAGAAACCTGATTCAAGCAATTTTCTTACATGTACTTTCCAAGGCTCGTCCAGCCAACTTCGCAGGTGGCAAGTCATCAGAGTTTATAGTAGAATGAATCTTTGATTGAAGTACCTGGGTCAAAGATAAAAAAAAAAGAGCAGTTCACACACCACAGCAGCTGGTATTACAAACTCTTTGCATAAAACAACAATTTACAACAACTATAGATGTTTCATTAGTGCTTTTGGAACAATAAACCTCTCATGTGATAGCACCATTTTAAATATTTGATGGTGTCTACTGAGATATCTAATTTAGTTTTTGTGGAACGGCAGCATGGTTGATGTTCCTCGTTCGTATTTGCCATTCATCAAATGTCTGCTATTCTCCCGTGACAAAAAAAAAAAAAAAAAAAAAATTGATTCCAGGAGGGGAAAAAGAGAAACGAAGAGAGACAATGAAGTGTAGTCGAAACTGTCAGAAAGCAAAGTAGGCACATGGAAGGTGGCAGGCCCTGCGCAGAATACACAGAGCTCCAGACTCGTCAGCCATCTACGACTCACAGCCTCGCTGGCTCTTCCCCAGAAGTCAACTGGAGAACATCTAGATACAGTGGATACTGCAGAAAGCTGTGTTTTTTTCCTGCTCAGAAGATATTTCTATATTCTGTTAACTGTACCTCCATTCCACTGGGAAATTCCTCAGCCAGTGTGCATAATCTTTGTGGGGCTGTCAGCATGCTTTCACTAGGCATGAAGATTAGGCTGGGCCAGTTTCAGGGAACTTTTCCCATTAAATTAATCCTGGCTCAGGAACAAACATGTGACCAAGATAAAAAAAATGAGATTCTGTCCCAGATTTTACCAAAGTAAGTGAAGAGACATCTTGTTCTTGTTTTTGACTCACAAGATATGATCATATAGACCTCTTAATGTCCACTTTCTTTACTGCATGAAGAGAGCCTCCCTGGCATAGAAGGATATAACATGAATGTCCCACAAGAATCAAGACCTGATTATGACAGAAAGTCATATAACACTTACTACTCTCAGTCTCTTCAGCCAAGAATTAAATTCACCCATGGATTCTATTACACATCTGAACTAACACATTTCACTTCCAGTCATAAAGCAGCTGATTAGACATGAAATTATGTCACCTGAAATAGCAAGTTCTGGCAAATACAGTTTTTGAAAAATGCAATTTCAACAAAGAAATCAATTAAAAGCTTTGGTAACTCATTCTATCTTGATTCACGTCTAGGCATAACTCATGATAAATTATTGTTGGTACCGCATAAAAATCATTATAGCACTTTTAATAATAATGTTGACGAAAAATTCATGTTTGCATAAAGTCAGTGAAGAGGCTATTTCTTTTCACTTAAAAAAGGAAATTGTATTCAGATGCAAAAGCCAAGCCGATATGACCCATAACCACCATTACAGATGCAGGTAGGTACCACAACATGCTCCTGGCCCAAGTCAGGAATAGCTGTCTTTAAAGGCAAAGGGTTGACATAGTGCAAAAATCACCTCTTTTCCATGCCTGTTTGTATCTCCATTTCAAGTTTCCTTTTCTTAGTATCTTAACTTTAAAAATAATTTCTTGAGGCATATTCACACACTTTATAACTCACCAACATAAAGTATATACACAATTTAATGTTCTATAATAGATATTCACGGAGTGGTGTAACCACCACCGAAACCAACATCAGTTGTGTCACCAAGCAACAGAAAGGCCTGTCTCTTTCTTTATTCACAAAGCTTCTTTCGAAGACTGCAAAGGCTCTTGTGGCGGCTGACCGGACACAGAGGAAGAGTGAGGCACCTGGACACATTTTCCAGTGACTGCATATTAATGGTTCCATCTTTAGCAATTACGCTCCAGTGCATCCTCCCCTCAACCTGGGGCAATAATTAATCTGCTTTCTGTTCCCACAGATTTTCCTGTTCTAAAATCTCATATATATGGAATCATATATGATTTTTTTGTCACAGTCTTTTCTTTAAGGCTCATGTTTTCAAGATTCATCTTCTAAGGTAACATTGCTTCATTTCTTCGTCTTGGCAGAGTAATATTCTGCTGTATGAACATACCGCATTGTCCTTAGCATCAACCCCTAGACACCTGAATTGTTTCTACTATTTGGTATGTTGCCAAGATGTCCATGTACGATTTTGCTGTGGACATATGTTTCCATCACTATTGGAAATACACCTAGCAATGGAGATGTTTGGTCATAAGTTAGCTATATATTTTTAACTGTTTGAGGAATTCCAAGTGATTCTTAACTGAGGGCAATTTTATAAACTCAGGGACAATTATCAGTGTCTGGAAATACATTGATAGACTGGTCATCAAGTTTTTTCTGGGAATGTGAGGTACTGAGGTTGTGTGAGCATCAGTAGCTCTGACTTCTCAACCTTCTCGAGTCGGGTTGTACATCAACACCCTGAGGAGGTCTTCCTTGGCTGCTTGTAGATATTCTTTAAGTCGTATTTTATATCAGACTTAGTGTATGTTTCCTTCATAAATGTGTGTGATTTATAATTAATTTACCTTTATTTTACTTTACTAATTTACTTATTATTTCTAACTGATTATTAGCTCTGTTTTTTTATTTTATAAATGCATGAGTTCCAAATTCTCTATAGCACATTAGAGACATGGGTTTGGGGAATCCGTAAGCATCTATGCTTACCCCTTTTTCAGAGTTAGCCCTTTTCCGAGATGACCACTGCCTCTATTTCTACCTTGTCATTCATATTGGGGCCTTTTTATGTCATTATTTTTGTGCACTTCATACAAGGGACACCCGCCTATATTTTGCCTTCTGTGTTTGGTCCATTGAACTGAGCATGATTGTTCTCTGAGGGTCACATCCATTTCTCTCTCACTGCCATTTAGTAGCTATTTCCATGCCTGGTGTCACTGTGCCTTCGCTTAAGAAATATTTCTTTTTTTCTTTCTTTTTTCCCTTTATTTTATTGATATGTATAAGTGCAAAATTTAAGTTTTACAATGAACTTTAGCATTTTGTGCACCTACGTATCTTGTCAAGGTGACAAGTACTCTCCCACTTGAATGGAAAGGAGCTTATGTTATAAGGCAGAGTGGTCAAAGTAGTTTACATTTTGAAGCATTAGGAAAAATTTTATGAAGTAGTTCCCACCAAAAGACAAAATTTCAGACAAACCAATTTATGTCTCCATCTCTCTAGAACATTTCTTTAGCATAAAGTCACATAGATGATAAGCTCCCAATAATCAACTGTGAAAATTTTAAAGGATTACAGCACTATTTACATACTCTTTATTCAAAGGAAAATTTATCTTGAAATAAGATCCTGTTCGAACTCTTTATGCATGGACTGAAAGTATTTCATTAATAAGGCAAACTTATTGATGTTGTGATATCCTGCCACATTGAACCCACTGCAATGAAATCTGAAGGCTCCAAAGGGCTCTATCTTTAGCTATCTATCCTGTTTTCAGGAAAAAATATTCCTTGCAATGAAAACATCACCCCATGTAAATATAAGTTCTAAATTCTATTCTATACTGAAGCATCATTCTCATGTTATTTCCCATATTGATTATGCTTGAAGAGAATAATGTTTGAAAATCTTTATAAATAGGACATAAAATCCCAGAATAGGACATGAGAACATCTTCAAACTGTGAGTAATTTTAGATGTGTTTCCAATGTTTATCGTGTTGCAGAATTCCAGGTAAATGGAAAGGCCTGAGTCTTCTCCCTTCATACACCTTTTTTTTTTTTTCTTAGACTGCAAAGAATCTTGCTGGTGGATGAACACGTTTTCTAGTGACTGGATAGTAAGGTGCCATCTTTGGAGAGCAATATATGTGAGGTGGAAGTGAGAGTCATATGTTCGAATCCTGGTGCTACCACTACTAGATAATGTAACTTTGGACAAGTCACTTAATATCTCTTTGTGCCCATATATCTGTAGAATGTGTACAGTAGCAGTATCCACTTTGCAGACTGGATGTAAGAACTAAAAAACTTAACATATGCAAAGCACTTAGAGTTGCATGTGTCTGTAATTATTTGTTTTTTTTTATTTCCTTTTTTCTTATTCATCAACATCATAATGAAGAATGCATAGATTCCATTTCGGACATGTTCATTTTGCAAGATCTGTGGGACATCCAGTTAGAGACACTGGGAGGTAAGGGGTGGAACTGGTTTGAAACTCAAAGGTTGTATCTGGGCAGGGTTGTGGTTTCTGAACCAGAGTGTACAGGACATAGGCAAATGACCTCTGGATAAGAGTTCACAGCACATGAGCCTGGTGACACAAGAGGAGAGTGGGAGTGAATGGCAGTGTCCTAAAAAGAAAACGCAAAGAAGCCGGCCATAAGGCTAGGAGTCATCAAAGTAGCAAGAAACCATGGTCAAGTCTATGTTAGAAATTAAATTTATCTGAGATTAATAAAGGGAACAGTCTATAACATTAAGTGATCTAGACAGTTCAGGAGACATCAGAGACAACAAACCTACTGAACTGAATAATTAAAAGGCAGCATTTCCCAGAACATTATTAGAGGTGGCCTTCCTCTCTTAGCCAACAGCTAAACTAAAGTTGGAAGCTATGACTCGGATCATAATTGCAAGATTTCCTCCAGCAGGAAAGAAAGAACTTGTTGGTGTTATGAATTCAGGGAGCAGAGTCTTGCCTTGGTACCTCTTTCCCTGGAGGCTGTCAATACAAGAAGCTTATTTCCAAGGAAGGATAATTCTCAGAATGAAGAATAAGGTGAGAGCTTAGTAGTTTCTTGGCAAATACTCAGTTCAAACTGGAGCATAAACTGGAACATCTGAGCTGGCTTTTAGCCTTAAGCTTCTTACTTTTATCAAACAGAAGCAAGACGTTAGCCAGGAGGTGAAAAGATGGCTGCCTTTGCAGGCTGAGGACAGGAAATGAATGGGGAAATGAGGCATGGGTCTTCCGGCCAGGGATCTGGGCCACTAGACATACCGTTTACGGAACATCTGCTTCAGCAGCCCCTTTGCTATTGGCAGGGTCCAGTGCCCCTTCACAGTCTCTAGGGAACATTGTAGTGATTTACAATAAGGGCCTCACCCAATACCTTCCTTCCCTAGGGTCTGGCAGAGCTAAGGCTCAGGATGACCAAAGAGTGCATGTCAGAAGATAGGATTTCTACTCCTAGCATACAAGCCACAAAACTATCCTTCCTTCACCATTTAAAAACAAGCTTATGATCACAGAATACTTGGAAGTCATTATACTCTTCAAAGAACATCATGAAATATTGATACATTTAATTCTAGCAACAATTTGCTACAGAAATTATAGCAGTATACTACGTTGCAATATATAATCAAAGCCACAAACACACACATCCACAAAATGAACATGATGTTGAATTAAGAGTGATTGGTTGTTTGTGTTAACTTTTGCTTTCTATGTACTCATTTGTTATCTGTTAACATGCACCAGCAGACAAGCAGTAGCAGGTGCAGAAAAGCTGAAATATTTTGGCAAAGAGAACCTGAGAGGGTGAAAGTTTTACCCACTGAGTTGCATTTTTTTTTTAGAAATTGTGAAACCTTATCAGTTCTTCCAATTTAGTAATGGACTTCTGTTTTCTAGAGATTGAGAATCTCTACACTTGTTTGAAAATTTCGTAATAAAAATCATCCTATACCACAAGACTATAACTTGTGTATTAACAGATAATATATTAATGAAAGAAGTCCTGTTGCCTGGGGCTCAGAGCAACTAGAAAGGCTAAACTTCAGCTCTTTGAATTTCCTACTTCTAGTTACAAAGTTGAAATGGATTTTTCAACTCTTTTCTTGTTTCTCACACTAACTTTCCCAAATTTTGTTCCACATACAAAATAGTCTCCATTTAGAGAAGAGGGAGGAGTGATATTGGGTGGGTACAACCTGTCCTTCTTCCACTTTGTCCTGAGCTCTCCCATCTACTCGTCTCCTAAGTAAACTACTTGTGGGGTAAAATTTGTTTATCTTCATTAGAGCATAAATATTAGAGCAAGACTTCTTCATCGTTAACTATGGTACCTCTTGAATCTATGTTTAAAAATATTTATTCATCAAACTTGGAAGTTATTATAGAAGTATTATGTTTGAAACTGCAAACTTTTGGAGTAAAATAAGGCTGGAATTGATTTCAGATTAGAACCTTAAGGAAGAAATTTAACATCTCCAAATTTGTTTATACGTCTGTTATATGGAAACAAAAGCACTCACTTTTCAGAGAATTGCCATGAGACTTGAGTTACTCTAAGCAGAGCGTTAATATGGTGCTCTGTAAAAACAAGTTCATGAATCAACCAACTCCTGGTATAATAGACAGCAAATAAGATTTCTTGCAAGTTTACATACTTACCCAATCACACAATACTAAAGCAATGTAAATTTATTTTACGATAATGAAATTATCACAAAATAATGTTAGACGTTTTAAAACTACAATATAAATTTACTTATTAACACATTTTAGCATTAGCAATCCACTCAGTGGGCCACTTTTTATATTAATTTAATTCTCTACTGTTAATAGTTAATAGTTAAAAAGAAAAGAGCAAATAAACTCTAAAACTGTTTGGTTACAGAGTGAGTGAAAAGCTTAGGAAGTGTACTATTTTAATGGAAATCATTTTTGGCCCTCATATTGAGGCAGGCTTTGCTAATTAACACCACTAGATTCTCTATGATTACCATTTAAGCAAAACAGATGGGCTCTGAGTTTGATAGCCAATTTTCTAAGTTGATTTGCCTATAAAAAGAACTACTGTGAACTATTTCTACAAGGGAACAGTTGATTTACCATTTGCATATCAAACTAAATAAACAAAAAAAGCATATGAAAGTCTTAACAAGGTCATACCACTCGACAAAATAAGGGGACAGAAGGGAGAGAGGCATTCTGAGCTAAACTTTAGAATTTGGGGGAGAGGGCGGTGCATGACAATTAAAAAGCCAGCACTCTCCTTCACTTCTTTCTTTTGTTTGTTTTGTTTTGTTTGCTGTTGTTGTTCGTATTAAAGTGCTAGGAGGTCCAAGAGTCACCATCAACCTCTTGCTGTAAACATACAACTTTGGACCTCCATGGAGTTAGTAGGCAAGTATAGAAGTATAATTCCATTTGCTCACCATAGATGTTAAAATTTATCTACAGCTTAGAATTAGGGAGAAATAATAACATTAATCATGAAGATGCGTCTGGGAATCTAGTTTTGGAGGACAGCTGGCCTCAGGAGTTGGTGCCATACATGTAGTCTAAATCTCAGGACACCTGAAACACATAACTTCTCCAATGTGGACTTTGCAGCTCTCAATTTCTAGCAAGGAAGATGATCCAATTAATTCCATTCTTCACTGTTTAAAGTGTAAAAAATTAAAGTATTCCTAAGCCAATATTTACCGAGTACTTCCATGATGCCAGGCACTACTGACACAATAACAATGCCTACTAATCCTGGGTTGATTTACATACTATTGATACCTAAGTATAAACTATTAATCAGAACAAAAATCTTCTATACAAGGCAAAAATGAATAAGCAGCAAAGAAAAAACCTGGATGGCATACACACACACACACACACACACACACACACACTAATCAGAATTTTTGGCTCTAAACAACAAAATGCAAGATAAACTATTAAGAAATTACATTTTCAAAGAATCACCTTTGTTTCTTCAAAAATTTCATTATATTTTTATTTTCTTCTTTTTTTGTTTTCTCCTCTAATTCTTATTATTCCCTTACTTCTACTCATTCCCAATATCAGTTGTCCTTCTTTTACCCTAGCTCGTTAAGGGGGAGGCTAGAGATAAAGATTCCAGATCTTCCTTTCTAATATTTACGTGTAACGGTGTCAACTGCCCTTTAAGTACTGCCCCATGACATCGCCAACGTATTTCCATTTAGTTTGAAATACTTTTAACATCTCTCAAAGTTATTTCTTTGGTACACATATATTTACAAGTGAATTGCTTGATTTCAAGAAATTTTGTGATTTTTCCAGTTTCTGCTATTGATTTCTGGCTTAATTTTACTGTGGTCTGAGAACAGCTTTTGCATGAGTCCTAAATATTAGTTCAGGTGCAAATGTTGTGGCTTACTTTGCTTAAAATCCCTATCAGTTTGAAAAGAGAACTTACTGTCCTGCTGTTGAACAGGTAGAGGATAGTAAACATTCTAGGTAGATCTAGTAGGTTGATAGTGCTGTTCCAGACATCTCTGTCCATACTAACTTTCTCCTGGTTTGATCTATGAATTGTTGAAAGAGGGGCATCAAAGTCTCCAACTGAAATAAAAGGTTTGTCTAGTTTTAGGTCTTACACGGTTTTTGTTTTTCAAGACTCTGACAATCTCCGCCTTTTTCTTTTTGGCCTATGTAGACAACTCACAAGTAAAGCGATTACTAATGCAATCTCCCCCACTTCTGCACCATACTGGCTCTCTGCTACTTCTGTCCCCTTTTTTCTATCTTGTCTTATTTTGAGTTTTTATGACATTTTATTTCTCTGTAGCGAGTAAATTAAAGTTTCTTTTAAACATTCCTTAGTTGTTGACATAGGGTTATAATACGCCTTCTCAAAATTTTATAAAAATTATGAACATAAATAGAATTTGAAATTTTAACCACTTTAGGTGTTCAGTGGCATGTGCGCTAAAACTCACAATTTATATCCTCAAAATGAACCCCTGTGTCCATTAAGCTATGCAAATTTTTAACTGCACTCATCTTCAAAGAAACTTTTCTTCCTAGGTAAAACAGGTATTTTAAAAGAGAGGATTTCCAGTTCATCCTTCCTGTCTCCTGACACATTGCTGTCATTCATTTCCCAGATCCATTTTCTATAATCACAAGCACATTGTCACTATTAAATTTTTGTGTGCATATTTAGCATACAATATACATGTGCATATAAAACATATGCACAGAAAACAATTATTAAAAAAACAAATCTATCTGTCATCTGGCAGAGTTCACCATATTTTCCTACTTTGGCAAGGACAGCTATCATGTACTCAATTTCTCAATACAAGACACCATTACTAATGACAGTCCTCATGTGGTATGTTATTTAGTCTGATAATTTAGGTCTTACATGTCTTCTTACTGGATACCTCCATATAGTGAACACAATTTTTCCTAGACTCTACTTGTGAGATCATAGAAATAGAATTTTATTTCTGCCTTATTTCACTTAGTACAATGTCCTTCAGTTTTATCTATGTGTGGCAAAGGGCAGGGTATCCTCTATTAAAGCATAATCACACACACCACACACACACACACACACACACACACACACACAGTTTCTTTATCCATTTTTCTGTTGATGGATATTTAGATTGGTTGTGGTGAATGAGGCTGCAATGAAAATGGAATGCAGGTGTGTTTACAAATGTTCATTTTGGTTCTGCTAGGTATACATCCAGAAAAGTAGGTATACATCCAGAAAAGTGACTGCTGGATCATGTGAAAATTTTATTTTTAATTACTATTATTTATTTTAAAGAGTTATATATTAGATAAATTAACAAAATGAAAAGATCTGTTTTGCTTTTGTTCCTTTTAGGAAACTTGGTCTGTTGGAACTGAATTTTCTGTTTTTTGTTTGTCTGAGAAAACTCTTTATGCCTGTTTCATTTGTGAAAGAGTAATTCTGCTGACTGTGAAATTCCAGGCTGGTGGAGATCTTCCCATGTTTCACTACTCTAGGTATTTTTCTCCATGTTCTTGCTTGCATTATCTCTGATGAAGACTCTGCTGGGGTTCTGATCCTTATTCTCCCGAAGGACAGACAATTTTGTTACTCTGGCTTCCTTAAAGAAAATATTTCAAGATGTTCTTTCTCTTTGGTTTCTGCATTTTAAATATGATGTGCCTGTTCGCAGTTTTTGCTAAGTACTCTATTCAGGGTTTCCCCTGCTTTGTTATTTATTTTTTGGATCTGTGGTTTGGTGTCTTTCATTAATTTTGTGAAGTTCTCTGTCATTAGCCAAGTGCTCTTTTTCCCACTTTCTCCCTCCTAATAGTTCACTTACAGGCACAAGAATTACCTTTTGAAACAGATCCACAGTCCTTTTCAGTTTTCTGTGTTAAGGAAACTTCTACTGCTCTAACTTAAATCTCACAAATTTTTCCTGAACAGTGTCTAGCCCACCAATGAATGCAACTGAATACATTCCTACTTTCTGATGCAATATTTTTTGTTAGAATTTTCTTTTGGGTTTTTCTTATAGACTCCACTCATATTTCTCACCCGTTATTGCTTGTTGTCCACTTTTTCTATTAAAGATCATATCATGTTTAGCAGGAATATTTTAATAGCCTGGTTGCTAATTTCTAGTTATACACCACATCTGATGTGTTTTTGATGATTTCTTTGTTTTTTAAATTGCCTTCTTGCTTCTTTGGCATGTTGGACAATTTGTGTATTTATTTAATTTTCTTTTGATAGGGAAAAAGGTAAACTTGAAGAGACTGGAGTTGGGGAATGACCCTGATCTACTGAATCAGACTTTCGCAAAATCTTTTAATAGATCTTTAATGATTCCTTCTTCCATGCCAAAATCTCATCATGATGATGACATCAGAAGCCTTATAGGTCTTTCACACATAAAGAAATCTTGTTCAAGTGTAGTCCTCCCAAAGATTGAGGTTCTCAGATTTGGAAGGAAAGACCAAGAAACGTAACTGATTCAGTGTGTCCAGCTTTTTTCTATTATAAGAATGAGATTGCGGTCTTCCAAGCTCTTTTCATGTCAGAGCTGATGACTAAGTCTTTTTCTGGAGAAATGAAGCAATGCTTATTTGGTTGTTCAACAAATCATGGGAAGAACATGCAGGGAAGGCTTGAGGAGTCATCAGAATTAAGGGTTCACACGATATTTGAGAATGCTCGTTTACATTATGACTTGTCCTAGTGACAGTGAAATTGTTTACTATTACTGATTCCCATCTGTTCTGCTATGGCTGCAGGCACCTCTGGACTCACACCCTAAGGGGTCTATTACCACAGACGTGAAGGATATTTCTTTTCTGCCTTCAAAAAGAATCTCATGGGTGTACTGTGATTGGCTGTCTGTGTTTCACATGTCCACAGCCCAGACCTATCACCATGGAGATGCAAAAGAGAAACTGTGATTGGCTGATCCTGAATTGTGGGTAGCCCCTTGGTGCCAGGGGATAGGACTATAACCAGAAAAACCAATGGAGATTCTTAACTTGGCATTATGAAGGAAAGCGTATGAGGGAGAATGAAGACATTTTAGCAGAGGATATGTATAAAGAGAATGAAGAACAACAACAAAAAAATGTATGCACAGGAAGGGAGAAGAGGGAACTCGGTCATTTGAGGTAAAATTTACCTACTTCACAATGCCCTGTACTTAGAAATCCCTTTGTAATCCACTTGGATATTTCTGAGAAAGGATGATTTCAAACTTTACCTTCTACAGTCTTGACTGAAGTGCATAACTGAGTATATTAATCTGACAAGGCATTTAAACAGAATTATTGTGACAAGGGACTTCCATTATCTATTTCATCAAGTTGCAAAATGCCAGAATAAATCTCATGGGGGAGAAATCAAAGCTGCTTTTTTATTTGCTGTTTTTATATATCATAAATGCTGAGATTGAATGTGGTTTAATGCATAACTCAGGGCAGAAGAGCAAGGTGGTAGTTCCCACTGTAAGCTCTTGTAGCTCCCAACTCTCACAAAATAAAAGTTAAAAGCTTTTATGCAACTATTCCCTCCTGTCCAAAATGAATGAGATTGTTATTTTTGAAGAATTAATGTTTGCTCATTCATGTTTGACCTAAAATTTCCTAACTTTCCAGGAAAGTTTTCAAAAAGAAAACCAACATTTCAATGAGACTTTTTATAAAAATAGCTAGAAGTATGAGAATTCTCTTTCTGTAATTTCACCTTGAACTACTTTAAGGAAAAAAAGAAAATAGTCACACACACAGACACACACAGAGATGCAGAGATACACACGCACACACATATAGATACATACAAACACATGCATCAACACACATATCAGGAAGGATTTCATCTGGCTTTCAATTCTGTCATTAGGACCTGTTATTCCATATTTTACCTTTGCACTTTGCAGCAAAGGTCACTTTGAGGTACTGTACAGTAAAGTGAAAGTCAGTGTCTTTCACACGATCTTCAGATCTAAAGACTGAATCTCATTAGTTAGACCCAGTCACATGTTCAAACCTCAATACAGAGCCAGATAAGTATGACTCTAATTTGCCTAACTTGGAAGAAAAAATTGTTATGCCCAGAATACAATTTACTGAATGGAAAAATGGTAGCTCCCCTGAAAAACTTGGGGCTTTGTAACCTAAATAACAGTAACAGCTCACAACAGGGATGACAAAAACAACAGACCTTTATAGAGTACTGAGCATGGGTCAACACTCTTTTGAACAGTTTTACATGACTTCACTAATTCAACCTTAGTCAAAATTTTAAGACAGGACAGATTGGCTACGTAATTTATCCCAGGTTTGCCAGTGTCATAGTCCATTTAGTGTTGATATAATAAAATATTTGAGATTGTATATTTTATAAAGAAGTTTCTTTGTCTCAAAATTCCAGCAGTTGGCAGTTGTGACTATTAATTGTGGTCAACTTGACTGGATTGAGAAGTGGCCAGATGGCCAGTAAAACACACTCTGCCATGTCTGGGAAAGTCCTGGTGGTGTGACCTTAATTACCAGAGACGGTCCTCAGTCCCTTCTTCTCTGGTGCTGTCCCCTGCTCTGCACTCCAGCTACCCCCAAGTGAACAGGTTTATCCCACCATGCTATTTCTAACTTGGAGCTAGTCAACTATGAGCTCATCTCCTTAAAACTAGTAGTCAAATTCAACGTCTTCTCTTTACATTGTATCTGCAACATGAACCAGTGATTAAAATTCGAGTAACATGTAGGGTCCAGCCAGCGTCGTAGCAGCACACTCACGAGAGTCTCTAGGCTGACAACATGGTGAAGGGAAAGGGAAACAGCCGTGTGCAGGCAAGGCCAAGAGTCTTAGTTACCTCTGGCACTGGGACACAAGCCCTGACACACACCACCTAACAGAAAAGACGTATATATTAGCTGACAGTTGCAGAGATCTCAGTTCATGCACAGTTTGCCCATTCTAAGCTCCAAAGTGATTGTCGGAGGGGCCTGGTTTGGATGAAAGCTGTTCACCGGATGATGGCTAAGAAGCACAGCAACTAAAGGCAAGAGCTGGGATCAGGAGTATGCACTCGCAGTTCAGGCCCCGTAATGCATTCTCCTAGCTAGACCCCATTCCCTAAAAGCATAGAAAATTATTCATGAACTAATCCACTTGTGAGTATAGTCTCCCTGTGATCCACCTGCCTTCTAAGCACATGAGACTTTTGGGGGGTATTTTAGATTTAAATCATAATACCATGTGTGTGCAGTAACCTCTATTTTTTTAAAGGCCCTCTTGAAAGAACTAATTCACTCCTGTGATCTTTAACCCACTCTGAGAAAACAACAATCCACTTTTGAGGGTGCAGATCCAGGGCTTAAATACTTGCACTGACAACAGTCAGGATTTCCCCTTTTAAGGTACTGCTTTCCATGACACTCGGTTGACTGTAAACTGTGTTCTCACCTCAAAAAGCCTGAAATTTGAATAATAAACACATCCAGATCAAAGGCTAAACATCTTGCTTTCCAATTTATATAATAAGTAACTTGCCCATAGTTCTCTAAGCTTCAACAGATGGATTTCTACAAAGGATCAAGTTTAAAGTAAACTGAGGCTTATGTATTTGTGTTTGTATCTGTCTCATTTTTTCCATTTCTCTCTTCAAGGAAAATCCCTCCAGTTTACCAAATGCACAAGTCAGCCTGCTCCTGTGCTGTCATCAGCTACGTTCATTCTGTCCTGAACCCCTAGGGAACCCCACTCAATTGGACGTGTGGAAATCAATTTTACCGTCTGTGGCTACGCAAACCACCTGCAGTGCCCTTCGAGAGCAGATGAGTTTTAAGAGAATCCCAAAGAGAATATGCGCTGCCAAGGCAAAACATCCTGTTCCAGCCCTTGAGATATCTACAGAGTTAATAAAAAATAAACTACAAATAAAAAAATTACAGCAAGGAGAGTCCATGAGAGAAGAAAATAATTGAATTTTGAAATTAGGAATGACTATTAACCTAGTTAAAAGTATTTTATGAAAGAAAATATTTCATTAAAATACTTGCATGTGTGTGTTTATTAAGTTAGCTGACCTATTAGTGGGTTCAGCCAGGTATTTTCAGACTAAAATTATTTATGCTATGTAAAAAACTACTCAAAATTCAATGGCATAAAACAAGACCCATATCTCATTTCTCATTAGTTTGTAGGTTGACTGGGGTTTAGCTGAGCCATGCTGGGCTTGACCAGAAATGGCTCAGCTCCACTTGAATTTCATCTTCCTCTCAAACTCAGGTCAACTTGAACATGGCCATGGGATGATGATGGCAGAAGATTAAGAGCATAAAATTAACTTTGTGAGACCTTTTCCAGGCTCCATGCCAATTTCCCACCTACCTAAGATAATAGTATACTAAGCCCTGTAGCAGGCACCAACATACTATCTACCCACACAAGAAGGAACTGCACATTTACACAGAAAAGTGAAGATCCAGTGAATCAAGAGTTAGGACTTCAACGTCATCTGCCACATGTCATTGCCTAGACTCAGAGAAAAGCCCCACATTGTAGGTGGCAGGAAATTGGCCATTCAAATATATGTTAGGTTTGTTGAAGGCCTATCCATGACTTCTATGAGCCAGTCAGACACTAACAAGAACACATCATACTTATGATAAACCAGATATTGCTGTCTCTAATACTCTATATGTGCATATTTAATAATAGAACACATATTATAACAATCATCTAATCATACTTCATCAATTATTATATAATTTTTGCATATATACATATACAGATATAATTTAGTCTTCACAACAACCACGTGAAATGCATTTAATTATTACAGTCATTTGATTCGAGAGGAAATTGAAGGCTAAGTCTGAAGCTGAAAAAAAGCCAGGACTCAATCTTGCATACCATGAGCACAAAACATATGCCTTGAACTACTAATTTTGTTTCTCTTACAGAGGAACAAGGAATCTGCAAATACTAGTGTAGCAGAAGATACACTGCTACCCTGATATGCCAAACCCATACGCAAATTTTGTTTAGGAGAAGACAGAAAATATACAGGAGTTGAAAAATTTAGAATGGAAAGAGAGGAGTGAAAAATAGGTAGAGGGTGAAGTGAGATGAGGGGAGCTGTGATGAGAAGTGAAGGAAATAGAAGGTGAATCCTTCACACACGCTGGCCTTGACAAGTCCCCCACACAGCTTTTCTTTCACTCAAAGTTCCAATTTTTCTGGTGAAATCATGGTGTGAAGGTCCTTCACTCCTAGAAAGTACACTGTCTGTCTCTTACTGAATATTTAGCTTGGAGACATTTAGGAACAAAAAATTTAATAAAGAATAAGGCTCATATTCACTACAGTACTCGACATTTTAGCTAGAACAATTAGGCAAGAGAAAAAAATAAAAGAAAAGGAAATTGAAAAGGAAAGGAAACTGGGAAGGAATCAAATTATTCTTTGCAGATGTTATGATCTTATACTTAGAAGCTTCTAAACTAAAACTCTACCAAAAGACTTTTGAGGCTGATAAATTCAGAAAAATAATAGGTTATTACACAAATACTTAAAATCAGTCATTCTATATAGTCATGATGATCTTGTTAAAAAAATCAGGAAAACAAATTTATTCACAATAGCAGAAAATGAAATTTTTATCACAATTTAAGGAATAAGTCTAATCAAAGAGGTGAAAGACCTTCACAATAAAAATTTCAGAACACTGAAGAAAGAAATTGAAGTGGACACTGTAAGTTGCAATGACATCTCATATTCCTTGGCAGAACTTATTTTATTAAAAGGACCATTATTTCCAAAATCAATGGACAGAGTAAATGCAATCCCTATCAAGATATTAGGGCCAAATACATCCTACATAGAATAGAAAAAAACAATTTTAGAACTCATATGGAAAAAGAAGACCCATAATAGCCAAAAAAAAAACCTATGCAAAAAGAATTTGAGGAAGCCATTAGAATATCTGCTTTCAAATTCTATTACTAAGCCATATTAACAAAAACAACATGATTATGGCACAAAAACCAACACATAGACCAAGGGAGTAGAATAGAGGACACTGAAAGAAACCCATGTGACTACAGCCATCTGAATCTAGACAAAGGAGCCAAAAATATATGATGGAGAAAAGACAGACTCATTAACAAATGGTGAACTAAAAACTATATATTGACTCGCAGAAAATTGCAGCTAGAACCATATTTCTCACTCTCTATAAAAATCAATTCAAGGTTGATCAAAGACCTAGCAATAATACCCCAAACTTTAAAAATGCCAAAAGGAAACACAAGGGAAACATTGGAAACCATAAGCAGAACCAAAAACATTCTGACTAGGACTCCAACAGCACTAAAGATGAAAGCAAGAATGGAACTATATCAAAGTTTCTGCAAAGCCAGGAAAGCAACGAACCATGAAAAGACAGCCCACAGAATGGAAGAAAGTATCACCAGCTGTTCTTTTGATAGACTGTTACTACCCAGAAGCTCTGAGAAAAACTCAAAACACTGAAGACCAAAAAATCCAATAGCACAATCGAAAAATGGGCAAATTATTTGACCAGACTCATCTCAGAAGAAAGAAGTACAAATGGCCAAAAAGTATGTGGAAAATGTTTAACACTTAAGGAAACGAAAAACATATTTACACCGAGGTTCCATTTCAGCCTAGTCTGAACAGCTATCTTCAAAAATAGTAAAAAGCAAGCAAATGAACAAACAAACAAACAAAAAAACCCATGAGTAGTGGCTAACAAGTGAAAAACAAAACCTTCTGCAAGGTTGGTGAAAATGTCAATTTGTACAGACAGCCACTGTGGGAATCCACACAATGATTCCTCAAAAATCTAAAATTAGAGCTGCCATTTTATCCAGCCATACCACTGTTGGTATATACGCAAAGTAATTAAGATCAGCATACCACAGCAAGAACTACACACCTACGTCTTTGTATAAGCTGTAGAGCAAGCCCAGGTCATCACAGAGGAAATGAGGTATGTATGCACATGAGAGTTTATTAAGATTTAAAGAATGAAGATGTGTCACATGTGGGAAAACGGGTTAATCTGAAGATTATCATGTTGAGTAATTTGAGCCAGATCTAGCAAGACACTATTGGCTGCTTTTCCTAATACATAAAATCTAAATAGATGACAGCAAAAAGTGGGAAGCTAGAATAAGGTAAGAGGAAGGGAATCAAGGGGAGGAGATCTCCGGAAGGAGATGGGGAGATAAACATGATTTTAAAAAATGTTGGGAGATGAGGCAGAAGGATCACAATCTCAAGCTCAGCCAGGGTAACTTAGCAATTTCATGAAATCCTGTCTCAAAGTAATAAATAAAACAGATGTTGTTTATGCAGCTCAGTAGGAAGACCTTGGGTGAATACCCTGTGTGATGTGTGTGTGTGCTGTAAGATTCAATATTTTGGGCTGAAAGAACAGCTCAGCGCCTAAAGCGCTTGCTTAGCAAGTGCTAAGTCAAGTGCTAAGTACCCGAGTTTGATTCCCCAGCACCACATAAACTGAGCGTGGTGGCACACCCCTGTAATCCCAGCACTGGGGAGGCTGAGGCAGGAGGATTGCCCTGAGTCCAAGGCCAGCCTGGGCTCCATAGTGAGTTAAGGACCAGCCTGGGCTACAGAGCGAGACCCTGTCTCAAAACAAAAAAAGATTCAATATTTTGTAAACATTAGTCAGCACTAATAAAACATTTAAAAGATATTTAAAAGACTTTATGATTTATGGCACGAACTCTTTGCCAAACAAAGTCATTTTAATAAATTCAATCCTAGATTTTTAAACCATAAAACAAATAAACACGTGTGTAATATGCCACAGAAGCCAGGCAGCCCCCTGGTCAGGCCATCTGATCCATTCCGTTCGCTGAGGTGAGCTCCGTTGGACCATCACAATCTTCTGAATATTATTTTAAAGGTCCTTACCTAGATCTCAGCGATCTATTTTCTTAAAGGGCCAGGTGGTGAGTAGGTTAGGTATGCTAAGCTCCAGGAGACGTAGTAACTACTCAATCCTACCACGCCTGTGCTTTTAAAGTAACCAAAGAAATAACTTACCAAGTGTACACGGCTGTGTTGTAATAAAATTTTATGTCTGAGCACTAAAATTTAAATTTCATACCATTTCTACCTGTTCAATATACTATTCTTTTCTTGAGGTTTTATTTCTTTTTTTGCCATTTTAAAATGTAAAATCTTCCTTGTTCACAAGACAAGTTAAAACAGGCTCGATCTGATCTGTGAGTCACAGATTGCTGAGCGCGACCTAGATCTCTGTCAAGGGATCTCAGTTAAGAACGCTGTCCTTGTTTAAGTAGTAGAAACAGAAACGATCCTGGTACGCTAAGTTGATATGGAGAGCTTAAAGCATCAGTTCAGCCCTGGAAGTAGCACCCCACTATCAAGGTCCTCAATCCCCTATGGTTTTTCTTCTACCAAGTTACATGTACTTGCTGTCATTTATAACCACAGTATCTTTTACTCCACAATAAAGAGGAAGATTAAAAAAACTCATCTAAAGTTCGCTAGGTGTGAGATCCTTTCTTGAGCGCAAGTTTTGACTTCGGGGCTAGAGAGGATGAGCTAAGCTCTTCATTCTTGAGGTCTCTGAAGATTCCACAACAGAGCTGAAGAATGTGGAGGCCCAGAGAATACTCTGAAGGCAGAATTTATGGCTGTGAGTCTGGAGGAGTTTCCTAACTTGGGCTTCTAGAAATGTGCCGCCAATTTTCAAGTCATTGTGTCAAGTAGTAAATGGAGCAAGCTTGGACAAGCAAGGTCTAACACCTTCCGGCCACTCCCCTCTGTGTCTGTCATCTGTGGTTTCTTACTCCCAACACGGGGGTTAATACGCATAAAAACTGAAAGTGGAACAAGGAGGAAACTTGAAGCTTTAAGAAAGCCCCAAATATAATACATAATACAATACTTTAGAGTAATTAAAGGACGGTACTTTTTATTTTTTGAGACAGGGTCTTACTCTGTAGTCCAGGTTGGTTCTGAACTCACTGTATAGCCCAGGCTGGACCAGAATTCCCTGCAGTCCTCCTACCTCAGCCTCCTGATGCTGGGATGTAGGTATGCATCCTCACGACCAGCTACTATGGGCTGCTGGAGGATTGAACTCAGAACTTCAGACTTCTTAAGCAAGCACTCTAATCACTGCGCTCTGCTTCCAGCCCAAGAAATGACTGCATCTGTATTTTTGTTTCATTACAATTTTGTTTTGCTTTCACTCAATGGTTCTGAGGTAAAAATTTATTCTTGGCACAAATGTGCTATGTAACTAACTGTCTTCTAAGGGTCTCAGGATCTAGGCCTTGTAAATTGTCATTTTCTTCTGGAATATGACTGATGTAATATTTTTAACTGCACATTATTTTTTCTTAATTTTTAAACATTGTGTATACATGAATGCTAAATTATGCAACACATTAGAAACATGTGGCTTGGGAAATCATTGAGCATCCATGTGTGTAACCCTTTTTCGGAGGTTCACCCCTTTGCTAACTGACCACTGCCCCTCGTTCTACCTTGACACTCATGATGGGGCCTTTTCATGCCACTATTTTTGTGAATTTCCTAAGAGGGACAACCATCTACAGTCTTCTGTGCTTCGTCTATTTCACACTGACTCAAGGTGGCCCCATTTTTGTTCAAAAGTTTCTTAAAGCCCTAAAGAAAGAGAGTGAAGAGAACTTTAGAAAAAGGAAAGGCATCCCATGTTCCTGGATAGGAAGAACTAATATTGTGTTTTTATTATTATCATTTAAGTCCCCTTTGTGGTCAGCGCTAAAGGTTAATTCACTTTGTCTATATTTTAATGAATGCTATTTATCAATTTTAAACATTTGCAGAAAAAAATTAGAAAGACCAAGCTTCTATTAATATTATGATTTACTAATCGATTGACTGGTCAAGTTAAAATTGAGCATTAAGGCACCCAAGAAGTCAAGCGCTTTTCTGAGATGCACCTCCAAGATATTCAATAGAAAGTGGATGCCCATAATTAACCCTTTCCCACGTGCCACGCTTCCCTCTGACCTTTGAAAGAAGCACTTTATAATTCCAAACCCTTTCTGGTCCCCAAGTAACAGACTTAACCTGAAGCTTTGTCTTTCTTCTTTGCTTTGCTTGGGTAAATGCCTGAATGAAATATTCTCTCTCATATCTGTTGAAAATGCATCATCGCACTTGGGAAAACAGGATAAAATGGTACTTTGCTAGTGCTTTCCCCTCGCCCCTCCCAGCAGCAGCCATGTTGTTTATTGGTAACGTGTGAGGAGGGGATTTGATCTAATGAAAATGTTATTCCCCTGATGACAGAGGAGAGCGCTGAGAGAAAACAGGAAGTGTACACCCTAGAATCCATCTCTGGCGGGGAATCAGCAGTCACGCTAATTGCGCTTCTGCAAACTCTATTTTATAAAGCACTAAAAAAAAAAAATCTTAATTCATGATTTTCCCTGAAGCTGTCATTTGGTCTCAGTGGGTGGCCAGGAAGTGAAGTGAAAAACATCAATGTCACTGCACCTCCGTGAGTCTTCCCTTTGATCAAGCGTGGAACCCAGACAGGAAACAATATGCTCCTGGCTTCACAGCCATCGCGGACTGCTCATTAGTTTTAATTATTTTCTAAGATCTAGAGGGAGCCATCAAAAAAAAAAAATTAATCCTGAATGGGAGGCAAGGCGGCCTTCTGTGATCATAAAAACGTATAAAGCATTTTTAGATTATGGATTTTTTTCTTACAATTTACACTCAAATGTGAACTGAAGGGGTCATTTGGTATAGCAGCATTTATTAAAAAGGCATGGAGATTTATGATAAATCATAAGTTATATGGTTAGATTAGATTACTTGCCTTTCTATTGTATTTTTAGTTATTTTTTGACTCTACATGGAAGAGTCCTTTCCTAATGTGAAGCGTGCTACATAAATAAACCGCAGGACAGCGTTTTACTGTTAGCAGAGATATTAAAAATTAGACCAGTTATGCGAGGTTTGTATTTCTCTAAGATTCCTACCAATTGTAAGGAGTATTTATTTTTTTAACCTGAAATGATTGGTTCTGTTCTGGAAAGTTCAGAATTTTAGATCTCTGTCTCTTCGTGACCTCACTCACTTCCAACTACAGTAAAATCAGCCCAACCTTCTTTCTCTCAAAGTAATGAAACAGCTATCTGGTTCCCTTGAGTCTTCTACAAGGTTTAAGATGGGCAGATCTAGAATCCAGCTGCTTAGACACCTGAGGTTCTATGACTTATTAGATCATTAAGTGATTGTTTGGGAATTGTAAACTTTGATTTCCTACCAATAAAAAATGGAGAAAATAATTGGGCCTGTTGACAAGTGCTTGGTAAACGGTAGTTACCATTCTTAGTATTAGGACACATTTCTGAAGAAACCAATTCCTGTGTGTCTTCATTTGACATGGTTTTCGAGTCTTCTCAATAGTAACATGACCAACTTCTCTTACTATTGAAGGGGAAATCCAATATGTTGGGATTAAGACTCAAGAAAACTGCAAGTATTGATTATCCTACTTAGTATTGTTGCTTATCACTTCTGAAACTTATTGTCCTAAATAAAATGTATAAGGTGTCCCCTAAAAAGTGCTACATGGGACAACCCAACTAGAAATTTCTGATGTGTCAAGAATTTTAGGGATGGATATGATCTGACTCAAATCAAAACTGGGTCAGATGATATCAAATGGTGATCAAATATTGTTGTTTCTCTGAAAATTGTCTGGTGCTTTGAATGTTATAGCCCTGCTCTCCAGACTCGAACTGATTCTGGATTAGCCTGTAGTGCTTCGTTATAAATTTCTTATTGGACCTCCCAGTGGTTCAACTCTTTAGGTAAGATTCTTCCTCTCAGATCCCAGATTGAGTACTTGGATGCTCACTGGTGTTTACCTGGTGCTGGTGTGGCATGTTCCTGGAGCCTGCCTCCTTATTATCATGTGTTTACATGAAGTACTCTGCTTCAAACAAGACATGGGCTTAAAAATAAGTAAAACTAATGAATCACAACCTTTAAAGACTGGCTTTTCAACCACTTAGGAACTTCCTTGTCATCATTTTTTAATGTATACACTTATATCTGCTATAATTGGATTTGGAATACTTGTAAAAGTGTTAGAAGATTGGTCCCCAGCCCAGGACACCACAGGGAGGTGGTAGAATCTTTGAGAGATGGCACCTTCTGAAAGTACGATAGCCAAATGAGGGAATATTTTTGAAGAGCATATTGGAATCCAGGCCTCTTTCTCTCTCTTTGCTTTCTGTCATGAAGTTAACCTGTCTCTTGTACCATGTGTTCACACCATGATGTACTGTGCACAGTAGGTCCAAAGCAATAGGACTAAGCAACCCTAGGCTGGAACCTCTGAAATCATAAGCTAAAATAAATGCGCTCTCTCTCTCTCTCTCTCTCTCTCTCTCTCTCTCTCTCTTTCTTCCCTCTCTCTTTGCAGTACTAAAGATTGAACCTAGGGCCTTCACACTTAGCTACATCTCTAGCTCATTTTCCTTTTTAATTTTGAAAGTGGATCTTGCTAAGGCCCTAAGTGGCCCAGGCTGGGCTTGAACACTTGTGATCATCTTGACTCAGCCTCCCAGTGGGCTGAGATTACATGTGTGTCCCACTGAGATGAGCTTGAAGATGATTATCTCAGATATTCAGTTGCAACAGAAAATTGACTAATAGAGCATCTGTCTATACTTATATTATGAAAGAAACAGTCAACACCTTGCCAGAACTTAAATTGAGTTTTATCCTTTGGCATCTATGGAGGAATAGTTCCAGGACTTCTGTGAATACTAAAATTCATACATCCTCAAGTCTCTTAAATAAGGCATACGTACAACCTATGCACTTCCTCCCACACACTTTAAATTGTCTTCATGTACTTATAAAAACCTAAAGCAATGTAAATGCTATGCAAATACTTGTTATACTATATTGTTAAGGAGATAATGACATGAAATAAGTCTTTCCATTTCTAGATTTTTTTTCCCTCTGAATACTTGATGTTTGGTTGGTTTTAGCTGTGGAAATGGAACCAATAGCCACAGATGGCTGAATGTATTCTCTTTTTCCTACATTTATTTACTCTCCATTATGGAAAGCACTTTAAAAAGGGAAATGAGTTTGGCCTATCACAGTAATTTGCTCCTGCAATGTTTCTTTGTAAACACTTCTCGAAACACGTGCATGCTGTTGCAATGTATTAATATCAGATTCATGAAGAGATGCCAATAGATCTCTGGAAAAGCAGCAATGTTTCTTTAAGTGCAAAAGATAAGAAAACCTGCCCATTCAGAGGTGAATTCTCAAAGCAGAAGATAATTAGTATGCTCTTGACTCCCCAGGTCTCCCAAAATTCCCCTTGGAGACCTGCGGTTGTTTCTCCCTTAATGTAGTGTTGAATTCTCAATAAGCAAAGGGCTTGCACTCTCTTATTCTCAAAGATCTTTATATCCTCGTTGCCTTCCAACTGCCCTGAAGATTTTGGCTACGAGCCATCTCTCAGTAGGTGTAATTAATTAGCAGAAAACAGGCCCAGCAGTCCCTGAGTATCTACTACTAGATTCAAATAAATCTAAGAAAACTTTTTTGAGCAAACCTTCTTATGGACATCCTGCTTCAGGTTTATTTTGATATTCTGCACTAAAAATAGTCTGAGATTATTATCAATACTCTGATCATTGGTATATCGATTCACCTTGTTCTTTTTTTCACTTTAAAATGCAGAACTAGACTCAGTAATCTTTGGGCTTTTTGAAAAACTTTCACATTTTTTATTCTCTTTGGAGACTTGTGATGCTTCAGAGGAGTAAGGAACACCAGTGGCGAGGTCCACAGGGTCAGTAATACACTGCTAATTTCAAGCAGGTTGTCGGGGGAGGGGGTGTACATTGGTCTTTGAAAATGTTGCTTTTCTGAACTTCTACAAAATTTGTCTTTTCTGCCATTTCATATACATTTGTCTCTCTTAAGACATTAATTCTTCAAGAGCAGAAAATCAATTGTATTTGTGTTTGTATTCTATATGGAATGTAGCATGGGGGGTCTTATACAGTGAAATATATATGGTAGATTTTTGATAAATATAAGAATTAATCAGACATTACTAATTTTTTTAAAAAGTGATATTCTAAGGAGTACAACAGTTTAACAGAATCCAGCATAAGGATTCCTGGATGCCATTAGTGGAATTCCATAAACAGAGTGAACAGATCCCGTACCTGCCCACCCCTTCCAGCACTGACAATGTTTATGATGATAACTTCATATTATATGACGGTTAATTGGTTGAAAAACTAATGCTTAGCCTGAGGTTCCATCTTTTGATGTTGGTTATGCAGAATTTCATTTTACAGTTGAGAAAAATAAGGTTCAGTCAGTAAAAGTGAATTTACCAAGGACACAGAACTACTAAGGACAGAACCAAGCCATATCATAATCACATCCCCTAACTCCTCTGTTCTTTCCAGCTTGGGTTTCCATTTCTTTGCTGCTTCACCCACTTCTT
Organism: Ctenodactylus gundi; assembly: GCA_004027205.1. Classification (NCBI taxonomy): domain Eukaryota; kingdom Metazoa; phylum Chordata; class Mammalia; order Rodentia; family Ctenodactylidae; genus Ctenodactylus; species Ctenodactylus gundi. The sequence goes on along the minus strand of PVKB01000082.1, from coordinate 472,807 downwards.
CAGGACAGGTAGAAGTAAAAGTTATGGAACAGCAACTACTCAAACCACAAAGCCAGTAGGTATGCAAAGGTGGCCCACGACTGTAATCCCAGCATTTGGGAGGCTGAGGAAAGGATAGGAGTCAGCCAAGTATATACACAGAGTTCAAGGCCACCCTGGAATACACAGTAAGACCTTGACTTAAAAACAAACAAACAAACAAAATAACAATGCACCACCACCACCACCACCAAACCCAATCCGAGGCAAACTAAACAAAAACCAAAGGAAGCACACAAGCAAACAACACCAATCCCGAAGTTCACTTCTCTTTCCTTCATGTGTGCCTTGAATCTATTACCAAATTCCCTCAATGTTTCTTATCAAACATGTATTAGATGTGTCTGACTTGATCTCTACAACTCTTCTACCTGACTGTAAGCTACTGTTCTTCCTGGTTGACTTTCAAAGGGTCTTTTTCCTGTCACATTGAAGCATCCATGGTGCACATCAGAATTCCCTGGAGTGCTCGTTAAGGATCATACTACCCCGGAGTTTTCACATGAATAAGTATGGGACAAAGCGTGACAATTTTTTTTTTGTAACAAGTTCCCAGAGGATGCTGATATTACTGATTTAGGGACCATACTTGGTTCCCCACCCCAGCGTCAGTATTTATTAATACATATATATATATATATATATATATATATATATATATATATATATGATACACAATGGTTACACTGAGCTTGAGTGTTTTGTACACACATGTATATATCACGGCAGTATTACAATGCCTTGTGTTATCCCATTCTTGGTCCTTCCACTCCCTCCCTCATCCCCCGCCCCACTCCTGCTATCACACCAATTTGGTTTTATACAATGCCTGTATTCTAGGTTTCTCATATTAGAGAAGTCATGCTATATTTTGCCCTCTGAGTTTGATTTACTTCATTAAGCATGATGGTCTCAATTTGTGTAGGAACCATGCATTGAAAATCACTGGTCAACATAATCTGTTTCCCACATAAGTGCCTGAGTGAACTTAACCAAAGTTAAGTGGGATTAGGTTCCTCCCTGTGACCAAGCTTCTGATTGCTATTCGTTCAGATCCATTACCACCATCTACCTTCTCAGTCTAGCCTTGAAGATCCTGTTTAATGTCACACCTGGCCATCTCTCACCCCATTTCCTCCTTGCTCTCTAGGCTTCTTGCTGTTGTGCACCAATCAAGCTCCTGCCTACCTCACAGCTTTTGACTGTCCTCTGCCCAGAAGGCTCAGTCCCCAAATCCTGGAGTGAATAATTCATACTTTGTGCTTAGGTATTAGCTCAAGGTTGGTCTCCCCAGAGAGTCCTTCTCTGACTTTTTTTTTTGGGGGGGGGGGGCTACTAAGAATTGAACTGTGAACATTCTACACTAAACTACATCAATGCCTCATTTTATTGTTTTATTTTGAGGTAAGATCTTGCCACGTTACTGAGTTGCCTAAGCTGGGCCTTAACTTGCAGTTTCCTTCCTCAGCTTCCCAAAGTGCTGTACTGTCATGCCCAACCCCTGACTTTCTTAACAAGCACCCTGTTTGTAACTCTCCAACCATTTTTATTTTCTCGTTGGTTTTGTTTCCACGTTGCCCAAATGCAAGGTCCATGAGAACAGGGACATTTTCTGCCTTAATACGCTGAGTCTATGTCTAGAACTATGCCCGGCCCATGGCTGGACTCTGTAGATATTTGATAAATCAACGAAGGAGTCTCCAAGACTCTCTTACACTTCTCACTTATCTACAGCCTCATCCAACTGGGGTCCCAGATTTAATTTTCTGCAAATCTCTGTACGTCAGTGGCCAGTTCTAAACACTCCATGTTTTTTTGCTTCTAAAGAAACAACCATATGAGATCAAGTTTATCATGTAGTTGTCTTGAGTCTAGAGAAAAGTTGCCACTCATAAAAATGGTAACCAGTGGAGTTACAGAATGATTTCTTTATAGCATGTGATTAATGTAGACATAAAGGATTAGATTAGGCTATACTCAGAAATAGGTTTATCATTTACAGATGTGAAAATATCTGGGAGTATAAATAAATCAACCTATATACAACAGACACAGCATCTGTGGCCTACCTTGGAAAATTCCAAACGTCTTAATAAATGTGGCCTTATTGGAGACTTCACCCTCCCCCAGCTTCGTGGTAGGCATATGACTCGGGGATGGCCGATCAGATTATGTATATCACTCATCTCACAAGCAATTGAGCAAGAGGTATGTGACATCATGCTGCAATAATGCAAATCCCCTTTGGCAGTTCCGTTGGTGCTATCAAGAAACTCTGTCCTTCTCTAGAATCATGGGGACAGCTTAAATTTGGGGACTCCAGTGGCCACCCTGTCCTATTTGAAAATAAAGCAAACCCAGACAGGGTGATATAGGCCTGTAATCCTAGCACCTTGGGAGGCTGACAGAGGAGGATCACCAGTTTGAGCCCAGCCTGGGAAACCAAAGACTAAATAACCTCTTTTAACCACTGGATCCAGGCATGCCAAGATCTAATATGTAGATTTCCCACTTAGGTAGGCACATTATTTTTCATTAGCACCACACAAACCTATTTGAGTTAGATTCTGTCACTTACAACTGAAAGGATGCTGAGGCATACACGTCATCCTACGTGTCCTTATGAGACTCTTCTCAGAATAGCCACGCTGGGCTGTTATTTTTCTGTCAACACCTACTTTAGAGGCAGTTGGAACCGCCCACAACTCCACACTGAAGCTACTGTGAATTCCGAGCCCACTGATCATTGCCAAGACAGTGCAGAAGGTTATGACAAACAGTGCTTCCGTGTCTGTGGAGCATCCTTCTGAACGGGTCAGTGATCTTAGTCTGCATTTCTTTGCTCTTCAATCTGTTTTTACAAAGGAAGGAGAAAAAGATATTCCCAAGGTAGGTAGCCCTGAGAAATTACATCACCTCTTGCAATATCAGTTTTAAGTGTTAAAACAGGCAGAGGAGGTGAGGCAGGAATTTCAGATTCTGCATTCAATGAGACTGTGAGACAAAATGTAAACTAATTAGCATCTTGGCTGCAGACTTTTGCAAAGCAAAATGTTGGTATTGAATTCTATTGTCTGGAAGACAGGCCTGAAAAAATGCATTCTAGGTCACATCAAAAGCTTCAGTGTCACACAGAAACAGCATGAGAAAAATCACTCCGAGGTTCCAGAATAGAGCTTTTGTTCAAATTGAATACAATGGAAGCACTCTAAAGGATGTCCTTAAATCATTTTACTACCAACTTCTCTAAGAAAATAGTAGTGTTATTTTACCATAAACCTGGTGCCTAACCCAGGAAAATGTGCTCAAAGGTTAAGCTGTGAACTACAGATATCTTCACGGTTCCCTAACACAAATCTGAGTCTAAGAAAGATGAGTTTATATGACCAGATATGGTAGAAATACATCTTAATTCTTCCTCCCTTATGGGTTATAATTCTACTTATAGTCTACATTCAGCCACCTTTCAAAACCTTTCAAGCCAACAGTAGTGATACACAAACAAATGACAGGACTATCAAGAATTTGTGTCACCATACACATTAAACTGGCCCTTTTTGAGCAATCAGTGTGCATAGAGTTGAGAAGTACACCTTAAGGAAAAATGGAAAATATTTATCTTGCATCAACAAGTTATAAAGTTATTCACCGGAAGTTCATGGGAGTCATGAAAAAATATTTTTCAAGACAACATTAAACTATGTGCTGATTAGTTTAACACTTAGGGGGAAAAACTGCAAGATGAGAGAAAGAACATTTGTGGAATTAATGCGAAACAGCCAATGTGAAGAACCGAACATAATTTTGAGAACTTCTTGAAGGTACGAAGTATGTGTACATGTGGGAATATTTGAAGAATTGCATGTGTTTTCAAGGGTGGTGAAAGGAGGCAGTTTCTAAGTCAGGGCAAGAAAATTGTGTCATGAGGCACAATTGAATGATATTATCATTATACATTATTTAAAATATCAGTGAAGGATAATAAGACACATTTATCTCTTAAAGAATGGCATCTGATATCAAGAGCATTAGCAGCTGTTTGTGTGTGTGTGTGTGTGTGTGTGTGTAAGTGTTCTCTAATATTGCACATCACATGGGGCATATTTATACTAAAATTATTCTTTATGTGACATTAAAATTTAACTGAAAATTCTATGTTTTCATTTCTTAAGCCTGAAAACTCTATGCAGAGGGATCTTAGCCTTCATCTATCTAAGAAACGAAGAAAAGGAATGATTTTCAAATGTTTAAGATATTTCCTGTTAACACCATAGAACCTTTATGTTTGTCAGGCTCTGTTCTGCATAGTTCATGTATTCTGACCAATAAAATCCTTGCAAAAACCTAAGAGGAAATATTATTACTTTATCTTCTTTTGCCAGAGGAAGAAATTGAGCCACAGAAAGACTAAGTAACTTGCCCAAGACGAGAAAGTCCTAAGAGACAGAGACAAGATTTGTATTCAGTCTAGCTGTGGAGGAGTATGAGATCTTAACTGCTCCATGATTGTGCTAGGTGATTTTATTTATTCATTCTTTCTTTATTTCTTTAGATTTATTTAAATTTTCCCCCATTTTATTGATATGTATATCTGCAAAATTTAAGGTTTACAATGGAGTTGAGTCTTTCACACAGTGATTAAGAGAACTACTTCATCACAGGCTTTTTAAAATCGAGAGCCAATCCTAGCACTGTGGGATGCCCACCTGGACAACTCAGTGAGAGCCTGCCTAAAAATCAAAAGTAAAAAAGAGGGACGGGACTAAGGATGTAGCTCAGTGCTGAGGCCCTGGGTTTGATCCCTAGTACCTTAATAGTTAATTAATAGTATATAAAATCAATAAAAATAAAGTAGTGACTCCTCATTCTTAACTGTTGGTTTAATCCTTATAGCCAAAAGCACAGCACCTCTGTGACGAACCGAGCCCCAGATGATGTCCCTCTCTGATGTTTCTAGATGACTGTAGTTGGCTGCAGTCCTTACGTCCCTGGGCCTTTGATCCACTTCCTCCAAACCCTACCTATCTGGGACCACTGTCTCCCTGATTGGCTGTGACTAGTCATTGTATGGTTTTACAGGTTAGTCAGAGGACATCATAACCAAAGTACTCCTTCAGCCAGGAGCATTCCTGGCAATGTAGGAAATGGGAGGACCTTCCGGGAGCTGAGAAATAGAGTATGCCAACCACACACCTAATTTATTGCCGGTGACTCAAATATTCACCAAGCTAAAAATCACACATACAAATGGTTTTCTACCTGTCAAAGTTGGCTCCCAAGACAGGAAGAGGGCTCCTGATACATTTTTAGAGGAGAATATATACAAATACATCCAAAAGATGTATCCAAGGAATTTCAGTGAAAAAAATATATATATATCACTCCAGGATTTTTTGAAGGAGTGCTATAACCTGCACAATGAAAATGCAAACACATCATAATCAAACATCTTTAGAATATTTAAAAATCATTAGGCTCCTGTATTGACTTATTTTGGCTTCTTGCTTCATGCTTTCAATCTGTGGAGAATTCAAGAATTTTACTTCTAGTAAAACATTTATTTCAAGGAGTACTATAAAACCATTCATCCATTCCCACTTACAGCTGAGGAGTAAGCCTATTTGTAATGACTCTTACATGAGAATTATACTAAGTACTTCTCTGCGTAATCAGACATTACACACAATTAGAAACAATAGGGGAGAAAAATCAATCAGCCATGGCAGAGGAATTGAGGAATTCCATTGGGTTGTTTTGGAAAATTAATAACAACGGAGGTAATTACTAACCTGGGAGAGCCAGATTCCTGATCATCCTTACGCGCTTTTACACCTGAAGTGCACAGAAGTGTATTTCTGCAAGCCACGTGGTGACTGGCAGCAGCCAACGACTGACTGATTCAGGTACTTCAAGCATGGTATCTTCTAGAGTAGTTGCTTCATCTGAAGGTAATATTATCCCCAATGTAATACTGGGAACTAGGAAGATAACTTTAGGGGTTGTCTGGACTTATGGGTGGGCCCTATTAGCACCTCATGAAACCCAGAATGCAACTGCACCTTCTACCAGGCATAGGAAAACTCCCTCAATGGAAGGAATTATCCAGCTCTAAATGTTAAAAGTGCCAAGACTGAGAAATTCTGGCCCTGAGTGCTGCCTTCAATCGTAAGCTGCCCTGACACAGAGCTCAAAAAACAGGTCACGAGACCACCCAGGCAAGGAGCAGCAGTGATAGGCCTGAGACGGATGGCTCTTCCCTGCTTCCTTTAGTTGAGGTCTCTATTCCGCACAAAGGGCTTGGCAAATCCCTTCATTTTTCTTCAAGCTCTATCTGCTCTCCAGCACTGGGGCATATATCACAGCCACCTGTCTGCAGGCTCTAAGGCACCACTGCAGGCACAGACAGCTCAATGGATCAGAGAGAGAACCGCTCTGAACGCTGCTGTCCAAAATGATGCTCAGTTGGGGAATTTAATCCAGCTTTTTTTTAATCCCAAATTCCTCGACTGTGGTTGCTTGGAAACACCTTGGATTTTATAATGGAAAATATTTACTGAGGTGGTAAACTGTACAGGTGTGTAAGAAAGTATGAGACCACTGAACTGTTCTTGTGCTCAAATCCTGCTAATTTGCGCTGCAAGTAGCCCAGGCCAATGTTTGCCTTGTTTTGTGCAAAGAAAATGGTGACTTCTTGGCAGTCAGACCAAAGTAATATAGCACACTTTCTCCCAAATCTACTTTCAGGTCCACAAGGGAGTGAAGCAATGTGGTTTTTCTCTGCTACCTCTCTTCTATCTCCGTTAAACATATGCTCACATTTCACAGAGTACATTTTTTTCATAATAGAAAGATATCATACTGGGGTAAAAAATCACTATTCAAATCATCTACATTAGGAATAGTCATATATAGAGGTCAATGGGCTGTTGTGGGGAGCCACCCTGAATCTGGGACATAGGTGACTCTATCTTGGCCCAAATCCACCATAATTAAAGCTGTTGGTCAGATCGTCTGATAGGCCACATTCTTCCAAGGACTGTTTAACCTCTGGCTCCTATACCTGTACTTAGTCTTATCTTCTGATGCCTGTGACTCGCTCCCAAGCACAGGTGGCCTACTACTCATTTTAAGGTACAGATGACCTTTCCTAACATGGAATGGAGCGTTTAGAGTTAGACCACCTAGTTGCCTGCTTACGCAGACAGGTTTCCTAGCAACCCTACTCCCCTTCCCCATTCTGCCCTATATAAGCTCGTGTGAGAAAAATAAAATTTGAGACCTGATCAGAAAGCCTGTCTTGTCTCCCTCCTTCGTGTCTCTTGTCCCTTCTCATCCTTTCCCCCCCCCCCCCCCGGGGGACCTCGTTGAACTGTCCGGCGGGCCCGGACAGGATGTGTGGATGGACACCTCCCCTTTGCCTATAGGCACAGCAGCTTCCTAGTTTTTCTAACTTTGTATAGAATTTCAATGCCCAGAGAGTATCTTCCACTGTCTCTGGAGTGGACTTCCCTCACCTATCTGAGAATTTGTTGATTCCTTTTTCATTTTCAGTAATAAAGACTTAATCTTTCTGAAGGGGATTATTAGCACTAGGTTGTCCGGTATCTGTCACTGTAGGGCTTTCTGGCAAAGAAGAACAGTGTCTTTGATGTTGGGCTGGCAGGCATAGCTGGAGAAAAATTTTATTGTAATTGAAATCATGCATTTGGATGGATCCTTAGCCATTGTGGGAAACTCTCTTTCAGATTTATGCAACTATTGCTACCTTATTCACCACATGTAATATTTAATACAAAAGGTATATTTTTTGTATATTTTAAGTCAATAATTAACCTCAGCCCAATTTTCCTAATATGTATCTTTTCAGCTTATTATTGTTCCACAGTTATTTTATTGGAGGTCTAGGACTTTGAGAGATTCTAAGTTCTGTCTTTCCTTTTTCACAAATGAGGAATTTAAACGCTAATGTGCTTCCCAAGATCCTATTCCTCAAAACGTCTGCTGCCCCTCTTTGGGGAATGATGTCATTTCTTTACTCCTCTGCCCCCAGCATAGGCCATGTGCTTCCTCTTGGTGAATGGCACATAAATATGTTAAAAGCTGTGGTCTGTGTCATTTTCAAGGAATGACTTGAAGAGTTTTTGTTTATCTGACTACATGATGCACAGTGAGCGTCTTTCCCTAATAGGAGGTACTCCTCCTGCTGTAGTTCCAGATGAAAGATGGAGGGAAGAAAAGCTCCTATCAATTCTCAAAAATGCGTATGAGAAGCACAGTTCTGTTAGGGTCATCTAGACGTATTGTTGCTGTGTGCCTGGAAATCATTTGATACTGTAGCATCACGTAGCTCATACTAATATAGTCAGCATGTTAACAACAGAGCTGTGTCAAGCCCCGATCCCAAGTCCTAGACCAGTCTTCTTTTAACATACCACACTGAACAATACATATTTCAGCTATGGGAGTTATGAAAAGAATATACAACTCTGCACAGAGGAACCTTGTATATAGTATTTCTAGTTAGCTTACATAAAAAAGTAAGATTTGGACCATACCTGTATCATGAATCTGTAAATTTGTGGGAATAATTAAAGTCACAACTCCTACCAAAGCCTAGCCCAAAGGTTTTAAATTCCCATTAACTTTTATTTCTCACTCCCCAGATGGTAAAGTCTCATCTTACACAACATTGCCAATGACTGTTGTTTATAATCAAGGATAAAAATAAAACAAACTGAAAAACTTTGCAAAACTCATAAGCCAAGACATGAAAAATAAGACAGAATGGCAGAAGGAAAGAAAATGAATTAAAACCCCCAGATACTTCAGGTAATTGTAAACATCATTTAGGTATATATATTTACGTCATTATTTTCTAGTTAATGAGTTTTCAAATAAGCTAAGGACATTCTGGTGATGACTTTACTTAACATTGTAATTTCATAAACTGTCAAGAATGAAGAACTCCACTGGGGTAAATGAAGATGCACTTAAATTTTCTAAATTGCCACTTTGCTAAGTCTGGGAGCTCAATGTTCAGCTGTGTGACAAATGCTTCTAAGTACTGTCTGGAGACCATAAGGGAGAAGAGGTTGTCACACGATGTCCTCATCTCATTACTGTGTTGCTGACAGCTCTGCCTGACACAGGAAACACAACTTGCTCCGGGAGTGGAGCTGCAGTGGTCAGCGTGCCAGTGGCTGACAAAAACAAGAATGTCACCTCTCCCTGCACGTGGATCTGCTCTCCTTGGGACAAGTATCAGATCCCGGGTAAAGAACCAGTGCCGCACCTTGGCCCTCTGCAACAGCTCCGCATACAGCACCTTGGCATGTTTTCAATAAACACTTATTGCACAGAGGAGTGGGTGAACGTGTGACTGCCTCCCTCCTTCCCAGCCTCCCAGCTCCTTCCTTTTCACACCCCACTTGCCATAAGACAGATCAGTCACACAATGATGCCCCAGACTCTGACACTGAGGTGGGTCCTTCTACCTCCGGCTCATGTAACCCACTTCCCCTTCCGCCTCTCACCCTGTTGTATTCCTGAGCCCTTGACCCACCCATCAGGACTGAACTCCTTCCAGGCCTGAGGCAGAGCTGAGTCAACTTTCCATCATTCTTCATTGCTTTTTAAGTCATTTTTCTCTTAGTAGATATTCTACACATTTTATTTTTAAAAACAGTGCTTTATGTTCTTAATTTTCTGTGTCTTAAAAAATTTGCTATTTATAAGACAAGCAGCTTGAGAATGGAAAAAGATGAACACACAAGAATAAATGATTAAAGAAATTCCCAGCGCAAAGCAGAGGAGGTGTAATTGGAAACTTACTGCATTAATGAGTTGTTTCAAAGTCCTGGATCACAACCTGACCCTAATGCATGGCATACCACCTTGGTGGAGGTGACACTGTCCCCGGAAGGATGAACGCTGATTTGTGTAAAGGGGTGGTGGAAAATTCTCAGGTGCTACAATGGTTTGCGACCCTTTGAAGAGCCACTGTAGGGAAGCGGATATACAGGATGCCTGTGATATGCATCCACAGGGCTGGTTAGGAAAAAAGGATCAAAATAATCTATGGAAAAGGGAATGAGAGTGAAAAAAAATAGGGAGGAGGCCAGCAATCTTTGGTTTATGAGGCGGTTTTTCCTAAACCACTCAAAAAATGGGGTATGTATTTTATTAAATATGTGTCTCCATCCATAGAAGGTTAAGTATCACAATTACTCTTGAGAAACCCAAAGTATAAATAATTTAAAGAGCATATTAAATGTAGGTAATAAAATTGGGAGGTATACTTTAGGGTACTGAGAAGGAGGGCTAAGGAAGGGGGGAAATGGGAGATCAGCAAGAGCACGGGAATGAAACATGTGCCAATTCCCCAGGTTGAATGCAATTCTTATGTTGAATAAGCATAAGGATATATATATATATATATATATATATATATATATATATATATATATATATATACATACATACATGTACACATACATGTCTGCATAGCATAACTACATGACAGAGATAACCTCAGTGATTTTGCTAAAATGGCTTTTGGGAAGAAACTTACATTTAATTTTGATTTTGAGATTTTTCTTTCTTAGCAACTTAAACATCAGATAACTTTCTTGGTATCTAGGTTCTGGTTATTAGATTTACCAAATCTAGAATCACTGTTTTGAAAAATAAGTACCTCCACTCATGTGAAAAATTAGTGCTGTCAAATATTAAATAAAGTGACCAAGAGCGCAAAAGAGAATTAACTGAGCACCAGAATGAGCTTCAGAAACAGAACTCTTCTGTGCTAAACACAATGCAGAAATGGAGTTAATCACTCATATGGTCACAGCACATGATCATCCAATCTTCGTGCTGTTGGCTGGACTCACCAATTCATTACGTCTAGGCCTACTTCACCCCCACGCTTCTCTCCCTCAGTATGGTAATGTGTTAAACGTGTGTGGGTTTGACACATTGTTGCAAAATGTGCATTTTTTGCGTGCATGCATTTTTAATACACTTACAAAGCACGTAATCGATCTCATTCTGATTGGTGCTCTGTTTTCCTGTTTTCAGGTCTGTGTTGTTCTATCGCTTCTGCTTCATCCTCTGTCAGCGGTGCATTCACAAGGATACACGCACCCATGCTTACAACCCCCAGGAGGTCCTCGGCTTCTCAGAGACTCAGTATCTTGGTGGTGAACCTGTATGTCTGAATCCCTTTACGGATTTGGATCAGAGTTTCCTGGGATATATCCCACAAAGGGATTTACAGCTTAATATTGAATATTTGGGAATGACTACGATTTTTTTTTTCATTTTGGAGCTACAATCGTAAGTCTCTGCTATTTAATAATCTTATATGTTTCTGAGACACGTTCCAGTTGATCATGATACATATCTTTATGCACTGCTGAGTCCAGTCTAGCTAATATAATTTGACAACTAAGTCTTAAAACCTACAACTTTAGGAAGTATGATAAAAAAATAAATGTGGTTAATGCGGCTCTGGCGTGCCAGCCAAGGGAAGGGCAGGTTTGCAAACATGTCGGGGTGTGACCTCATTCATCTCACTCATATGACCTCGTACACAGTTTCAGGCTCTTCCATGAAGTCAAATGGATCAAGAAAGGTAAACAATCTGAATCAATTCAGGACACAAAGGCAGCCACAAGAGCGTAACTGCAGACCGTCATGAAAGAGGACTTCCAGAGCAGAAGAAAGTGCAAGGAACCATGTCGTAAGTGTGTTCAAAGGGAGGGGACACAGCCCATTTTTCCGGGTCCTCTTTTGACCAGTAGAAGCTTTGTCCCGCTTTGGTCCCTTCTCTCTCTCTCTCTCTCCCTCTCTCTCTCTCTCTCCCTCCCTCTCTCTCTCTCTATATATATATTTTTGCAACAGCCTCTCTTCACCTCAAAAAAACACAACAAACCAAACCAAAAAAAAGAAAGAAAACAAAAAGAAAAAAGAACCTGAGTGGAATATTTTCAGGGCAGTAATGGCAATAGGTCTGCTACAGTAATACATTTTAAAAAATTAACCATTCACTGTACACTTTGACCACACCTTGTCCATTTAGAAGCACAGCGCTCTTGTAACTTCTACACATTTCCTGCTCTCATCATCGTCTGTCTTTGGAGCAGTAACGCACTTGCCTCATACACCACTTGGGTGCCCTTACCTCTCTTTTTTTCTTAAACGATATGTACAAGCCAACAATCAGCTGACTCCAGAAAGCCTGAGGGAACCACCTGTAGAACCTTGGGATTCCTTTAAAGAATAGCCTTTCCGTTTCTACTGAAAAGTAATTATTGGACTCTTAAGACAACCACTTCTGCAAAATTTCTAGAAATGTCCCTGTTTCAGTTACGTGCACAAAAATCAGTGACTCCTACGTGTTCATAATTCTTAACATCTATTGTGGCCCTCCTTGTAAGTGTATTTATTTCTTACCTTCTTCTGCATTTCTGAGTAGCTTTATGGAAAAACAGTTTGTATACCGTATGATTTACTTGATTTGCGCATAATGCATCAATTTTTAGAAGGTACGCAGTTGTGCAGCCATCATCACAACACAACGATAGAATAACTCTATCAACCCAAAACGATTTCACTAACTGGGAGTCAAGTGGAGACCACAGCATTACTGTTTTCATGCCTATCCACAAACACTAATCTCTAATCTTTTTGTCTCTATAGCTTTGGCTTTTCTGAATTGAATCCTGTATTTTATTTGCATTGCTCTTTTTAAAGAATGAGCTTCAATTCTCCACTTTTTTTTTTCATTGATTTTGAAAGAGTTCTCTGTCCACTGCACAATGCCAGTAACTGACAACAGAGGCAGGATGAAGAACCCAGCTCTACCATTTCCTTTGATAGCTAGTTAACCTTTCCGGGGCAGTGTTATCTTTTCTACTTTCTCTTTGGAGCCTGTGCGTGTTTGTCAATAGGAACCTTCACTTTTCTTTTGCACATGGCCTGTTATCCTGGTTTCCCAAATATGGTAGAGACGCTCCTTCTGGGGTGGCTATTGCTAACGTACTTGGAGGACTGTGTTTTCCGATCTCTACATCAAGCCACCAAATCTGATTGGAACCCTAAACTTTAAATGTATGCAATTGTGATTCACAATTCAAAACTGTGACTCTCTGTGTGTGAGGGGAGGAAAAGTGAAGAGAGAGCAAACAGAAGCAGCTAGTCAATGCTCAGGGACCAGGAACGCAGTCTGGCCAAACTAGTTTCTGATTGCTAAGAAACCAGAAGCCTCACAACACTGTGTGTGAGATTAACCATCAGAGGACCTTGAAGGAACTGGAAGAAATGTCGAAGTCATGTGTCTTGCTCCACAAACATGTACAAGACCTTAAGGAAATTTATCTAATGCTCTTTGTGGAATATGCCACTGTTAATTCCTGGGAAAAGGGAGAAAGTTAACACTGGACCCTTAAGGTTTGCTAGTCACTTTATAAAATTTCATTTTTGAATAGACACAGTAAAAGTACAGATATACCATAGTAATCTCATTCCTTTGAACACACCTCATGGACACAGTTTTGGGATGGTTGGATCACGTGTTACCTAGATTTTTAATTTTTTGAGAAATTATACTATTTTCCACAATGACTGCTTTGTGATCAGTACTATTTAGATCCCAATTTTAGAATAAATTAACTAAGGAAGGTTAGGTGACTTGCCAGGACCATTGTAAACCTAGTGTCACCTAGCGATTTCTTAGGGTCACACAGGTGACATGAGAACCTGAATTAAAGCGAACAACCATCTTAAGGCAACTCTCCAATTTCTTGAGTACTAGTATGCCAAAGTGTAAAGGCCAGATGAAATCTCATTGTCCACCAAGTAAAGCATGCCACATACATCAGCAAGTCATCCAAAGACATCTCCAAGAATTTCAACACATCTTTGTAATATCTAAAGGGACGTGACAATGCTTTGATTTTGATTCATAATTTTATGTAAAATGTATTAAATTTTAATGAGCTTTTTAATACTACCCTAAATGAAAATATTTCACTTGCCATAAACAATACATCAATTTTCATTGTGATCATGTTAAAAAACCATTTGCAAAGATAGAAGCTCATGATACCATGTGCTATTCTCACATGTGTGAGTCTGAAGGGTGGCTTACTTTGGTAGCTCTAGCGGGGCTCAGCTGACCAGCCTTCAGGTTGCAGGACTGTTCAATGTAACTATTCTAAATTGACACTCTATCATGCTTACCCACATTTCACTGCCCAGAGCATGCCATACAACCCACAATAGTCAGGAAGGGAAGGACACTATGCCCACAGAAGTGGGGCTAAGACATGAATTATGTGATGAACAATAATGATCTGTACTCGGTAGGAAACAGGGATCATCAACACAATAAAATAAAGCTATATTTTAAATTTTAACAGGTACCCCATGTTTACAGCAGCACAACTAACAACAGCTAAATTATGGAACATGCACCCATCAATAGACCAATGGATACAAAAATGTGGCATTTCTAGACAATAGAATATTATTTTTCCATAAAGACAGATAGATTAACAGATGCAACTTGAGACCATAAAGCTCAATGAAGTGTCAGACTCATAAAATTAAACACTGCATGGTTTTTCTATTATGAGTGAGTCAGAATACTGGGAATTTATAAAATAAAATGAGTGAGGCACTGGGAATCAGGTGTGAGGAGGGAAAGTACAGCAGAGTCAAAAGATGGAAGGGAGGAGATTATGATGGGAAGGGATTGTGATGTCGCTACACATATTTGCACAAATTTCTCAACATTATATATTATATATGTATACTAATAAAATGGGAAAATTCTAGTTATTTACCACTGCCTGCAGAAATACAGTTTCTAAAGTATACCATGTCTTATTATTTTTGAATTTCAGATAACAAAAAGAGCTATGTCCAAGAATTACATGGAAAACACTGCAAAAACGATCTCTTGTTTTACCCAAATTAAAATCTAGCAGGTCATCCTCAATTTTCATCTCCTACATCTGACAACACAATACAGAAAGACGCCTAAGTGCAAACGGAACTCGCTTTTTCTTTTTCATTTTGAGGAAGTATTAACAAATGTTACAGACATCCCAGCAACAAACTGTAACTTTGTCCTTAAACTACGAACTACCTAAAAAGACTTGAATGTAAGGGAATAAATACATGACCCAAATCAGTGCCCGTTAAAAGTCCTTTCTCTGCGCCTTATAAAATCACCATATATTTATCTAAGAATATCTTGCATACAGACTTTTCTTTTGCTTGTTCCATACTCTGGTAAACTTTTCATCTTCCAGGAAAGAAACAAAATCCCCAGAACCACATGGGAACTTCTTCAAAGCCCACAGAGCCATTGGCTCAGATCTATCCCAACTTGGGAGGTTCCATAAAACTCTAAATTATGTTTCCTGAAAAAAAAAAGAGAAGCAGTTGGATACACTTTTCTCTATAGGGTACTTTACATTTCTGGAAGGTTCTGGAATTCAAGCTTATTATTCTCATTTCAGGTTTAAGGTGTGGGGAAGTAAGATGTGGGATTTTATAATTAAATTTCATGTGGATTTTGCTCATCCCCCTTCTTTGATAAACTACAGCTGGGTAGAAATAGTCTCCACTTTCCCCAGTGTGTTGGAGACAAATGGTAAGATGCAGGGAAGTGATTAATTAAAAGTCATGGACTGTGGGCATCGTCTTGATGATTTCTATAGCTGCTTATCACTTGATCTGTCTGCGCCGGTACATATAAGCCTGTAGGACTGAACTGCTCAGGTATTTAATGAGAACATGCCGAGACTCGGTTTAATTTACTTGAAGGCCTCTCCACTCCAACTCACACCCGGAGAAGCTCAATTTTAGCGAAAGTGGAGAACATTCAGGGTCTTACGTCCTTGGATACCCTCTCAAATGAGTCATGCGCACAAGGGAGGGATCACAGGCAAGTCACCAGGAGGGTACGCTTTTGAGCCCTTCCTACCAGCTTGGATTTTGCAAGTCTGGACAGATCCCGTCTTTTGCTCCTCCTCTGCTTTCTTTACCTCTCCTCCTCCATGGAGCCTCCCCAGATCTCCCCAGCCCTGAGGGTTTTATTCTGAAATTGTAGCTCTTGCTCCTTCGTTCATATATTTGGCAATGAAACAAATTTAGAAAGCTGGCATCTCCAAAAGACAGGGCCAAGTGTTTAAGTGGGAAATTAGAACACTGAAGCATACTCAAAGTCCTTGCCTTGACCTTTGCTTACCTTTGTGCCCCTGGGATTGGCAAATTATCCGCTTTTCAGGAACCCACTATCATAAAATTATCAACACGGGGACTAATTAACCCTCTGGCCCCTAAAAGGCTCTTTCTCTTCTTCATATCTAGCTCACTTGTCATTAAAGAGTCAGGCTCCACCTTTACTTCTGTGACCCTGAGCCTCAGGGATGTGACCCTTGAGATCATTTCCTTGACCCTTCCAGCTAAAAATATTTTTGGCTGTTGTCAGTTCTATAAGGTACCATGACTCGACTCTGCCTGTGTAGCTCAAAAGCATGCGACTGTGTTCTAATAAAGCTTTATTGACATGGACAATGAAAGTTGAATTTCACAGCATTTTCAAGTACCATGAAATACTTTTCTTTTGTTTTTATGACTATTTAAAAATGCAAAAACCACTTTAGCTGTGGTCTTTACAAGAACAGACGATGTCAGGATGAAATTTGTCTAAAGCTTCACCACAGTTTTATGATCTCTTTGCCAAAGTTTGCTAAGCTCGGTATTTATACTTCACTTTTCAACCTCAGCACATTAAAAGCTTCTTAGCATTGTGCATGGCTTGTGTGGTAGAAGCTAATACATTCGCTTTGGGCTGCACCACTAATCACGTGTTCTTCCCACAGGAGCCCTTACATACATCAAAAATACATCAGCAGAGTGGCCACGCAGGTGGTTAGTGAGACAATGCCTTAATTGGATTTAGGTTACACGGCACACTCTTTGTACCCCATCACACATGGACAGAGAAAAGCACAAAATTAATGTAACGTAAGAACTAGAAGGGTCTTTACAGCCTTTAACACTCTCTGCACTTGACCTCTCTGTACAAGATGGGCTCCAGACAGTGCTGAAAATGGAAATACACTGTTTATGTCCTTTTGACCTTCTACCCCTCAGTTTAATAGCTTTGCTCATCTGCAGAACTCTCCCTGCTTGGTAAAGTCTTTCAAGGCGTGAACAGTTCCTTTCCCCTTCTTCACGAAGCTTCTCGGACATCCTACATTCCCCACTATCTCTGCTTGGAGATCTCATGTTTGCAGCTAATTCCTTCCTATTGTAGGTGTCAGCTTTGCTGTGGCGTCCTCAGCGGGGCCCCGTCTGACCATTCAATGGGGTACACACCCCGTCCCACCTGCTCTTTCCCTCCTCAGCACTCTTAGGATTCAGAACTCCCTGGGTATTTGTGTGTTTATGTCTGTGGTCTAGCACAGCAGTTATAACACACAACAGGGGTTCAGTAAATAATTTATTTAACAAATGAATGAGAAGTTTTCTTGCTGAGTCTCATGGCTTATATTAAAATTTCAGCACCTCATTTTTTAATCTGTAAAATGCAAATTAGTTAATGTTATTGTTGTAAATATAAAGCAAGAATAGCAGGTCTCTAGCAAACGGTAAAAATACTATAATCCAATAATTTGTTATTTATGCATTGCAATTTATCAATTATCACCATTTTCACCGATTCTGTCATCACCTCTGGATTTAATGAATGCCTATCCAAGGTATCCTACTGATGGCTTTGAACCCCTTTCTAAGTCTTTGTCTACAGCATGCTCTTGCATTATTTTATTCTGCCTAAAAACCAGAATAAAAAAATATTATCAGAGCAAAAAGATTCCTATGTTTTCAGTGTTTTACTATATAACTGCCTTGATTTTACGCACCTAGACATGCATCCACCCTTGAATGGCTGCTTTGGTGGTAAGACCAAGTTTCAAGTTACTTCATAACTCACAAAATTTTTTTCCAAAATAATTCTCCTTATTTGGCAATACTTGTGATATATCATTACGTCTACCTGAGGAGATGGTGCCCACACATATCACATCTTCACCAATTCTATTTCCTTTCCACTTTCCATCCCGTCACTCTCCTTTCATAACCTCTCCCTCTCTAGAAATTCTGTCTCCCCATTTCTTTGCTCTTTTACTTATTTATACTTTGGGTTTAGATAGATATTAGAGATCCATCATGTGATATTTAAGCTTCTCTATCTGATTATTAAGCACACTACTCTGAATTGCATCCAATTTCCTACAAATGACTCAAGTTTATCTTTCTTTATGGCAGAGTAGTAGTACATTGTATATTTTATCTATCTATTCATCTATCGGTAGATATATAATCTAATATTATACATATCTGTATATACTCATCTGATGATTGGCATTTTCACAACTCCCAGGATTTGGCTGTTAGAAGCTGTGTTGCTATAAACATGGGTATTCATGTGTCATTAATGTATGATATGTTTAGCTGTTTTGGAAAGATACCCAGAAGAGATATGGTTGGGTCAAGAGGATTATCTATTTTGAGGTCTGTGAGAAATCTCCATACTGATTTCCAAAGTGTTTGCATTAGTTTACAGTCTCACCAAAAGTGTTCCTTTAACCCATAGCTTCACCAGAATTTATTGACTTCTAAGGTCTTATTAATAGTCCTTCTTACCAAAGGAAGTTGGGAAGCTCATAATAATTTGAATTTGAATTTCTCTGATTGCTACACATGCTGAACATTTTTTTAAAATGTACTTATTGGCCATTTGTGTTTTTTCTTCTGAGAACTATCTATTCATTCCAATTACTTTTACTAGATCTTTCACGTTTTGATGTCTACTTATTTTCAATTCTTCATGTATTTTAGAATTAGCCCTCTGTCTGAAGATCAGCTGTCAATTTTTCTATTTCTTTCAGTTTTTTCTCTTCTCTGTTGATTGTTTCCTGTGTTGCGCAGAAGTGTCTTAACTCAATATAATCCAGTTTGTTTTTTCTTGGTGTTAACTCTTGCACAATGGTATTCTGGGTTGAGAAAGTCCTTGACTATGTCTACACCCTCAGGGTTTTTCCTACTTTACCTTCTAGGTTCCATGTTTCTGTTTTAATATCTAGATCTTTGATCAAGTTTTATTGGATTCTACTACAGGGTGAAAGATGTGGGTGTACTTTCATTCTTCACATGCACCCACAGATATTTTATATAACATAAGGGATGTGATCACTTAGTTATATTTTGAGGATGAATACTGATTTTTTTAAAATTTAAGGTCTTTATCTCAATTCTTAGCACTAGCTGGTCTCCATCAAACCGAGACTTTGTGGTAATAAAAATAAGACTCCCTCCCTGAAAACTAAAGAAAAGTACAAGGAGTTAATTGTTGCAATTATCCACTGAGTGGACTGGGTCTGTGAATCCCTTAAAGGATGGATTGCTAATTGCTGCTAAATACTGATGAGGCTACAATACCCAAGTTTTTAAAATGAACTTGAGTTTAGCAGACCTTAAAGAATTCTCTTGAGTCAAAGTAAAAGGCAGGGAGGATACCATCAGAGTTTGATGAAAACACACACACACACACACACACACGCACACACACACGCACACACACACACACACACACGAGCACAAACCCAGTATTCATTGGGCAATTTTTCCTTAGTCCTTGTTTCCTAAAATATAAAATATAGAGCATATTTCATTAGACTATAACTTCTTAAATTTCCAAATAATTGGTAAATAAAAGAAAATCTTTGCCTTTTGAAAATGACATGTACTGCTGAGATTACAGAGAGAAACTTCAGATTAATGCTCCATAGAAAGATGTGTGGATTTATCATGCTCCAGTGGCTGGAACAAGATACTCAGCAACTCTAACTCAGAGGATTCAGTCCATGGTCCTTAGGCTGCAAGGCAGAAATAATATGGCATAGGAGCATCCTGGGAGAAAGTTGTTCAAGCTAAGGTGGCCAAGAAGCAGACAGCAGGGGGAGAAGGACCAGGGCACAAAAATATACCCTTCGAAGCCATGCCTTCCATGACACACCTTCAACCAGGCCCCAGCTCTTTACAGCCTATTAAGCTACTGAACAATGAAAGACTCCACTGATGAGCTTGGTGTTCTCATGATCCTTCATTTTCCAAATACACAGGACTTCAGGGATCATTTTAGACCTAAACCATAATAATGTGAAGAGTTTTTGACAAGGTCTTTCTTTGAAGAGTTGATCATGGTTTTCCAGTCTGTTCATAGTTATCAGCAATAGCAGGACCTGATTAAAACAATATGTTGAAGCAAAAAAAAAAAAAAAAAAAAAAATGAAGTCTAATTATTCTTTATGTAGATGTAGATGACTGCAGGTGCCTGAGGGCAGGCACTATATCTTGAAATTTCTCTAGATTACAATGTTCCTGGTGCAGTGTCTACTACAAAGTTGTCTGAATGAATAGTACACAAAAGCATAAAGAAATGAACAATGTAAATTCAAGATTATGCTACTCAACTTAAGAACTGTCCAGTAAACATCAATCTCTTTGGCACTGTATGTGAAGATGTCTCAACAGTCACCCTACAAATGGGCTTTCCCCTCCCCTAAACTTTCTGCTCAACAGTCCTCCTCTATGAATCTGGCCAATCAGAACTTAAAATGTTTCTAGAAAGTGCAACCCTTGGTTTCAAATCAGGATTCATTTTATTGACATCCTGTTTTATACTTTTATGTGGACTAAAACATGACAAGATAGATATTTTAAGGTATCATTATCTCTACATATTCTGTATAAAGGGAAAGGAAAGAAAGAGGAAAAAAAATACCTATAAGCAAAAAGCTTACAAGCACTATGTGCACACAAGACATGAGAAATAAAAACATCCTCCATCCTCTTGTCCATTTACTCTCCACTTTCGTTGTTCCAGAAGAGTCAAAAGCATCATTTAACAGAGATACACGTATAAACATGTTCACAGCAGCACAAATAACAATAGCTAAAATGTGAAAGACACCGAGACACCCATCAACAGACCCATGGACACATAAATTGTGGCATATGTACACAATGGCATACTACTTACGTTTGAGGCTTTTGTAGGTAAATGGATGCAACTTGAGACCATCATGCTCAGTGAAATGAGTCAGACACAAAAGGTGAAATATTGAATTGTTTCCCTAACATGGAAAACCCAGATCAGAGTCATTTCATAGAACTAAATGGGGAATATAGTGGGAGCTAGCAAAGTGTGGGAAAGTCAAAAAAGGAGAAGGGAAGGGTTTGTGATCTTGTCGCCATATGTATGTGCACAAAATACTCAAGTTCAATATAAACATTATTTCTCACATATATGCATATCAATAAAGTGGGGAAAAATCATCCACCATTTCCAATGAAAGAAGGTTACAGGTCTCATTTATATTTATTGGACCTGATGTTCCATCACCATTATCTAGTACACACATACATTTTTGCTTGAAGAATATTATAGTTCCTTTAATAATGGTCAAAGATATCAGGTTCTAATCTTCACAACCTGCAAATACTCACTTATGGGGAAACAGGTCATTTTCTGATGAGATTAGTTAAGGATGATAGATGGGAAATTATCCTGGATAACACAGGTGGGTTTTCAAAGTAATAACAAGTACCGTGTAAGAGGGAGGGAAAAAAAATTCAGACAGAAAAGAAGGGAACAGGACTAGAAGGGGCAGAGATCGGAGAGGTGTCACCATAAGCAAAGAAATGCAGGCCTACACAGAAGCTGAAGTAGGCAAGAGTGTGGCCCTGGATGGAGGGAGGACAGCCCTCTGAGCATCTTCACTTGGATCCAGTAAAACTAATCATAGACTCGTGGCCTCTGGGATTGTAAAATAATATATTTTTGAAGTTTTAAGTGTAAAAGTTTCTGCAATCTGCTAAAGAGCTTTTGTAATCTGTGAAGGAATCCACAATAAATGAAGATAAATATGAGATCTTCATTTTATTAGGATGGAAGCAAAATTCTACTCTGTTCCATACATTGTTCTGATTACTTGTTATTTATTATAATTCTAGAATGAGAGGCCATAGTACTAAAGTCAAGAGATGTGAGCAGTAAGGGGGAGATAATGTACAATCTCTAGCCCCATTTCGGAGTCAGGATCTGCACTTTAACAAGATCTCATACGACTTATATACACTTTCTACTTTAAGAATCACTGG
Organism: Ctenodactylus gundi; assembly: GCA_004027205.1. Taxonomy (NCBI): domain Eukaryota; kingdom Metazoa; phylum Chordata; class Mammalia; order Rodentia; family Ctenodactylidae; genus Ctenodactylus; species Ctenodactylus gundi. Next base: position 450,526 of record PVKB01000082.1, on the reverse strand, counting down.
ACTAAAAGATGCTGCAGGCTTTTGGTCAGGGGTTGCCTACAGCATGCTGAAAGTCAGAAGGCACCACCTGGTGAAGGACTGAGTGTGGCAGTAGTGGGCTGGTAAGAGTCCAATAAGGAAAGTACCCAACTACGGGTGGAATCCTTCCTGAAGATTGAATTCACAAGGCCCCTTGTCTATGGGAAGAAATGTTTTAAGTGGCAACTAACTTGGAACTGTAAAAGACCAGAATTCTTTAAGGTGGTGCTTAAATGAGCAATAGCTCTCGTATTTACAGGACCATATCATACATTTCACACATAGTCTAACAATAGAGACATCTCTGGTAGTCAGCAGCCACCCTAGAGAAATGAACTGGGCACACATCACATGAGTAATATTATGACAGGGACACTAACTTCACATGTGACTAGGTGACCAAGTGACCTTTGGCATCTTGTACTAAAAAGCTTCCAGTAGAAAGTTTGTATTTCTATAAGACTCAAACGCCTTAGAAAATCATAATTAATGATTTTTAAAACAAATCCAACAAACAGAATTATAGCATCTACAGGCAAGGAAGAGCTCATTAAAGCTTTTGGATGGATCCCAATAGCTGTGTAAGACTGTTTTATGACCTATAGAAAAATCCAGCAGAGGAATGTTACCTGTCAACTCCTGCCTTAATAAGCAACAGCAAAATGCTGGAGTCAACAACACAAGCTGTAAATGTGTATGGCAGCTAATTTTTAATTGGTATGTTCTCTTGCACCTGCCATAAAACTTTCACACATTTATCAACATACTGAAAATGCTTACTTAGTATCTGAAATTTTTTTCCTTTCACATGTGATCAACACTTCTCAGATTAGTGTCCCTTTAAACACACACTCAAGGGAAGAGATGAAAAGATCATTTTGTACTTGGGTATTTGGAAGGGAGCACCGGATTAGTTCCAGCTCTTCTATCCTAAAAACAAATACCCCTGTAGAAACTGGACTGAAGCAGCTGGTAGGTCAAGGCCTCTGCTTTCTATTTCAACTGTTGTGCAGAGCGAGTTTCTAGAATGATAGGCCATAGTACTGGAGTCAAGAGATGTGAGCAGCGACATGTGAGGGGGAGATAATGAAGAGGTTTTTGCAAAACTGTGGATGTTCTACCCGGGGGTATAGTGTCCCACTAAAGTTCTTCAGGTCTACTCAGAAGCCCAGATATGACTTATTTTCTCATTTGGAAAGATGTCTTTTAAAATGTAATTGGTTAAAATAATACCATGTTGGATTAAATTTGACGGTAAATCTAATGACTGTTGTCTTTATCTAGAAGCTGCTAGGAGGGACAGCCACACGCAAAGAGGAGAATGTCCTGTTTCAACAGAGGTAGAAACAGGAGTTCCAAAGGCCAAGGACTTCTATCAGCCACAAGAAACAAAGAATAGAGCCTTCAGAGAAAGTGTGGCCTTGCCAACATCTTAACTTTAGATTTCTAGTTTCTGGAATTGCAAGCAAATACCTTTCTGTTTTGTACCACACAATCTATGGTAACTGCCGATGACAATGTTAATACATCCTATGGTGGCTTTCCATTTCATGGACACACACCTGAGGTGATCAACCAATGAAGAGCAAAGATTTAGTTAGCTTACAGTTTTGTGGGTTTTAGTTCATGCTGCTTTCAGGCCTGTTGTGGAGCAGAGGCATCCACACACCATGAAAGGAGTGAGTGAGTGAGTGAGTGAGTGTGTGTGTGTGTGTGTGTGTGTGTGTGTGTGTGTGTGTGATATAGCAAAGCCATTCACCTCATGGCTGACACAGGAAAAGAAAACAGAAGGAAAGGGCCAGGGTCCCTCATTCCTACTTAATGCATACCTCCAATGCCCAGAAGACTTCCCAAGACGTCCCACCCACCAATGGTCCTACCAGTTTCCAATATGACCACTCTGAGAATCAAGCCTTTGTGGAATATTCCAGGTCTAAACTATAGTACAGGCTTGTCAACTTGTAATGACAACAGTGATGGGGATGGTACTGGTAGCTTACAAGTATAAAGCACATACTATGATGCAGGCACTATGCCAAGTCCTAGACAAGGATTATTCCATTTAGCAATCTCCTAAGGCAGCTTTATGTATTTATTTATTTGTTCTTCCCCAGGAACCATTCCAAATGACTGAAACAGAGCTTTAAGACCTACAAGCATGACCAGAGCTCCGTTCCTTACAGCCACTCCACTGTCTGCTAAGGATAGCAGCTAAGCTCATGGCTACTGAGCCATGTGCCCTCCTTCTGCTCCACTATCTGTTCTTACTCCTCAAAGGCAAATCCAGGATGCTCAAGCAAGTGACCACGTGCTCAAATGCTCAGCAGAAGAAAACATACAGAAGACTTTTTAGCAGGAAATCCCCTCAATGAACCATTAAGCTTTATTGGTAAGCAATTGTAAATTGATGTCCTCTTACTCAAGACTCAATAGTTGCCACTGAATGGTCTTATTACTGAGTAGAAAGAGAGAGAAGGGGGGAATTTTTCTTTTCTAGATGGCAGCATGTTAAAAAGTCACCTTAATGGAACTAAGCAATATACTCAGCTTTGTTTTAAACATAGTGAAATCAAAGACATTAGATAAGGAAATTGAAAATTAGGTAGAAATAAGAAGGATGCTGTTTCAGAGACATCCCAACAAGAGACAGAGTTAGAACCTATGGTTCCTATAGTGCCAATGATCATTACATAACACATTCAATCTACTCATGCATTCTCTTACTTGTCAATCTGTCCATCTGTCTGTCAACCCATCCATCATCCATCCATCCTTCCAAGTATCCATTCCATTACCCATCTGCCCCTGCAAACATGTGTCTGTACATCTACTCCCCACCGATCTATCTACACTCCCATTAAGGACAGAGGTCACAGAGATAAAGCTGAATGCAACTCTCTCCTTGCCCCTGGGAACTTGGTATCACATAATATTCAAATGTCTCATCATTTTAAAATGGAGTGTTAAGAACATACGGGTAGAGTTGAATATGTGTGCAGTGAGTTGTCGAAACAACTTGAACTGTAACAATTTTCTTCATCTAGACTTTCATACTCACATTTTCCTTTTTCTTAGCTTTCTAAATCTACTGCTCAGTTTCAGAAAAACATAGCTGCACAATTACCAAAAAATAATAAATATTATGGCTACATCACATGATGTCAAGTGTCATCAAGGAGTGGTGTTTCTGTTTACATTTTCTTTGTCCACAGTTATGCATTTGAATATTTACACATTCTAAAACAAAATCTGTACCATAAAATCCAATGAAAAAAGTAGTAGAGAAGTGTTGTTATTGTTGGAAAGAGTGTCACACATTCACCTCTGGCACTGCAGGTGTCTCTGCCTGTTTCCTTTCCCTTTCTGCCCAGGTGCACCGGAATATGGTCACACTGAGTGACAGTAGGGGGCAGTGCCTAAGACCTTCTCTGTGGGCATCCCACAGTCTTGGGCTGAAACCTTGCTTTACTCGATAACTTCAGGTAAAATCTTTAATGTTGCTGTGTCTCAGTTTCCATACTTGTAAAGTGGGGTTGAGGAAAGTACTGGGTTCAATGTGGTTGTTAATTTTAGGTGAACTTACGCGTATTCCTCCATCTGTCTTCTGTCCTGAAAGTTTGTCTATGCGATGCAAGAGAACATGTTATATGGTATCTGCCATTTGAAGGAAACAGGCATTGGCCTATGTCTTGGTAACAGGCAAAAGGCGGGGGACTTGACACACCTAAGCACTGTGACTGACCATACCAAATTCTCAAAGGAATTCGCCTTACCAAGGGTCTCCAGTCCACGGGAGACTTTAGTCACCCTTATATTTGATGTGGATTGAGGCTGGGAAAACTTCACATGACTGGACACATGCATTGTCGACATGGTGTCAAAGGTTATGTGGAAGTTACTAAAAATAGCTTTAGCTCTAGAATATTCAAATCTTACAATGTGCCGATTATAGCAAAGAAAGCGCATTTAAGACATAAACCGGCTCCACGTCTGCTGTCTGTTTCCTTTCATGGCACGAGTTGGTTTGTATTTACATCCTTAGGGTGCTACGCAGCCATTGGGTGCCTCTGCTTATATGCAGTAGTCCACGTGGCTGACACTGCAGGATATGGGAGAAAGAACCCCCAAGAGAGTGAGGAAAATGTGGGTCAAATGGTGGCTTTTTATTTACTGCTTGTCTTGCGGTAAGAAGCTATTTGGTCACTTTTCAATCAAAAAGAACATTTCAAGAATGGTCCAGTGTCAACATTCCTCTACAGAGGAAAACACGTGGTCAAGGTCACATAGCTGATTCACTTTAAAACAATTCTTACTCATCCTAAACACAGCTTAGAGTATCTCAACTTTGATACTTGATTTCTTCTATTCCAAGATAGTATTACACAGATTCGTATCTTTTTAATCCTCCTGATGCATGTCCCCTGAGGCTAACAATAATACTTATCTTATTGAAATTTTATAAAGATTGAAATATATGATTCAATGAGAGTAGTATGGACAGTAGCTGGCACTGTGTGATTGTAGGTTCGAATTACATAACCCTAATTTGTGAGGCTTTTGATAAAGACAAAATCCTGATTACTGAATACCTTAATTTCACGTGCCAATTTTTCATTCATTAACCACAAATGTGTAGGCAGTAGGATTTGGTATAATATAGCAAAACATCCTGAACTTCCTTAAACTCTAGTGTGTAGTAGACAATAATAAAACAATAAATAACTAAAGTCCGTCTAGGTGAAATGGTCATACATACTACACAGAAAAGTTAAGCAGAGAAGTAGAGAAGGAGTATAGGAGAGGTAAAGGGTACTGGGCAAACAGGTTGACATTCCAAATGGGGTGCCCAAAGAACAGGATATTTAAGGAATATTTAGTAAGAGGAGGAAGTTAACTAGAAAGATACGTAAATACAGTGTCCAACAGGGGGAAGAGCAAGTGCAAAGGCACTGAGTCAGTAATATGCCTGGTATATCAATGGAATCACGCAGACTCTAATGTGGATAGAAGAGAATCAGTACAGGGTAGAATACTAGGCCATGTGACAGAGGGGATAAGAACCATTGAGAGAATGTGGCTTCTTACTTTACATGACATATGAAGCCACAGACCAGGGCAGGCAACAACAGGAGCAAGATGCCAGTTAGGATGTGTGGCAGAAACAATGCTACATGTATCGACTACACCAGCCTTGTTTTCCCCACAGGTCCATGTGAAGACTGCAACGTCAGGCCCTTCTGCATTAGCTCAGAGCCACAGGCCTTGATTCGGGCTAAGGAGTGTGAATGGAAGAGATATATGTCATCTCTCGACCCACTGTGGGAGGTGTCAGGCCTTCTACACTCCCCACCCTTCCGCCGGCAGGGCTGGAAGCTTGGAATTTCTGAGGAGCCGAGAGGGAAGCAGTGTGCATTTCTATGCCATCACTTCCGGGGATGCTACCCAGAACGCACAGGCCTGTCTGGAGCACCGAGGAGAACGAGAAATGCGCTTCACTGTGCGGGACATGGGGACTAGGCATGCTTGTTACAGCAGCACTGGTTATTGTTTGAGAGCTAGCTCTGACAAATACAGAAATTAGTACAGTAAGGCAGGCAAGATATTTTAAGAACTTGGAACTGAGGCTAGGGGTTATGAAAAATCATTGAATGTTGGGTATACTTTAAAAGTAGTTATCTATGACATTTTCTGACAGACTTGTAATACTGTCAGAATTCGTTTTGAGGATGTTGCCAAGGATTTTGGCCTTAAATGTTAAAAGGAAGGGACAATAATGAACCGCTACAAGGACGAGCGAGTGGAAGAGGAGGCAGGTCAGGAGGCGTAGAGGCAGGGGGGCTCTAGAGCTTAGCTTTGGGGGTGTGAAGTAATGATCAAATAGAGCGACGATGTGGCGTGATCCGTTGCACCACTATGCGTGAGCTTGTGCTGGAGCCTGCTTGTGTTAGCTCCTGAGAAGCAGTCACAAATTTTCTTTCATAAAAGAGCAGTTAAACTATTGTTAATTTGAAATCAGCCACAGTGGGACCATTTACACCACAAAAAAAGGAGGTAAACTCTTAGGTTACAACTATTTTTTTTTTTTTTAAATTCTCCAAATTGTTGTGGTTAAACCAGTAATCCTCATTAGGAGTAACAGTGAAGGGGAGAGGTCGTGTTTAAAAGTGAGATATATTTATGATTCCTCCAAGAAACTTAAACTCTATCTCGAGTGTCAAAAGGATCTTTCACTTAATGTTATTTGTCTTGGTCACATTCTATTAATCAATGCTACTTCTGGGTAACTAATTCATGCACAGCTCTTCTGTGTGTGCGATCCACTGTGTGTTGACAGCTATTATACAGTGAAAATGTCAAGTATTTGACTTCTACTGTCTATTTACACCAACAAAGACACAGTGAAGTAAGCTCACTATTTAAATCTCAGGAACCCTTTCTGTATCTTTGTAATATTCTGCACCGTTTCAGTATCCCAAATATTTCCATCCTATTTGATGGGTTGTTAACAGTAAAGTGACAATGAGTGAATGTCTGTCAAAGGGCTTTGTTCATCAGAAGCAAACAACAGATAGACTCAGATCTGAAATGAAATGATAAAGAATCTCTGCCCTGACGATGATCTTCAAAAGATTAATGTATTTCTGTGGATGAATAGGAAACTTCAGGGCCAACCAGGCTGCTGTAGTTATGCTGCTCTAAGAAATTATAAGTTGATGACAGAGGATACATGTTAATGGGAATGATACCTCACTGGCTTACATTTAATATATGTGAGAGGGTGTGACAGGCCCCTATTATTTCATTATTTTTTACTTTCCTTACCCAGGAAACTGTTTCACTCTTGGAAAGAAATCTGACTTTACATGAGCCATAAAGATGGAAAATCTTTTTGTACACCGTATTCTTCTGAAGAACAAAACTCTTTTTACCAGTTGATATTTTTGATATATAACATATTTTTGCATAGGTGACATATTTAAACATAGGTTTAAGTAATGTTTGTAGCAGAAGGCACATCTCTTAATATTTTAATTCAGATGAAGTGAAGCTAAGAAGACAAAAATAGTGCTTAAGTGTATGATGTTTATGATGTATGGCGAATAAGATCATGTCTATTATTACTCCCTATAGAGTTTCCTGACTATTTAATCACAATGAGCAAGAACTCAAATAATATTTTAGTTCTTTGAACTTATCAAAAATGACAAATAAGACTAAAAAGAAGCTTTTAAGTGAATATGTCAATATACCTTAGATGGAAATATTTTTAAATATGCAATATCATAAAAAGCTGTATAAACTTAAGCGTGCATTGACACACTTGTCAGCCTTTGTCCACTGATGTTTTTGTTTCTCTTGCTGAAGCTTCATGAAAGGAATTAACCTTGAGAAGCAGGTGTTTGTTTAGCCTCTCAGAAGCCAGTGGACCTACACGGCCTATCAGCCAGTCACGCCTGATACTACACAGAATCCAGCAAGATGCTCTACCATTTTCTAGCTCTTTTTTCTTTCCCTTCATGAGACCCATGGCTAAGATTATCCCTTCTTTCTGTCACTCCATTTCACTCTCCCATTTCCCAGAAATAAATGCAAATGGTGAAAAAAGTACATCATTTATGAACTTGGCTTTGACGACAAGTTAAATATGACAAACAGCATGATGTAACTGCACCCAAACATTTCAATTCAGGTTGGACTACCTTGATCAAGGAAACATGAAGTGATTTTCTTAAATTTCTGCAAATCATAAGTAGAGACAGTATTTGAACCCCCTCACCTCAGACTACACAATATGTTCCGATCCTCTATATTACAGAGGAGGAATTCTACTCTATTTCCCAAAGGAAGTAAAGTAGTAGGAATTTTCATCCTGGAAAAAGGAAACATTTGGTTTGTGAAAGATAAAAGTTGTCTTCAAACAAACAAAAGGACGGTATTTACGAGAATGGACTTGCTACGTACCTATAGCTCAGGTGATAAAGATTACTAAGACTAATAAGAAACATTAACGAGTTAGCAGAACAACAAGAACAAAACCACAACAAAAATAATTTAAGAACCACTTATGATGGTCATCATCCCTAGCAAGGTGCTTGCTACTCGTCTTTCCATTCCAGACTACAAACTAGAGGTTTGAATATTTTGAGAGGTTTGGCAAGGAGCCATTCTGAATAAGTTCTGGAACTAGAATGGGAACCTAGTCACTGTGACATCTGAGCCCTGCTACTCAATCACTCTACCACCTTGCCACTGCAGAGGTGCAGCTCTTAGCTCAAGGCTGAGAGGAATATTTAATCATTAAGGATCTAGACGGTGTACACTTGCCTCATGGTGAATGTGACATTTGCCTCATGGTGAACGTGCAGATGTGACAGCTGACCTCTGGGTGTGGTATGGCTGCTTCTCCCCAGATAGAGTCAAAGTGGTCACAATGTCATTATTTCTATTAATTTTTGGAGAAGAAAAACAGAGAGCAATCAGAGCAGAACGGAAAACAGAAATGCACAGCATCCTTGGGTCATTTAACAGAGTTTTTAAGTCTCAGTGAATGTGAGTATGGCAATGAAAACAGGTCAGGATCAACGGTCAAATGGAGAGGTACTATGTTTTAATCAAAATAAATCTTCTCAGACAAGAGTCATTTATTGCCAAATAAAGCCTCAAATAGAACTAGTCATACCAGAGTGGCCTGAATGTTCTCTAAGGGAGTTACTATACAATGAATTCATACATTATTCAAGAGCTAGGCTTCATGACCTTCAAAACTCCTTCAAACAGAGGAAGTGCAGCTCACTCAGGACATCTGCAAAGGCCAGACCACTATGAAGGACAGCTCTAAGAGAAGAGTTTTGGATGGGGACCCAAGATGTTGGCAACAGGCATCTGGATTCATTAACAGTTAATTTTCAGTAAAATATTGGTCAACACATTTGTAAACTTTGAGAATAAAGCAGAATGTTGGCTTCTGGTTAAGTCACACAGATTTTTTTTTAACTCATTCAAATGTTCTTAATGGACACCTTTAGAACACTATCTTTCATTCCCTTCTCAGCACTTCTCCAGCCGCTGAACACATCGAACTCCCGTCAGCGATCTGAAACAGTCGCTCCCGCATTGAGAAAGGGAAATGAGCCTGGCAACAGTGACAGCAGTTTGCACAAACTGGTATAAGACAATGCTACTCATGAATACCAGGCGCATTCAGAATGCAGAGAATCCTATTGCACGTCCTCCTCAAGACAGAGAGAATTCCTCAACATCTATTACGGCGAACTTCTCTTGCTTTTGCTCAATTATGCCTCATACGCACTTATCTCAAATTGTAATTGAATTGGTTCCTTCCCAGATGGTCTTAAAGGATATTTTCGCTTCTAAGCACCGGAGACAAAGGATGACTGGTATTGGTTCCCAAATTAGAAGCCATTAGGAAGGAGGAGGTTTTAGAGGGTTTGAAAATGTTGAGCCACTTTGCAAGGGAAGTGGCATTATTTTCTTGGCATTATTTTCTGAGTACAAGGAGAGTTGAATTCTTGGTGAGAAAAAAGAAAAGCTGGCTGGGCTGTGGAGCCAGGATGGCTAGAGCAGGAAGACAGAGGTCCCTGCCCACCACGGCGGCACCTCTGTTCAGCTAGTGAGAGCTGCGCGGTGTGGGTGATGACAGGCAGGGGGGCTCTCGGGAAGGAGAAATGAGAGGCACAAGAGAGAGGGAGGTGGCATCAGGGAGGGCTGAGGAAACTGGCAAGGGACAAAGACAGCTTTCATCTGTACCACAGTCTTTTATAAACACATACAAGCATGCGTAAATGAAGGCTCATACCAACCTAAGACTATTCTCAGCCTGATCCCAACTCAAATAATAACTTCAGAAAAGATCAACCATGGGAGGGCCAAACACAGAAAGCTCTAAAATACAGAATTGTCCAAAATAAATTTAAATCAATATAAACTGATGAAATTATGCTATGACAGGTTCAAGACAACTTCATTCTTAGGAATGGGGCTGGCTATCAAACTCAGAATTCCTTGATTCCAGAGTGCTAACTTCAATCTCTCTCTCTCTCTCTCTCTCTCTCTCTCTCTCTCTCTCTCTCTCCCCCCCTCTCTCTCTCGCTAGAAGAACCAGATAAAAACCACACAGGACAGGTAATAGGAGATGAGTACTCTTATTGTCATAGTTCAAACTGACTGACTTGATCATAACCAACAAATGGTTTAGAAACAACTGATTTAAGTAGGTCAAGACACAGAAAGACTGAGTAGATACGAAGGTGAATGGAAAAAAAGCACTGAAACAGGTAGCCTGGGGAAGCAACTCCTCCAAAACAGGATCAGCTGTATCATAAGCCATACAGTCATCAGGGATTTGTACTGTAAATTCACAACTATGGTGGGATGCTACATTAAAATGAGTACTAGCATTTGGGGTACTTTTACAGACTGAGTGCCTGTATCCCACTCCTGATTTACATGCTGAACTCTAAATGCGAGGGTGTCAGGAAACAGAACTTAAGTAAATTTAAACAAGAGCAAAGCTCTTGGACAAGTGCCCTTATAAAAGGAGCCCTGGAGAGCTGCCCTGACTCTTCTGCCATGTGAAGACACAGCGGAAGACACTCTCTCTGTGTCAGAGAGCTGGCCCAGCCACAATCTCACCATATGGGTGCTTTGATCTAGGGCTTTCAGTCCTCTGAAGTGTGAGAAGTCCATTTACCTTGTTTACCAGGTCAGTGGTATTCCATTACAATGGCCTGAATAAGCTATAAGAGACACTTTAAAAACATACCAATAACTTATGCAAGACCAATTAAATCAGAAATTCTGGGAGTGAGTCATGGACAGAGTATTTTTAAAATCTCCTCTGAGATTCCATCTTACTCCAGCTAAAATGGCTATGATCAACAATTCAAAAAACAACAAATTCTGCCTAGGCTGCGGGTGAAAAAAGAACTCTTTCACATTGTTGGTAAGATTGTAAATTGGTATAACCACTATAAATATCAATATGGTGATTCCTCAGAAAGCTGAATATAGAAATTCCATTTTACCCAGCTATATCTCTTCTGGGTATATTCCCAAAATAGTTAAAGGGATCATTTTACAGTGATACTTGTGCATCCATATTTATAGCAGCACAACTCATCACAGCTAAATCCTGGAAGCAGCCAATATGTCTATCAACAGACGAGTGAATAAGTAAAACATCACACACACACACGCACACGCACACACACACACACACATACACACACACACGCACGCACACACACACACACACACACCACAGCATTAGTCTGCACTAAAGACAGACAAATTGAAGTAATTTTCAGGAAAATGGATGCACCTTAAGACCATTACACTTAACAAAATCAATCAGAAACAACAATGATTTCTCTAATGAGAAAACCCAAAAATATACATAACAAGGAAAAGAGCAAAACAAAAAAAGTCATATTAGGAAACAAGGAATATACATTACGTAGAGAGAGAAAAATTGTGGGGAAAAGGAGAGAAGGGAGGGTGAGAAAAAGAAAAAGTGATTAAGATGTGGTATGTATGTGCACTGATCTTCTAAATGTAATTATTATATTTCACAAATGTATAATAAAATTGATAGCTGTGGAGAAACATTGTTTTTTGTTCACTCTGAGGTGGAGTTTGAGGCCTTTAGAACTTTTTAAAACATCTTGTTTTCTTTACTAGATATTTCATCCTGAAAGCGAAAACTCCAGGCATGGTATCTTTCCTTCTCACAAGTACAGAAGAACGGATTCGACTTAACTATGGTACTCAAATGCTGGAGGACCCCTGACATACCTGGCGGCTTTTGACACGACAGCTGCTGGTCACTGTCCTTAGAGTATCTAACTGAGTGGCTGTAGGCTGGGGGCTGTGACTCTGCCTTACGACAGGTTCCTAGGTGATGAGGATATTGTTGTCTCATGGGCTACCTCTCGTGAGTCACTTTGCTAGAGGGTCTAAAGGGAGAGTGGTGACACTTCTTGCCACACTCTGCAGTGTAACTTAGTCCCAGTAAAGCCTACACCTAGTAGTAGAGTCTCTGTGTCCCAGGAGACACAGACTGCCGCCTTCTCCTTTAATGCCTGTGCCCCTCGTTACAGTCCCCTGCTTTGCAGAAGTTCATCCCGTCAGTCACCACACTAATAGACCTTGAGCTTCCAGTAAGGGGAATCTTAGAAAAGTTGGAGACTGGCTCAAGTCCATCAGATTCTAATTTACCCCGGGACCACTAAGTTGGCAAAGGTGGCTGAGAACTGTTGAGTCTTGAATCTACCCCGTTGTCAGGAAGTTCAGTCATGTCTGTGACAAGAAACCTAGCGGCAGGATAAAGATCAAGAAGTCCCAATTATTACCTGAGGTGTCGCTGGGAGATCTTTAAACAAAAACACAGAGGATGCATTTAGGAGCTGTGCAGCAGGGCCCTTTGTCATCTGCTCATTCAAATCCAGGAAACTCTGGGGCAATGAGAATATCAGCTGCTATGCCAAGTGACTGCTGGCTCCAGGCTTCTGCTCCATTTCACCCTCCTGGAAAGGACTCCAGTTTAAGGGTCTACTCTGGTTTCTGGCCAGTTTCTCTTGGATAGAGCCCTCTGATGGGACTGGAAGTTAAATAACCTGCTCTTTCATTAGCGGAGTGAATAGTATAAGTATGTAATTACCTAATCACCGGCATGAGAGCAAAAATTAGAATATTAGCCCCTCCAAAACTCAATTTCTTTCCTTTTATTTTATTTTTTGGTATAATATAAATTACAATGTCGGTAATTACTGCAAGTGTATCAGAATATTAGAATTGAATATCCACGAGGCAAAATGATTTAAAAACACTTTCATGATAAGATAATGACCTTGGGAATAAAAATGGTAAAGATTTTTCTTTCCTTTTTTTTTTAATTGAGCATTTCCACTCTCTGTCACTTCCTCTCTAACCTTATTTGCAGGACTAGCCCTTACTGACTTCTAACACTACAGATTTGCTTGTGTGCGCTGAAAGCTTCTGCGACTAAAATCATGCAGTATATTCTCAATTGTGTCTAACTCTTTCATTCAGTATTATGCTCATAAGAGGTTGTATTAGCTACTTTCTGATTGCTGGGACAGAATACTTGATACACCATAAGGGAAGAAAGATTTATTTAGCTCATAGTTTCACAAGGTCTCAGTTCATTCATGGGTCAAAGGCAACGGCGGAAGCACGTGGTGGTAGCTTAGCTGGAGAAAGCTATTTGTGGCATGGCAAATGGAAAGCCAAGTCAGGTAGGAAGCGCAGAACTAGCTTATACCCTTCCATGCGCAGTCCCAATAATCCATCCCTTCCAGGTCGAGCCTCAGTGATACCCTCCTTTCAGGTCACACACCCGATAATGTGCTACGTGCCCAGAACCTACCACATGCTCCTAATCCACCACATACTTGTTATCCATCCTCCTGAACAAGCTCTACCATTCAATGGCACATGGTTCTGTAACATTTAAATACATGAGATTCTGGGGGAAATTCTAGATTCAAAGCACAACTGAGGCATTCATAAAAGTTTGCCTCTTCTCACTGTTCTTTGGTATTCCAATTGAGTATATTTTTATTCATATAATATCTGAAAGATAGTTGGGCAATTCCTAATTTTGAGGTATTGATAATAATCAATTAATCTTATGCAGAACAGACAGGTGGACGAACGAAATGACACTGAGGATTGAGAAACAACTAACAACCCCTAGGAATCTGATCTTTGACAAAAGCGCCCAAAACATGTACTAGAAAAAGAAAGCTTCTTTAAGAAATTGTGCTGGGAAAATTGGTTGTCCGCCTACAGAACAATGAACCTAAAACCCTATCTTTCACTCTTCACTAAAGTCAAAATAAAATGAATTCAAGACACAGTTACTAAAATAGAAACACTGAATTGCTTCCAAGACTAAACTGGCAAAAATCTTCTGAAGACACATATATAGGTGAAGACTTGCTGAACAGAAGGCCTATTGCACAAGAGATGACACCAAGAATGGGGCTATGTCAAATTAAAAAGCTTTTTCATAGGAAAGCAAATGTTCAAGAGAGTGAAAGGAGACCTGACAGAACGAAAAGAAGTTTTTGCCCCCTTCTACTCAGAGAGAGGGATAATATCTAGAGTACACAAAGCAATCAAGAAGAAGGTTCCCCAAAATAAAAGACCCAATTAAAAAAACAACCAGGCAACAGAAATAAACCTAAGTTTTCAGAAGAAGTACCAATGGCCAATAAATAAATGAAAAACATTGAGCATTTTCAGCCATTAAACACAAATCAAACAATGGGATTCCATCTTACTTCAGTGACAATTATTAAAAACTCAAGAATCAACAAAAGAAGTAAGGCTTTGGTAAAAAAAAAAAAAAAAAAACGAAGCATTTCATATTATGAGTGGGACTGCAAGGTGGTGCAATCGCTAAGCAAATCCAAATTGAAATTTGAGGTTCCATTTGATCCATCTGTATTTCTGTCTTTTCAAAAAGGATTTAAAACATCATATTGCAATACTTGCACATGCAGGTTTATGGCAGCACAATTCATAATGGCTAAACCTTGAAAGAAACCAAATATGTTCATCATCTAACAACTGAATACTTTCTTAAGATGTGACACACACGCAGACACACACACATGGAGTAATACTTTTCCATGAAGAAAGATAAATTTGAGTCATGTGCACGAACAAGTCATTTGAAACGAGTATGCTTAGTGAAACAAACCAGAAGGAGAAAAATATCACGTGATGTATCTAAGATGAGAAACACAAACTATAAATTAGTAAAAGAGCAAAATACAAGAACACTGGTAGGAAATAAAGAAATAGATTACATAGAGAAGGGAAGGGGTTGTAGGCCAAGGAAAAAAGGTGGGCAGGGAAAAGAAAATAAAGTGACCAAGATATGAAATGTATATACACCAATTTCTAATTTAGTATAATCGTTATTGGTAACAAGTATATACTTAAAAATAACTTTGGAAAATTATTCAGTGCAAATACTTTGGGAGTTAGTGCAAATAATTCTGCTGGGAATGTACTTAGAAGTATATGGGTCATGAGACACAAGTATGTTCAGCTTTAATAGATGATGGCAGGCAATAATCCAACAATTTATCAACTTATGCTTCCAGAAGTGAATGAGATCTTGTTATTTCACATTCATGCTAAGACCTGGTGTTGCTTTTATCTCTTGAACCATGCCGGTGTTTGCTTAATGATGTCTCCTTGAGATTTTAGCTTGTATTTTCCTAATGCCTCATGAGGTTACACATCTTGTCATACGTTTTCTGTCACTTGGCAATCTTTCCCTAGTGTATCTAGATCAGGAATTTAGTTTACTGTTCAACTCAAGTTCTTGACTCCTTTAGGAATTCTTTTAGGAATTCTTTATGTGTTCTGGATGTGAAGTCATGATCAGTCTGCCTGTCTGTCTATCAATCCACTGCCTTCTGCATGTGGTTTGCCCTTCTTCATGATGTCTTTCCACAATGATATATCCGTCTACATAACCACTTATCATATGTCTGTGGGTGCTTTCCTGCCTAATTCTACACTAACCCCTCTTCTACAATTCTGTCAGGCACATGGAATTCAATTACTTAATAAAAATGAACAAGTCAAATGGTGTGACTTCTCATCAAGTGAGTGAAATTAATAATCTAATTCACTGAAGGCTGTGATCACATTATTCTTCATTAATTTATGTGCTTAGTCCCCTAGACTGATTCTCTCTCTCCTCTCTCACACACATGCATGCATGCATGCACACATGGATGCACATATGCCTATTACAGCCTCTCAAGAACAGTAAACTTTGAGTTGACTTTGGTAACATTTTTTTCAAATACGAAAATATTTCTAGCTTGATTCAATTATACCTTACCAATTCACCCAGGGGACTAAGGGTGAAGGAAGGGAAAAGATGAAGGTTCAGATTCAATTAAAGTAACTTGAAAAGATAACTGGGGAAGTAGAAAAAGAAGGTAATATTTTATTCAGGTGCAAACAAGATGTTGAATGAAGTCTTTTGAGGATGCTGGTTAAGTGTCCTAAGAGGCCAGTTTCTCTTGAGTATTTACACTGGAGATAATTTACCTAAGAAGACGGTGGGTATCAGAAATAACAACAGAAATATTGCCTTTCCATGGTATTCAGGGTGTACATTTTTTTCAAATTTTCCTAGGAACTGGATATGTGAATGAATTGATAAAATATTTAATGAATGGATCAGAGCTGGAGAAAATGCTGGATACATTCTAAACAAAATAAAAAGAAGGGAATGGAAGAATATTTGCCAAATGAGCAAATATTTCAGAGGAATTTCAGAGGTTTTCAGAGGAATTTGCATGTGTCCAGGAAACAAGAGACTTCTTGAGTTGCCCTGTAGGCCCCATGCAATCCCTATTCTCCACAACATGCCCCTAAGGCCTATCTAGGTTTTCCAGGTTCCTTGAGGTCCACACACAAGCCCAAAAGACAATGACTCTGTCCACATTACAAATTTACTTCTCTAATTCAAATAATGAATGCTGGTATTAATAACATGAAAGTATCTCTTTCCTTATTCTGGACGTTCCCCTGAAGTGACATTTATTCGAAATGCTCAGCAAGGTGGTACTTCCTTTCATTGAATCTCTGCTGGGGGAAAAATATCAAACATCAATCCAAGGTAAGAGATGGGCTTTTACTTGAGGGAGGCTGAAATTTCAAGGAGAGATGAATAAAATATTATTATATTTCAATAAGATCTCTCATGAGTAAACATTCAACAAGGCTAGCAAATGCATTTGTAACTCTACAGAGAAAGGCCTGAGGTGCTTATTGTCGTTGAGGTCCGGAATATTCCCCAAAGGCCTTCGGTTCCTACACATACTGCCAGGAGGTGGGGCTTGGATGAAAGGGGTGGGTGCTTGGAGTGAATCTGGAGGGCTGTTTGCTCACTCTGCACTTTTTTCTCCGCACTTGGCTCTATTCGGCCATGCCATGAGGCGCTCTTTCTTCAGCTCCAGCCTCACAGTGCGGTTCCAACATTCTGAGCCACCTGTTCTCGAATGGACAGACACCTTCTAAAATTGTGAGTTAAAATAAATCTTTCATTTATAAACTTGTGGATGTCAGGTATTCTGTTCCAACAACAACAAAGGAACTACAACGATGGTGTCAGTAAGTCAAACTGTAGAGTTTATATCCATACCTGAATTCTGTGTCTGCTCACCTCATGTCTGGTGGCTGTGACTTGTAACCACTTAGAAGAATCTGAAGAATAAACGTCTCCTATGTACAAAATGGTTATTTTTTATACAAATGCCATAATAAAATGCTCACTCTTTCTAGTAAGGAATGAGTATAGATGTTCCACTATAAAGCAATGTCTCAGTAAAAAGACACCTGAATATCAATTTTCAAAAGGAAAAATTATATAATAAAAATCCTCAGAGTTACTACAATTATTTAATATCTTTTATGTCTTCTTATATCAAGGTTTATATACTCTTTTTCCAAGTAAATTCTCTCCTAATGCACTAAATTGCTCAACACAAGGTTGTACCTGTCTTAACAACACTCACTGTGTTTGAAAGCGTATCTTGACTTTACCTTCGTGAACCAAAATGTGGCTTGTGGCAACTTTGCGACACTGCTTATTAAAACTGCTTGTTACTTTTGTGGTTATTATATAAGGAAATTGGGTTTCTAGGTAACAATTCTCCCTAACAGAAGCCTACAGTAATGTTCAATTGTGAACATTTCCCTGACAATTTCTTATGTATAATTTTGCAGTAAATTTTACTTGTGAGTAAAGGAATTATTTCTCTGAGACAAAATTTGCTTATTATATATTTTCTTTCTAACTTCCTTTTCTATATAAAGGGAAGATAAATGTGAATGAATCACTTTAAATGTAATATACAATATACCTGATTATATTTTTAAAATTATGTTTGCATTACTTTGGACATTTTATGAAAGCATACCAAAGAAACTAGAATTTGACTTTCATGCAGGAAAACTACTTGATGAGTAGTTTGATGTAATTCAATTCCACCAAGTAGTGTTTCTGATGAATGCAAATAAAATGCAAAGCAAAACCAATGCAGACAATATCAAACTCAGGGGTTTTTGACTTGCTGTAGAATAGCATACTAGGTTGTTAAAAATCACTAACTGTAAGATCAGTTTGTGGTTTGTTGACACCACAGTGCTTCAGATACTAGGCGTTTAACAAATGTCGACTGATGGGCACATGCTATTTTGTATGTTATAAACGAGGCAGGACGAGCCATTAACAAAAGCTACAATGTGGAAACAACTCAGTATTCCCCGCTAGATGAAAAGAAGACCAAACTCTTGTACCTACAGGCAGGAGACTACTCAGGCTTTTAAAAAAGGTGAGAAACTCTGATACATGCTACAGCATGGATAAAGGGAGGGCAAACGCTTTGTAATCCACTCATCTGTAGAATTTCGAGTTGTCAAAATCATAGATACAAAAGCAGAGAGGGCTGCAGGGGCTGGAGTAGGAGGAGGAGGGAGGTCATGTTTACTACATACAAATTTCAGTATGAGATGAAAAGAGTTCTGAAGCTCTGGTAGCGCTAAGTGCTCATAATTGAGCATGTATTTAGTGACACCAAAATGAACACTTAAGAATTAAGCCAATAAATTTTAAATGTATTTACCACAACAAAAAAGAAAAACAAATACTCATGTTTATAACATACATAACAGTATATTAAAGAGATTTATCAGATATTCTTGCAAAAATGTCATTAAATGTTTATGCTATGCATATTTTATTATACTTTTTTAAATTAAGATATTAAACGGGCTAACAACATTATCACATTTCCCGACAAAGTATAAAAACGGTTGACTCATTAAGGATTTCTGTATGCCTTTATCCTACAACTTGAAGTAACATCATCTGCTGAAGATGTGCAAGCCTAAGGAGGCTTGATTCCTGGACCAATGTTTTCCCATCAGTGCCAAGAAGGGTCCACAGAAATGTCTCACAAGCAGCTCAGAGCTGATATAACCCACATCACACCTTGTTACCCTTCCTTGGCTTATTTCTCTCCCAGTTATTCCTGTCTCAGTTAAGGATACTCTAATCAACTCAGATATGCCAAAGAAAAAACTTGCGTGTCTCCTGGCGCTCCTCCTCAAGTCTCAGGTTTCATCCCAAGAACTCCAAGAAGTCCTATTTATTTCACCTCTAACCAGCAGGCCTGACCTACCAGTTCCTCTCCAAAACCTCCAGATCATCATCCCTCACATGGGCAAGTACCAAGGACACCTTTCCTGCCCCCTCTTCTCCTCTATACACCCCTTTCCCTCAAAAGAAGCTGCAGACAAGAAGGACAGAATCTTCTATACATCAAGCATGCTTCCGCTTCCTAAATATCCTCAGAATAAAATCTAAATGCCTTCCTGTGATCCAGGAAGCCACACAAGACATGACCTGTGTTACCATATGGCCCACCCATCCTTGGTCATTCTGCTCATGCACACTGGCCTTTATTCAGGGATCTCAACACACTCTCCTTCTTCCTCCTGAGAACCTTGATTCATGCTACTCCGCTTGCCTGACGCATGCTTTCCTTGCTATTTGAGGTTTGCCCCTTTCCATGAGCCAGGCTTTCACGCAAATGTTAGACTGTCAGGCCCTCTGTGGCTACTCTACCTAGCAGTAGTTCAACTGTATATTTTCTATTATTAAACTCTCTTCTCTTTTTATATATGTAAAATGTCTATGTATATGCCAATATTATATATTTTACATATGTTCTTTTTAATGTCTATTTACCTGGTTAGACTTTATTCTTCATAAAATAGAGCCAATATCATACTCATTTTTCTTTCCTAATCTATTAACCCCACTAGAAAGTGTACATTAATTTTAAAAAATCATGGAACAATTTGTAAAATAATTAAATGAAAGTCTAGATTCCACCTGCATAATATTTAATAAAAAGTAACCCTGGCTCTGTCGATCAAGTCAAACTTCCAAGCCAAATACGTTTGACTAATGAAAAAGTCAACTGCATCTGAAAAAAGGATATGAAAACTGTTCTCAAGGCATCATCCAAGGGTTGAGCATAATGATCTTTACCTCCTAATGAGTAACGTGGATGACTTAGGATCACAGCGTTCTATAATTTTATAACTGAAATCACTCTCTACAGTAATGTTGTTCGACCTCTTCATTTTAGAGATGAAGAAACTGCCCAGGTCATTAACTCAGACAGCCCAGCACTTGTCACTTAAGTAACTTGCACCGCTGCTCCATCCCTGCCTTGCTTGACAATCTGCAATTTTTGGCTCATGGCACTGACAGAATACTCTAAAAGTGCATCAGATTCATTTTTGACTGCACTTCCACGATGGTAAAAATGCAGTTTTTAGACACAAAGTTTTGTGCCACTGTGCACAGCTTTTTCATCTCAGGAGTAGAAACTGGAAATCCCGCTATCAGGAGACCACCTCCTTACCATCCCTTCTCAATAATTGGGCTGCACTGGGCTTAAAAGCCTCAGAAATCCCTTCTTCTCTGTTCATCTTCATGGTACCTTGCATTGTTAGACCGGATAGGAAAAATATCAAGACAAAGGAACATTTTCATCTTCTTTCTTTCATCACAGCACCATTGATCTGCTACTCAGGAATACAATCATGTTTTCAGCTTTGTGGAAAATGACAGCTACATGGCAGTTGGATGCTAAGTCTTTTCAGACATCCAAACAGATAGGCTGCAACTATTCAGCTCCTCTGAGGTGTTCCCACTTGTGTCTTAATTTAAAGTTTTGCCGATAGAAACATGAACGTAAGCGATCGACTCCCTAGTCAGTATAACATCTGCGTGAGTTTTGAGCACATGGAGGTGGCACAGGAGACCCAGCTACTTCACTGAAAGGACAGATATTCATGATCATTTGATAGATCTTTGTCTAAGCAATTGAAACAACAAACAAACCCCAAAGCCACGTGGTGCCCTCTTGTGAAATGGCTTCTGCTGTATTTTCCCATACTCTGGACTGCTTACTCTGTCTACTACACCAAGTTGAAGTTTTAAGGTTGATCACTGTCCATGTAACCATTGTCCTACAGGGACTGCAGTATAGATACAAACAAAAACAACAGCAGCAACAGTAGGGTGTGATGGGTACATGCGAATCAGATTTCACAACCTGGGAAGCTTCTAGATCATAGAGAATGAAAAGACTTCCAGCAAAACAAACTCCCTCACCCACAGCCCCCTCACCTAAAAAAACAAAACAAAACAACAACAACAAAACCTGAAACAAGACAAAGTGATGAAAACAGGGATGGGAAAACAATTCAGCTCACAAAAATGGAGGTTAAAAAAAAACAACAAAAACAAAATCAAAAACATCCTCCACATTCTCCCTCTTGACAGTCTACCCTGGAAAATCTGGCTATTTGCAGCACTGTTAAGCTTAACCTCCTAATAATGGTTATAAGGAATGGCCCACTTAAACTGCTTTCATTTGTCTGGAAAATTCTAGAATGAGTGTGGCAGGAAATGGACTTGCACAAAGCCCAAGCATTCCCCTGAGGATACAATGCTAATTCACTAGGATTTTCTATCTTTTAAATGTCGTTTTTCATTCCCTAAATCTTTTAACTCTGAAAGAAAGTCCTTTGCATTCTTTGATTTTGAGCAGTTTATTAAACTGCTCAGCCAGGTTCCAAGGGGAACATCTTTGGAATCTGACCTTTTTTATTAGTCATTATTCTTCGTGTTTGTAGCTCTATATCCACTAAGAAGGGCAATGACTTCTGTGAACCAGGCAGGGTCTGGTAACAAATCTTGGTAGCCTCCTGTTTTCATCTACCTCATGGGTTTAAAACGGCTCTCAGCAACAGTTGACAGATATGAATTATACCATGCCCTGGTTCACCAGCATAAATAAAAGGCTGTAGATGGAGGAATAATTGCAAGTTTCACATATGCATTTATCTTTGTATGAAGCCTAGCAACTCTGTACTATGTCAGAAAGATAATAAAAAAGCAGATAGCCTGAAATATGAGCATCTAAGACTGTCTATTGAAAATAATTCAGTTACTGAAAATAACACTGCTTATGATACTCACAGGGTATGTTGGCTCTGTGGGGGAAAACTATGGGATTTAAACTGGATGGCAGAACTCGTGTTAGTAGTGTAATATTCTCTGACATTAAATCTTTCCAATTTTTGATTATTTGGATAAAACTGTGAGATGTGAGGTTGGGTACACACACCCTAAACAAATTTTATCCCCTGTCATAATATAACTTAGGACTTCAGAATCAACTCTGTTAAAGACTTCTATGCCTTTCCTGAAACATTTGTCATTTGTATATATGGTTATCTAATTATTAATACTGCAAAGGTATTTCACTATAGCAATATACATACTTAGCCAAGGTTAAAAAAAGCAGGAGTGACTGAATAATCCTTAAGTTTCTACCCATAAATGAACATTTTGCCTTTTGGGAAAATACCTTTTTCCTTTTGGGAGATGAGAAAGCTTTTTCTTTCCTCAGGTGTCATGCTTCATATGTGAGAAACCATTCCTGCAATTCTTAGCACAAACTGTCTCCATAAACATAACTCTTATGAAAACATTTGGAAGTTTACCCTATATCCATTAATAATCTAATTTTTATTATGGAAGATCTGAAGGGAGAAAAAAGAAACCTAAATAAAAATTTTATATCTTTTAACTGTTATCATTTACAGCTGAAAATTTTCTTTAGCTGTAGTCTAACTAAAGTCTAACTGTGACTTCCATTATGACTTCATTACCACTGAAAATAAAGTTGAACACACCTTTGCAAAGTGTGGAAATCTACTTCCATATGCCTAGCCGGTAGGTCTGTCTAATCATAGGAAGCAGAACTGCCCTCATTTGATCTGCCTGATCCTCCTTGTTGGAGGGTCCTCTCCTACAACCCAACCTTCTAACAGGCACGTGGCTCCTCACTTAGACACACACTCTCTTGGGTCTTTCCCAAAGGTACTGTTTTGCTAACAGGCAGCTGCCACTTCTGGCTCTACCAACTCTTACTGCTGGGAGTGTACTATCCCTCCTCCTCAATAAGTAGGCTTGCTTTCTGTGGAACTCAGACAAAACACTTTCAGGGAGGATCTAAAGGCCAAGATATCCAACACAATGCAGACCAGCAAGCCAGCGCACGCAAGACCCAAAATCTGGTAACATTTTGTTGTTGCATATAGTAGTAGACTCTTCATTTTTTACTGTTGAACAGTACCTGGTTTTACAAATTTTACTGAGCCATTTACCAGTAGATAGTCATTATTATGTTTCATATGCTTCATTTATAAATAAAGCTTCTGTCTCCATGCATTCATATGTTGTCTTCCTGATATGTTTTAATTTCTCTTGGGTAAAAATATAACGGTAGACTTTTTGGTCATATGTGAAGTATACATTTCATTTCCTCAGAAACTGCCAAATTCTTTTCCACAGTGATTGTATCATTTTGAACACCCACTAGCAATGAATGAATAATTCCAGTTATTTCTCATCAAATAGAATTAGTATCATACTGTAATTCTAAAGTGAATTTTCTTGATGATAAAGGATTCTGATTTCTTTCATGGTCTTATCCACAATCCATATATTTATTTCAGATAGTATTCATTCAGGTATTTTCCTATATTTATTAAATTCTTTGTATTCTTACTGAGCTTAAGAGTTCTTTACATGTTCCAGACACAAGCCCAAAAAACTAAGTATATGTTTTGATTATTATGTCACCCAGTATGTAATTTGTATCTTCATTCTATTTAGAACACTTACAAAATGTTTTATATACTTTTCTTTAGGTTTTCTGTATTTTAGCCTGATCTGAAAGGAAAAAAAAACCCTTCATAACTCAAAGTAAAACTTTATTTTTTTCTTCCACATATTTAATGGTTTAGTACCTTCCACTGAGGCCTATTATCCAAACTCAGTATTTTAAAAAATATGTCATAAGGTAAATTCAAAGTTTTCTGATGTTAGTCATTGAATGACCCAGAACACAGTTACGACAGCCGGCCATAATGTATCTCTATACGAAGTCTTTTATTTTTTTAAGCCATAGGAAGGCATTTTCCAGATCCACAGCAATCTATGGCTGCCCTGTTCCTCTAGCTGAATTATTTCAGATCTCTTCCCGCAGTAGTCTATTTTGTATCATCTCATTTTGATTAATAACTCTTATTCCACTAACTTAGAAAAATGAAATTACCTTTTATTTTCTCAAATTTGATTTCAAACTGAAGGAAATCAAATCCTACCCTTCTATGATCACTGCATAAGCTACATAATCCTGAGAAAAATTATGTCTCCATCTCTAAACCATGGGTTGCTATAGTTTGGATTGTAAGTGTCTCCTAGAGTCTCATGTATTAAAGGCTTTGTCCTCAAGATGGCACTATTGAAAGATGGTGGAACTCTTGAGAGGTGGGGGTCTAGTGAGAGGTCTTTAGGTCACTGGCGGTGTGACCGTGAAGAGGATTATGACAGCACAGTCCCTTCCTTTGCTCTCTTTGGCCATGAGATGTGTGGGTTTGCTTCCCCTGTGATCCCGCATAACGTGGTGCCATAAACCCAAAGCATTTAGCGTAGCAAATCATGCCCCACAAACTTCAAAACTGTGAATTAAAATCAACAACAAATCAAAAAAACAAGAAAGGGAATACTTTTGTAAGTCCATCATATGAGTTTGTAGTAATAGAAAACCGACTAAGGAGTCAAAAACAAATGACTTTTTGGCTTCTTAGTTTTGAAAAAATTCTTGGTACACCTTTGAACATTTAACATATATATTATGTAGAGTAGAGATGTTACTAAAATTTTCCATAACTTTTTCAAATAATTTCAAAAATATTTTGAATTATCACAGAACTCAACGGAACAGTCTAAAGTACACTGTAACCCACACTCCTGAAGTTTGGAACATGGTTCTGAGACTTTGACTCCTGGCATCAAAGACCTTCCCAGCTTGCTTATCTCTTCGTAGTTCATACTATTCAGCAAGAATTCTTAGCTAACCACAGAGAAACTTTCTTCCCCTGGAATATCGGCCTCCATCCCTCTGCACAGCTTTAACAAACAAGACAATACTGATAGAAACTTCAAAGTAAGGAGAAGTCGTTAGAAAATGCAAAGGCTTCCTGATTAAGATTTTACAGTTTGTTTTTCTCTATTAGTATAAAACTTTCTGCTATGCAACACTAGAAAAGGAAAAAATCACCTCTTTCCATTAATTTGGCTTTTCTATTTAGGCACAGTCTTATCAATGTGTTTTTAAGTCACATGCCAGCAATCCTTCTCTCGTATGTGAATTTTGGTGGAAAGATGGGAACAGAAGGTTCGTTGAAATGTGTAAGACAGAAGAAGCCAGGGCCCAAAGATAGTGCAATGAAGTTCTCATTGGAAAACAGAATATAAGATAGTAGAAATGAGTGTTAGCAATGATAGAAATACTGGTCATATAAGAACTAGACAATTTCACGTCATTCAGGTGCAGGGAAATTAAATCCATGGATAGTGTTGATGAGGGAGGCAGAAAACAGAACTGCACAAAGCTCTTCATCCAAACAGCTTTTGTCAAGGTCATCCACAGTTCAAATCTCACCCTCATGACAGTAGGTCATCCCATCTCCCTTGAAGACCTTTATTTGACTCTGAGATACCAACTTCCTTTATGTTTTTTTTTTAATTTCTTCTTCATCTGCTTTGATGGTTCTCTGTCAGCTCTCAAGCCACAGGCATTGCAATGATCTTTTTTCCTTATTAATCATGTTATTTTCAGGGATTTCAGTCAGTCTCACAGGTTCATACACTATGATGGCAGGCAGAATAATACTCGATTCATTCTAGAATTGGTGACTAGGTTACCCTATATAGTAAAAGGAAATCAAGGCTGTAATGAAATTTTGCTAATTATGCAGGTGAAATTAAATCTAAGAGGCCACCCAGGTAGATCCAGTATTAATAATAGAATTAATACTATTACAAAGTGTGGCATTTAGGAATAACATTAATACTCATTTGAAAAAGAGGAATGAGTGAGCCTATTTGAGCCTTCTATCTTGTAAGATAATCAAAAGGCACCCCCTGAATTGGGAGACAGAGCCCTTAGCAGTCACCACAACTTTTGATGCCTTAATCTTGGACTTCACAGCCTTCAGAACTCTGACAAATAAATTTCTGGTTTACAACCTATAAAAATCTGTGGTATTTTGTTATAGCAGCTATCATGGACTAAAATAATATTTTACTATAACCTGGCATAACTATGACAGCATGGCACTTCCTAGACTAGAATCCTGGACCAATGTTCTTTTGTTTGGGCCACATGAAAAAACTCAGAACTGGTGAAGAAATCAAAATTTTGGTACTATACACTGCAATGAGATGATTTGGATCAATGGTTTTTCCAGTCACTTCTGCTTACAGGATGCTGTCTCCTATACCTTTAATAAAACTTGATTCTTGTAAGATGTGTGATTCTCACTCTGGCCAGAATTAGAATCAATTTAATTTTTTTTTTTTTAATTTGGAGCTCCCTTTAGCTTTCTGAGTCAGCAAAACCACGGAGCATCATTACTGAAGACAAATGTATCAGTCTCTCTGTAGGTCATGCATTACACCATCATCACAGTTAAGCATCAGTAACTTAGACATCTGAGCAATGTTAAAATATGGACAATCCCCAGAATAAATAAGATGACTCCACTTAAAGACTGTGTACCTAATAGCCATCATGTGAGTATAAACAAAAGAACCAGAGAAGTGGTTTTTACCCAGGAGGAAAAGAAATAATTTGAAGATACTCAGAGTATTAATGGCTACATGCAGGGGTAGCTCTGGGCTTTAGCCTGGGAGAAGTCATCAGCAGCAATCAAATTTGAAATCTGTTTGGGTTGAAACTACATAGCCCAGGTCAAGTCACTCAGCCAGCAGGTGCAGACTAGGGGATTTGACATTGCCCTTAACTTTATAAGACTTGCGTGAAGATTAAATGAAACTAAATAAAATTTGCAATTGGCAAGTACACAATTTCACCTTAACAGCGTTTCTGAAAATGTGCAAGTAACTGTCTTTCATGACAGTCAAAAGCATGTCTCCAATACATACACAATAACTAGCTATCTTGCCAAGAAGCACCCGCTGGGCTTGCCAGTTTCAGAATGACATGAACAACGAGTATTAATATTGCCTGTGTTTCACCTTCTGCTTCTGACTCACTTCACTAAGCATGATGTTCTCACGTTTCTTCCATTTGCCTGTGAAAACCTCCATGCTGTTGGACCTTACAGATGCATAGTATTTCACTGTGTAGAAGTGCCACAGTTTGTGTATCTATGCATATCGATAAAATGGGGGCAAAAAAGATAGCGTGCAATTGGAAACTGCTAGCAGGGACAAAGAGAAGCATCCAGCAATCAAAGTGAGAATGAATAAAGAGTAACACGAGGCGGTACTATAGCCTTAAAAGCATGACAACGCAAGCCATTTATTAAAAAAAGTTGGGCCGTGGCTATAAGCTTCCCTGTAGGTGAAGGAATGATAGTGAGAAAGTAGAGCTCTCTACCCAGCAACTGCAGTGACATGTGCACATTCAGAAAAAAAAAAAAAAAAAAAAAACGCCTCATCTTTGATTTTTGCAGTCAGAGTCTCTTGGTTATTAACTTTCACCACTCCGGCAGCCAGATTCTTGCCAATTAATTACCCATACATTTCATTCTGGCTATACAGCTTCGGCAGGTAATCCATTCCCTCAGTGGACATATTGGCATTGTTCTGTTCCTCAGTGGGGCGGCTCGAGATGCCTCAGTGCAGTTTACGAGAAAAGGTACAGCAAGATACTTTCTTTCTTCTTTCTGGCAGCAGTTGCAGGAGGTAGTACTGGCTACAGAGCCAGAGAGATGGACCGCCGGAGATGGCAGTCTGGAGACTATTAAAGAGAGCTCATTTCCCTGGTTTTGATGTGGTCTTATCATCTGTAAATTATAGCACTCAGCTGTTTTTCTATTTAGTCATTATTCTGTCATCTGTGTAGCCGCCAAGGCACTCACCCTCCCTCTTAACCACGTGCTGTTACACACTTCATAAGCAGCTGTTGTAGGAGTGAGCCAGTGCAGGGAGAATAAACATCAGAAAAACGAATGGTATTAAAGCACATTATCTTTTATTATCTTTACTTTGTCTTTCCATTACTAGTGATCAATCTTAACCTTTTGAATAAATCCTGCTCTTGTGCTGGTCAAGATTTGAAGGTGAAGTGATTTCAGGACTCACCAAGGCTCCATTGTAACGATAATCTTTGGTTTGTTTGCTGAGGGGAACTGCTTTAGCTTTAGGCCTCATCCTTGGCTATTCAGCATCCTGGGGCTTTGTGGGAAGAAGTCAGTGTGTATAATTAACACGTCATTTGGAAGCTTTTAAATTATCCTTTAAAAGAGTAAACCAGATAACCCAATGCAGTGTGGCTTCTAGGCCAGTGAGACTGAACCCCACATTGTCATGAATGGGGCTGACCTCTGACCTCTCAAGTCTGATTCTGAGCAGTTCCCAAGTTTATATGTACATTACTGACATACGCAATCTTTGTCAGCATCTGCTTCCTCTGCTGATGAAACAAAGTTTTTCTTTGAGGAAAACAACCCTCTTACAGTCTTGTCCAGGCCATGGGATCAGCTATATTCATGACCTCAGCCTGCCCAACCAGGAGAATCCACCTGCACTCTTACTGGTTGAGAAATGGTCAACAGTGTACTGTTAGTTAAGTTTTGACCCTTACTTAAGTGGCTATTTTGTGCTATTCTTCTAAGAGCTATTTTTAAAAGCCTTTTCTGAAGGGCTAAACTGTGTGCTGTGGGTTTGCTGTAAAGAATTGAAGAGGATTGCTGTGACACTACGAAGAGTACTGAGTTAGCCCAGGGAGTAGTAACCCGAAGGCACTCTTGACACTCTCATGAACTTTGGCTGCTGTGATAATCTGTAACCCTTAGGATCTATGGCCTTATTTCTTGCCTCTATATCTCGCTCTTCGTGCCTCACTGGCACCATGGTACATTGATGGGTAGCACAATATCAACTCCTATCCATCTTTAAGACACCTGGCAGAGACCAGACACGGATGGAATGACAGACAGGTCAGCCCCACATGGGCGCATAAGCCCACTTCATAATTGAATATTTTCAAAGAATCCAGTTTTGTGTGAATGGGTCCCACCAAATGTAATGGACACCCTACAGATTGTAAGTGGTTAATATTGTTACTATGGATGCTCTGTAATTGTGATTTGTTTTTGTACAATAATGCTGTACCTATGTCACATCCTCCATAATCTCCCCTTTCCAAACCCTCTATCAACCCCCTACTGTCCTCACTCACAGTCATACTCTGTATTCTCACCCTGAATGTCAATAAAGATCCTGATCTTTCCTTAACTGGTGTATGGTGGGTTCTTGAAAGCTGGCCTATACCAGCATCAAGGCATGGCAATCAGTGTCACCTCTGGGATTTTCTCTGGAATCATGGAAGAAAAGAAATGTTTCCAGTGGGTTACAGAGCTGATAAACCATCAGTCCAGAAGTGCTGGTGGGCATTTTCTTTGTTAGAGAAAAAAAGAAAGAAGTGGAGCCAGGAGTCGGAGGGATGGAGAGAATTATTGAGACCAAGTGTGTACAAGGGAGATGTACAGGCCAGGTGGCACTGGAGCTCCAGGGTACAGCCTTGTCTGAAAGCTTAACAACCCATGACTTTCAATTATATGAATCAATTAATTCCTCAGGTACATAAACCATTTTGAGGTGAATTTTCAATTACTTTCAGTTGAAAGAATCTCATCTTCAAATCCAAGATAGGATATAGAAAATAGGATTGTTCTTTGCTATCTTCCATTTTTCTGTATGTAAATATTTCTCTCTCTCACACACACACACGCAAATATATTATGCAACTCACTTGACTTTTGTTTTTGCAATAATGGATGCAAAATGGCATTACTTTTAATGAACACTAACTGTGCAATCAATGATAACATCTACTGTTTATGCATTAGCTACAGTAGACAAAAATAGTAGAGTGCATGTTAATTTTCTGACAAAATGAATTAAGCTCTATGAAAAAACTAAAAGAAGAAAATAATCTTGTGATTGTTATTTTTACCCAATTGTATAAGGAAAGAGACTTCCTAGTTTCCCTCAAACAGATGAGTTTATATCACATGAACACATGCATTCACCACACACATACACACACACACACCATACACCATTGGATTCTTATTTTTTAATTACAGACAGGGGAGTTGTCATGGATGCTAAAATTAAGCTGTATAATTCCAAAAACACTATGAAATATAAGTTAAATAAACTTTGAAATACCATTTTATAAAATTTTTTCTTTCCAAAATGACATTAACATTCTTTGAAATTTCAGTGATAAGGCAACACAAAAATATCTTATTTCACTACGAATGTGGAAATATTAAGGCTTGCCTTTCCTGTGGGCTACAAATTAGAACTTTGGCTGATAATAAGCACATCAACTTATTAAGAAAAACTTGGAATGCTATGGAGAATTTAAAATATGTTTCAAGATGAGTAATCCCCTTTCATCTCACCAATCTATCTACATTAGTTTTCCATCATATATTTAGAACTTAAATGTGACAACACCAATAAGTCTCATTTAAAAAATATTTTAAGCCTTCCAAATGAAAAATAATAAGCTGACTAATTATTTCTACTTCTATAGTTGGTACATCAAGAGTGCCAATGATTCTATTTCAAATCAAGTGCACTCTTTTTTTTTAACATTAGTACCAATGTAGCTTCAAATGTTTTGAAAATAAAACACTTGATATTCCTTTGGAAAAATGGGAAAGAATATTTTTGTTGCATCAAAGTCTTACAACTTCTTTTTCTTTTTTTTTTTCCAAATAGAGTTTTGAACGTGTGCTCACGGCATAAGAGGAGAAACCCTTACTTTGCCCACATGCTTTCAAAAACATTCTATTGTGAGGTCTCTGGTGGTGGAACTGAGGATCTGGGTTTTTGTGCAGCTTCCTTTCTGCTCCAAAGTGAGGTGGAGGGAATGAGAGTTGTGGAAAACTGGAATTTCAATCCTCGCTCTGCTCTTAAAATACCTTAAATCTTTCAAGTACCCTCAATGTACCTCAATATTTCAAGTACCTTACACTTGCACAAAGACTTAAACTCCTTGAAGCTCTTTTTTTTCCAAATAGAGAAAAATTTTATATACGTTAAAGAGCTATAAGAAAATGAAGAGAAGATGGGTACATGAAAATATGATCTTCTGTTTGGTAACCGGACATACATGACTGGTGTCTCCAGTTCTCTCCCTCATCCAGCTCTGCATTCTCACCGGATTACTTAGCATAACCCAACTTTTCACTAGTCTCAAGAAATAACCTAAGTCCTGAAGGACCTATGACCTGAATGGTCTTGTTTGATGACCTGAATGTTCCCTGTCTTTCTCTTAGTCAAACTGGTGTAGTGATATTTCATTCTGAAATGAAAACAGGAGGCAAACACTACTCTAAGACAGGCAGGATGGCACTAAAAAATCAACAGGAAATTTCAAGAATCCCTTGACCCCTTAAACTTAGTTTAAGATTCACTTGAAAAGTAGCGATAGTTCTAAGTTATAAGGTTGTTGTTTGAATATGTCAATCTGCCAGAATAGTGCGTAACCAGTATCATGTTACAGCCACATGGACAACTGACGGTTAATTACCTCTTCCTGGGTTAGCTTATTAAGCTGCAAATATGTTGAGTAAAGCCCTATGAAAATGAAGTAAGTGCTGTACTTTGAATCTCTTCTCTAAAACTCATATTGAAATATATTTATTTTTAATTTTAAATTTTGTTGCTGCGCAAGGAATTGAACCCAGAGCATTGTGCATGACAGGCAAATGCTGAGTCATTGAGCCACAGTCCCCAACCCTGTCAGAATGAAATACTACCACAGTGGTAGTATTAAGATGTGGGACATTTAAGGGGTGATGAGCTTACAGAGTCACTGCCCACATTAATGGATTAAGGCTGTTACAGCAGGGGTGTTATCACAAGAATGAGATAATTATAAAAATGTGAAGTTTGGCTCCTCTTCCCTCTCAGCTTTCTCCCTGCTTCCACACCTTTCTCCTTTAGTCCTGTCTTTCTCGCTGTATGAAGCCTTGTCATGGTGTGAAACACCAAGAAGGGCTTCATATGACACAGACCCTTGATCCTGGACTTCCTAGACCTCAGAACATTAAGATAAGAAAACTTCAGTTGTTTATAACTTACCCAGACTGTGGTACTCTGCTATAGCAACATAAAGCAGCCAAAAATAGGTATGGCTGTGAGGTAATGGAAAGAACCAAATTCCTCAAGTCAGAACAACAGTGTCTCTTCTCAATCCATTAATTGTTATCACTGTATCTTGGAACATATTTCTTTATCTTTCTGATCCTCAATTTTCTCCTGCAAAAATGTGGACTATTTCACTCCTCTTACTAACCATTTCATAGTGAATAAGTGTAATTATGTACACAAAACAACTATCATAGTGTCTTACACAGGTATTCCCTAAAAGTTGCTCTTATTAAAAAATTGGCTGTTACATGTTGTTTATTTCCTAAGTGTCAAGGATCAGAACTTTTTTCAGATTTGGGGGGCTTATTTTTCTGAATTTTTGTAATATTTTCATAAACTTTACTAAGGGAGAACCTCAAATCCAGAAATCCAGTATTTCAAAATCTTCAAAATCAGAATAATTACATATTTCTGGAGCATTTCACATTTTTAGGTTACAATGCTTAACCTCCCCATGATATGGAGTCAGGTAATGTGGGGTTTTGCCAGCAGGATCTCAGAGGACTTTGTTCATACAGGTGACTGTTTTTAACCACAGGAAAGGTGACTCTCTTCAGACTATCACAGCGATGCCTCGGTAACAGACGAGATAGGTCTTTATGCAATCAGTTGAAGATGAGGTACTACAATGTTTCCTACCAATTTCTCAATTTGAGAAATGACTATAAAACAGTAACTCCAATCACAAGTAGTGTAAACAAACACAATGTGAATGAGATTAGTCAACTGCAGGAATACACAGAAAACCTGTAAATATGGTACTGAGAAGTATTCAGAGCTTCTCATACTTAATCAGAAAAATCATGGCAAGTCACTGGCTTGTGCCCACTGGTTTCAGAGTGAAACACAGAAAAATTTGCTGTACTCAATTGGTCTGAAACTTATCTGAGTTCAAGTGTGTAAGATATTAACAAGCTCTGACTAAGGGTAAAATACAAAGGAACTAAAATAACTGGAAAGACTTTATATGGCCTACAGAAATATTCTTTCAGATTATTAAATACCTTCTCTTTGTTTTATTCAAACAAACATTTTGAAAACTAACCTGGTTTACTATTAAGGTGAAAAGGAGAAGGGGGGCCTCCCAGAAAGTGGAATATAGTATTATGTTTATTAGATCTTCACTAGAAGACCGAAACATTGATATTTCAGGTTGCAGACACATCTCTGATTCTTCTGGTTAGAATAACATCAGATCTGCAAAGCTCAGATTTATTTATTTTTTTTTTTGAGAAAATTGTTCAGATAAGAGGATAAGAAATGACCTTTAGAGAGGAGAAGAGAAAAGCAGCCAAGAGAAACCCGGAATATAACATGTTATTTCTGAACTCATGCAAGACCCAGAGTTAACGTTTGCAGTAAGACCAGAATGAGCCCTTAGGACAAAATATTGTAAAGAAGAACCTAAGTGCAGGTGTCAACACACTTGGAAAGGTGGTGCAGCCTCAGCAGATGAAATTAGTGGCAGGAGTATGCTTCGGGTGGGCCCACTTAAAATTTAAAAGCAGTTCCAATTTATAGCATTGCCAAGGTTTAAATATTCTTACTGTAATAAGAATGGTTAAGACAGCTATTAAAAATCAGAAAATATTTATCAACAGTGATTGTCTCATTTTTTTGCGGGCTCCTGGTACATGCTTAAAGCGTAAGCAAGAGGGATTTTTGGTCGCTTTCTCGAAACTTCATAAAAAGTAGATGGTGCAGCACTAAGAGGAGTTACCCTCGAGGCAGATGGCCCTTCGTTTATATTTCCTGAACGTGCTTTTCAACAATTTACTTTGTCTGAGTTTCTATTTTCATTTTTGTTAAAGAATGCACTATTTGCTGAACAATAAATTAAGTCAAACGTGGCTGTTTCGGCAGCTTAGCCAAGAAGTTCTGGGTCCAGGTTTCTAATGAGGTTGCAACCAAGATGGAAACTCCTGATGCAGACATGGTTTGGGCGGCGCTGCAGGAGCCGCTTCCATGACGCGTCAGCCCCATGGCTGTGGGCTGGAAGCCTCAGTTCTACACCATGTGGACCTCTCCAAGGGGCTTTCTGATAGCCACGTGACTTCCTCATGGCAGTTATCTTCCCTCAGAGCAAGAAAGAGTAAGCCAGAACTCAGTGTCTTCTGTAACCTAAAAACTCTGTTAGTCATATGCTAGTGCTTTTATCATTTTCCACTGGCCACAGGGGCCAATCCTGGCACCCTAAGGGGGCGGGCTATTCACAGGCTAAATACTAGGAGCAGTATTTTAGATGGCGACTATGGTAACCATCTATGTACAATATAAAGGATATAAAATATCTCACACAAATCTACTAATCATAATCCCTGATACGGGGTTAAAGCTCTTTCCTAGTAGCTAGGTTTAAGTACAATTTTCACACTTCTGCCACTATGAAAATCTAAGTGCTTGGTTATTATTATTGCTATTAGTATTACTATTCTCATCAATCTATACAAAGACTTCAGCACCATAGTAATTGTTATTAACAGACAGTGTTTTCTAGAGGGCGACTAGACCCCACCTTGAAATCCAAGTGCCCTCAGTTTAGGGACACAGAGAGGTACTAGGGATACCCAACCCTGGTCGTCTGTACTAAAAGAAAACCTCTTCCTTAATTGACCCCAGAAAGTAGTATTTTTACCCCACTCCCTGCCAACCCTATTCTGAGTCCCAAAACGAGAAAGAGAACAATTATCAGGTACATTCTAGCCTTCGTTCTAGCCTTCGATTATTGCTCTAAAGCACATGGGAATTGTTATTTTGACCTTGTTTCCCAAACAAGGAAATTGGTACTCAGATAAGTGAGATGACTTCTCTGAGCTTTCCCAGAGTAACAGATGGACAACCGTAATTGAATCCAGGCCTTCCCATACAGTGCTAACTTCATTTTTCTCTTCTTCATCTGTTACCCATAATTTGACAACAGCCTGGTTTCATGGAAGTGATCTGATAGAAAGAGCCCCCTTTCCCCATTTTTTTCTCTTTCACTGCTTCAATAAGAGAGGAAAGTAGAAACACAGTGTGGAAGACCCTAACACCAAGCTCACCTTAGAAGTAGTATTCTTAAGAAAGGTTAAAAAAAAGTCAAAATCAAATGATGGAAATAGCCTCCCTCCGAAGAAACTTGAAGGGTTGGATCTCTAAGGGATGGAAGAACTTTCATGTTTTGAAGACGCGAAAGAAGAGATTCTCAACTACTTGTGGAAGAAGTATCAGGAACAGATAAGGAGAGTAGTCCTAAGCTCTAGACAGTAGGCACCTCCAATTATTTTGACACAGAGCTCTGAGGTTGCTGGGCAGTCTTGGAAGAACCGTGTGCATGAGCTGATAGGGCCATGTGAGAGGGCCTCTGTGCCTGAACAACACTCTGCAAGGCCAACTTCTTCCCACATCTCAGTACCTCTCCTGTGATATATACAGTACACGGGTGTTTTGGGTTTAAATCCAAATGTCCTCCAACTGGGCCTGATGGCACAAGTCCATGTTCCTCCTAGCTTTCCGAGATCTGAAGGAGGAACATTCCAAGTCCAACCCCAGCTTGGGCCACTTAGTACTTACTGGTACCTTGTCTCAAAATTTTTTAAAACTTAAAAATAGGCTAAGGACGTAGTTCAATCTGAAGGGCTTGGGCTTAATCCTTAATAGCGCAAAAAAAAAAAATATGTCCCCAAAAAGTCACATGCTTGGACGGTGATTGAATCCTAAGGATGCTGTACTTGTTACTGGATTACCTCATTAATGATTTCATATGCTTTTAAAAGTTCCCATCTTGGGAAAGGCCACTGGAAGACGAACCTGCAGAAGCGTATTCCTGTCTCTGGCTTCTCCCTTCTCCTACTACTTCCCAGCAGCCATGCAGAGAACAGCTTTCTTTGCCATGCCCTTCCACTATGCCATTTTTTGCCTGGAATCCAGCTGACCAAGGACTAAAACCACGGACCAAACAATCTCTACTTCTGTGAGTCGTCAGTGCTATAGACGGTGCCAGGGAATGGGTAATCAAAAGCTGATCTTACAATGTGAGTGTGTAAAATAAATGCACAATAAAACCTCCCATGCACAGAATAATGTTTTAGTAATTGGAGAGGCCAGGTCCTCTCCAAATATTTTAAGATGTGTCCATCCCTCTGCTGCTCCAGTGAAATGGTTTTGCATGTTTTGCAAATACATTTATGCTTTCCATCTGATAGGTACAGAAGAATAATTGAAGATCACAGGAAACAGATGACTGAGGGACCATGTTACTGTGAGAGGGGCCGTAACAAAGTAAATACAGCTAGTACTTTGGTTTGGAGTAGTAGGTGTAATTCTGGACTTACCCAGGCTACAGTTAGTTCAGACCAAGGATAACTACAAGTAGACAGGAGTCACGGTGGGGTATTTACTGCAGGGTGACCAAGATGCTACCAACCATTTGGGAGGAGTCATTGTATATTAGCTGCCTGCTCGGTGCCATGCCAGAGCCAGGCATATACCATAGTGGTCAGGAGAGGGTGATGGCTCAGAGCCTTGGTGCTAGCAGCTCATTCAATGAAGGTTACTGCAATGCTTTGCTCCAATTCTATTTCTTGCTTTTCTAAACATTGTCATGGTTTCTTCTGCTTGAGTAGGAATTGGCATTATTGGAAGATGTAGCTTGAGTTTCAACTTTCCTTTACTTCTTAAGATTAAACAGAAGAGGAGGTCTTATTTCAAGAGATGACACTGATCCTCTATCACTTTGACCCCAAAATTTCCTTTTTTTATATAACTATCTGATTGCTGAGGGATTGACTATATCCTAAGTGAAAAATTAAGAGTCCCATTCACTTTCTTCTGGTCTGGTGGATTACCTCACCTTCTACTGAGAAATCCCGCGTGCACTGCTGTGTTAATTGCTGAGCTGTGGTGCAGTAGACGGTCTGTTCTTATCTCTGCAAAGACAATCCCCAAAGCCACACTATAAGCCACGATGATTTTCTCATCCTTGTCTATAAATGAGGCCAAAGCATCCCTCAGCTTGCTACCACTTCCTGCTAACTAAAGCATCTCTCGGTCCTCATCAAATAATTTTTCCCCTTTCAAGGGCTGAAGTGTGGAGAGAGA
This sequence comes from Ctenodactylus gundi, assembly GCA_004027205.1. Classification (NCBI taxonomy): domain Eukaryota; kingdom Metazoa; phylum Chordata; class Mammalia; order Rodentia; family Ctenodactylidae; genus Ctenodactylus; species Ctenodactylus gundi. Next base: position 412,989 of record PVKB01000082.1, on the reverse strand, counting down.
CACGTTATTGCATTGCAAAATGAACAGCAAGGAAACAAAGAAATGTGATTAAAATGTAACTGAGTGCAGGCAGGAATTAATCCATCTCATGCCCACTAGTTTCTTGTCTTCCCTAAAGAGGGGAGAGAAAACACAAAAGTCACAGCTGCTCAGATGGAAAATTATTGAGGCGTTTCACTAACTGAACCTTCTGTTATTCTCAGCTCTCCGCATCCTGCATGTCCCTGATTACATAAAGTGATGGACCACACCATGGAGCTCTGGGGTGCACTGGGTGGAAGGGCTGGGAGAGCACTGTTTGCTTGCTCGTGTGATTCTCCATGGACTTTCTTAGACATTTCTGAGTTCAAAAGCCTAAAATAATTACTTTCTTTACATCTGAGCCTTACACAAGCAAATATCAAAAAGTGATCCAATTACTTCTCAAGAATACACACACACACACGCACGCGCGCGCACACACACGCACACACACACACACACACACACACACAAATTCGGTCATATACTTGTAGAAATGAGTTCCAAAACCCGAGGAGCACAGTTTAAAAGAAAAAGTACCTCAGTTTCAAAGGGCCCTGAAGCTTCAGCACGTGTTAAGAGTATTTCTCCTGAAATGGGCAGTAAATTATATTTTGTAGACCCAAAGGAAGCAGTTGGTAACTTATCTAAGCCAATCCTGCAAAGTCAGCGTACTTGAGTGTGAATTCAGACGTGACCATTTATCAACTATGGGGCTTAATCTAGGGCGATTTATTTAAACTCTCTAGCTTTTGGTTTCCCATGTTAAAATGGGTTAAGTGGGAAAATACTGACAGTGTTCCTGCGATGGCTGCATGAGATACCAGAAATAAAATTTTAATATCATACCTCATACATAAAGTATATGTTTAATGCTAGTGATAATTCAAGCAGAAATGTATGCTTTCAAACATGAAGTGACTAAGGTTAAAAACCTTTTCACTTGAAACAGTTTGTACTGGAAATCAACTCTCTTAATTCTTAAGTTAGAGTTATTCTCTGGTTTTTTTTGGGGGGGGTTGTTTTTTATTTACAAAAATTGGTTATGGTTTAGGTACTTTTAGACCATTGGTTATCAGAGCATACCTACTTATCTGGGAAAAAATTCTAAATGTCTGTGTCTGACAGACTTATGAGATTAGAATTGGGTGTATACTTGGGTGTGACTCCAGAGCCTTCTCACTGAGCTACATCCCAATCTGCCTGCCTTTCTATCTTTCTCTTCTTTTTCTTTCTTTCTTTCATTTTTGAGACAGGGTCTCACTAAGTAAACAAGTTACCCAGGCTGAGCTCAAACTTGTCATCCTGCTCTGGCCTCCCAGATGTCTGGGATAACAGACATGTGCCATCTAGCCTGGCTCAGAAGCTATGCTTTAAAAAGAAATTTCCAAGAGGTTCTTAAGAACCTGCTCTGCTAACTACTGATCAGAGAGAGAGAGAAGGGCTTCTCAGGTCAAGAACACTAACTTGAGGAGGATTCAGATGTGAGAATGTGTAGCCGTGCTTAGAGGAAGTCCAAAGAGATTGTGCAGCTTGGGCCAGAGGGTGTGAACTAGAGCTCTTTTATCATGTGGCCAGGTAAGGAGAATCAAGTAATATGGAAAAAATCATCAAGGTAGTGTTATTATATCCAAAAAGAATTGCAGGTCCTAAAAACAGGAGAAATTGTAATGCTCAGTATACTGAATTATATAGAAACAGCAACCAAGGACACAAAAGAAATGCTACAACTCACAATTGAGGGGAACAGCTGGACAGGGCTCTTAGCTCCTTTGTCAAGGAAGTATCCACTCAATCCAAGCTCACAGGCCATCTGTTCACTATGCCTTCAGACTTGGGGGATCGCTGACTGGGAAATTACTAATAGTGTTTAGAGCATCCTCCCAAGATTGTTCACAAAACCCACACAGCAGGCAAAGCTGACAACTCTGAATATTATGCTACTTCTCCAAGTATTATGCTATGTAAGTTCTCAAAGTCATAGAATAATAAATCCCTGGAAGATTAAGAAGAGTAAAATACAGAAATATTTGTAAGAGTCAAGTAATCATTTTCAATTAAGGAGTCTGTACATTTCGTATCTCATAAAATATTTTTATAGAGTTGTAAGAGAATTTGTTCCATTGAGTTAGTCTTATAATTCCACTTTAAAATGTATAATTGAATAATTGATACTATATTTGGGATTTAAAGTTAACATCTTACTACATTTTTATATGGCACTAAAACATTTAAGATAACTCCGATTTTACCATAATAATATGCCTCATTTGATAGGTTCATAAGAATAGTTTAAGGTCACAGGAAACAAATGATTCAGGAATTGTACTAGTCTGAGAGAAACCTCAACAGAGCAGGGCTTCCACTAGCTACTTTGGTGAGGACTAGATGGCACAAGGTTGGAGTTTCCTAGACTACTCCTGGTTCATGGGAAGACTCCAAGAAGAAGGCAGTAGTCTGGTTGGGTTAGTTGTTGCAGTGTCATTATGATGGGACCTACTACATTGTAGTAATCATTGCAAAACGGCCACCTAGGCCTATGCCAAGATGGAGTCAGGGGCAAACCATGGTTGGAGGCTTAGAGCCGTGGTGCTGCTAGTTCAGTCAAGGAGGGCTACGGGACCATGCCAAGAGACTGTAAGACTCTATCAAGTGCTGGCCTCGGCCACCAATGCCAGTGGCATAAGCACTGCTAAGGCTTGAGATACAGCCACAGAGACTAGGCAGGGCAGAAAACATGTTACACATGAATTCAGAAATCCAGGAAGCTCCCCCCCCCCCCAGCCCCCTATGTGTCTCCCTTAGATATTTTTTAAGGGACAAATAAGGGGAGAGAGAGTAGAGCTAGAGAGTGCACTTTCTTTACTGACTGAGCTTTTTTTTTTTCAATGATTATATTGGACTAGGCCATGGATTAGACCAAAAGTTCAAGCAGGAGCTCATGAAGAAGAATTAGTTAAAGCTGACAATAAACAAGAAGCCATCTCTCTGAACATCCAGGGATAGTGTCAGTATGTCAGTAAACTTGTTCCACCTCAATTTGAAAACTCGTATCTCACAGAAAGGTCAGTTAGAGGCAGATTCAGAAGTTATATCAAGACCTTCACTTTTTAGGTGGGCAATGTAAAGCAAGAAAATGTTCAGTCGCTTTGAGAGGTGAATAGAGTGGACTGTGTCAGAACCTAAGTCTGTGATCAGACCTGCACTTAAACCTTGCTGGTAGCATTTCTTAGCTATATCACCCTCTGGACCTTAGTGTAAACTGGGGCCTTCCTAGAGCTACGGAGTTAGACACAAAGCATACTTCCAACACTTAGTACAGTACCTTGAATAGTTGTAGTCCAATAAATACCACTGGTTCTTTATATATGGTTCACACCTATGAGAAGACAGAGTAAGAACTGAAGGGAAGACATACAGGTGTCCAAGATGGTAACGGCTGAACCTGAGCTTGGTGGTCAGCTCTAAACCTGCCTGGGACCCAGAGGAGGCTGGCTGTGGCTCACACTGTCCATCTGCACGGCTACAGGAAACCAAAGGGTGGGTTTTCCAGGAGCATTCTTTAAAGCAGATTAAATCTCTTCTCACATACCATTTTCATCTGTTAAGATTCTTTCTGTACCATTTACATTGGTTCGCTATTATGCCATTTACCTTAAACAACTTTGTTCTTTCTAAAGAAAAACACATGAGTCTTCTGTGTAGGTCTAGTCTGAATTTTGAATAAATGCCTATTGCTCTGTGCTCCTAGTGGCCATATGCCAAGGCAAAGGAGGATGGCGACAGTGGAAACAGCCCTAGACTAGGAGTCCACTCCCTGCTGGACATTAGTTTTTGCTGTGCCCCAGGGGCTCCCTAGATCTTGGGTTCCTCATTAGTTTTTCTTTTCCTTAAAGGGTAGGGTGTAGGTGTGCTGATTGCTAAGTGGCCTTTTGTGACAGGGACTTAGGAGTTGCTTTCACTAAATACTGACACTTCTCTTGGGCTTTCGTGTCTCTGTCTCTTTTATTATCTTAAACTCTAGATCAGATTCCTGCTCAGCTCTGCAGTTAGGCATGTTAATCACTTCGTTTCCCATTTCCTTAGAGAATACCTGCAGCGCTGCAGCATTTACCCCGAGACAGCATGCAGATTTCAGTCTTCACTTTACATTTGATGTTTGCCGTGAAAAAAATATCTATTTATTATTATTTTCTCTAGTATATATCCACTCTTTGGAAACAAAAGACATCATTCTATTTATAACATTCTGGTTTTTGTAATGATGTTTTCATTTAGAAAATATAGTAATTCTTCGTTGCTGAAAATGTCAATTACTAGAACACATAGTACTCATATGAGCAGTGCAAGAAAACCAGAATGCAATTGGCCTCAGCAGAGTGTGCTGCACAACAACAAGAATTGGAAGAATATGAAAAGATAAATGTGATGTTAGCAAACAAATGTACACCTTTGAGGCTTTGTCTTGTTTTGTGCTTTGAAATTTACCTCAATAAAAATGAATCAATACTGATATTTATTTCTATTACATTAGGATTACAGATAAATTAATTTTTGGAAAAACTCAAAGAACAGTTTTTATATTCAGCTTTCACACTGAAACGAAGTCAAATTTATTTCACCCTCAGAGTATGCTTATGAAAAGTTAAATGAGTATTGGCAGTAAACTGCAGTTTTTATTTTCCTAAATAGGAACTTAGTTAAGGGGTGTTCATCTAAAAAATTCTTAGCCCTAAATTTCCCTAACTTGATCTCATCTCCCCTCAAGACCAGGACTCAAGATCAAAGAAGGTATTTTCAAGATTTGCAGGGACATTCAACTGACAGCTTTCGAAATACCCCGTTCCAGATGCCTGAGAGTAGCAACCGTCCCGAGACGTGCCTGAACCTGCAATCCCCTTGAATTCTAGGAACAGTAAAGGTCTCTCACACATATTACACCCAGTGAGACCATTCTAAGAGGAAGCAGTTACCCCACAAGAACTGAAGCTGCTCCCTGTAAATACGAACAAATATCTCATGGGAACTAGACTACCCCCTCAAGCCACAAACTCTTCTCCAGAGCTACCTTACAGAACCAGCACTGCGACAAGGATCAACTAGGCCACAGCCTGTCTAGGACGATTTGAAGATGCATACCATTCCCATTGTTCTTCTGTGTACACCTAAAGCTTATCTCAGAAACTCTGAGATGCTTGTTCAGACTCACCTTCCCACTTGGCCTACTCCACTTAAATTCATTTCTATCTCACAACTACTTTTTCTATTTCCTTTTTTAGAGGTGAGCGGCTGGACCTGATTTTTGGGAGCTCCAGAATTACGTCTCTGGTCCAGAACTCCAATGACACTTGTGCTTCTGACATGTGTGGCCTGGTTGGCACCATGGTGGCTTGACTGAAAGTATATGAACGAATGAACACTCTTTTCTCATCTATTTTGAGGCCACTTTGCCAACTCTCATGGCTGAGGGCAGGCAGCTCTCATTTCATACATGACAGGAATCCATACATGGATGGCAGACATCAACATGAAACAACCACATTAAATAAGTGAGAGAATGAAATGAGCAGTAAGCCTACGAGAAGCCATGACAAACCAGGAAGAAAGCTGCTGTCACTTGATGTTGTTACACACAGACTCCAACCCTGCTGCGATTTTCAAATTTAGCTGGACTTTCATTCAAGCAAAAAATACTCAAAGTAAGGTAGGTATTCACCCTGGTCTACGTAGCATGGAACTCAGATGAAAGTAAGTCAACTCATTTACCCTAATCTTGTATGACCAAGTGGGACAGAGCTTTTGCATGGCTTTTCACATTTTTTTCCGGTGATAACTGCTTCATTTCACTGAAAAAAAAAATAGTTTTCTACTTCCCTCTATATTTTCTTTAACTGTAAAATTTCTGTTTTCTCAGTCATCTCTCGGCACAGATGCATCATGCCATGCCTTCCCCGATGAAGTATCCCTTACCTTCCCACACCACGTTCTCAGCTGCCAATCCCAGGAGCCTCTTGTTAAAGCATGGAAGCACTACTCTTCTCCACCAAATCCAGTCTCCTGCTCAGGCTCTGGACCTCTCTGTCTGGCTGTCCTTAGACCACCACGCCTTTATCATGCCCTTTCCTCTATGCCATCAGTGTCCTTTTTTTCCAATGGATCATTTCTATAATCATATAAACAAGGTTCATCTTTCAACCTTCTCAAATTCTTGTCTTCCTCAAGCTCCTATCTTACTACACTCCACCCCTTCAAATTCACCCAAAAAAGCAATTCTGTACTCACAGCCATTCTTTTTCCCTCAGTGAACCCCAACATGGACTTTTCTGGAGCCTATTCCAACTAAAGTTCCCCTAGCAACAGTATCAGGACCACTGTGCAGCCAAGAGTAAGGAGAGTTTCATTATCTTCGTTTTTGTATATCTCGTGAGCAGTTATACTGGGTCAATACTGTTGATTTTCAATTGTCTCCCTGTTTCTCTCTCTCTCTTTTTTTCCCAAGTACTGGAGCTGGAACTCAGAGCCTTCATGCTGAACTACATTACTACATCCACCGACCCCTTTTAATTTTTTAAAAAAAGGTCTTAAGTTGCTCAGGCTGGACTCAAACTTGCAATTTTTGTGCCTCAGTTTCATGATTACTGACAGGCACTCCCATGCCCACCTTCCAATAGTCACCTGACTTCTATAATCCCGTGGTCTCCTTATTCCTCCCAGCCTATGGCTGCTCCTTCTCATTCTCCTAAACACGGATCCTTTTCTCTAAGATCTCTAAACGCTGACGTTTCTCAGCATTCAGCTCAGCTTCTCCCATTTTTCTCTCTACAGTGAAATTTAATCTTCAAACACAGACACACACACACACACACAGAAAGAGAGAGAGAGGGAGAGAGACAGACACACAGAGAGAGAAGCAATTCTCATGCTTACTAGATATATCCAGGATACCCCAAATCCCAGACCTCTTTTCTGAACTTCAGGTCCTCATCTCCAACTACTTAAGTAAGATGGTGTTTCCTTTCAGAGGTCTCTATCCTCTTACAAACAAATAAATCTCAGATAAAATGTGCATACTATTGCCCCTGGGCCTTCCCTCCTGCCTTTTAACACTGGGAAATAGTATCATCATCATCATCTACCCAATCGGTCATTCTCTAAACCTCTAGCAAGTCTGCCCACCATTTCTATCAAAATGGAATTCAACGTCATCTGCACTAGCCTGTGGTATATCACCCATTACTGATGGATTTTCATAACAAAAAGGTTTGAAGGGAAGAACACGGTTCAGAAACACGCAGACTATACTTATGGGGTGTGTCTCTTCATCTTCACCTCAAGTTTATTAGAAAAGCAGCATTAGCTCCACCTGGAGTCTTGTTAACATGCAGACCCTGAGCCTCATCCCATAATCTGTTAATCTAAGCTGATGAACTCTGGAAGGAGGGCTCAGGAATCTAGTTAGCAGAGGTAATTCCTCTGGAGAGAAGAGGCCTTCCTGTGGCATGTGCTCAGAACATCACTGAGAGATGAGACCCTCTTCCTGCTCCCGTGTTTTCAGAAAAAGTGTCAGCATGGTAGGAAGGAGCTGCAGTACTGTCCCAGTAGACCTCAGCTAATAACCATGCAATGTTTGTACTCTGCTTCTGAAGACAGCCTGGCAAACTGAAATGCTGGACTGGGAATCTGAACCTTTTAAAAATTATATTAGATTCTTTGAAACTGTAATATATTGCCATGGCAAAAGCAATCCTCTAAGTGAACACCATACCTACATGTGATTTTTCAATTATTCGAAAGCTACCATTATCTCTCCCTAGTGACAATCAATATTTTACATTTCTTACTTATCCCCTCCAGAAACTTACTCTGAATACACACACACACACACACACACACACACTGACACATATCTTTATGTGTTTTATTTACACACTCGCTGTTTTGACAGGATCTAGATTGAACACATGCTCTTCTGTAAATCTTTTCTGAAAATTGTCACTTTGGCATGTTAAGGTTCCTTGTTCCAATGTTAGTTTCACTGAATAGACCTTTTTTATTTTACCCACTGCTAGCCATGTAGGCTGCCTTTGAGTTTTCGCTATTATAAGCACTCCTGCAAGAAAATATGCTTCCTCTTGGACAGGTGTCTGAATATATCTGTGGCATAACTGAAAACAGCACCTGCCACTGTGTTTCTCTTAACCCCCACATCTGACAATTTCTAGGGACCCTTCCAGGGAGCTTTTCTTTCACAGACCATCCTGTTTCCAACAACATTAGAACATACAAACCTTTGTTGATGAAGAAAAGACCTCATTAAGTGAGTGCCAGTTTTCTGCCTGCAGTGTGTCATGAGGCACCACATAATACAAATCAGGAGAAAGAGGTATTTTAGAAGACAGGGAGGGATCACTGGATTAGGGCAGAATACCAATGGATGGTAAGTGTTAATATTCTTCCTCTCCCTGCTTTGCAATTGTTACTTTGTTACTTCTTTATTGAGGCTCTGTGAAAGGAGAATACATTAGTTTTCTTCTATATGACTCAAACTCAAAGTGTTTCTAAGAGCAATGAGTTTGCTAATATTTGCTTAGAACACACATAAAATACAACATGGGTTCCATTTGCAGAAACCTATTTTTTTAAATAAGTTTTTGTTCTTTTTGCTCCAAACAGACCTCACAGAATTCAGCACAACATACACATACACACAAATACCGTCATGCTGACACAATACCAAAAAGACTGGGTTAGAAAATTCCATGGCAAGTGGGTTACAGACGAGTTTTTCTTTCCTTCTAGGAAGATGGAAGACTCCCTGACAAGGATTTTATTTTCATTGTAGTGGGCTGTCAGCATGGCCATTTATCATAGCCTGAATTAATAAGGAAAGAACAGAAGAAAGACGGCTTGCTGCCAAACAGCTTGGGGATGTTCAGAGCCACACAGATCAATCAGCAGGGTACACTGGCTATTGTCTGCTCATCAATTCATTTTCATTGAGTTTCAGGACAGATAAGACCAGGCCTTTTTTTTTTTCTCCCTTCCTGAGGCATGATCCTAAACTTACTGTATATCCTCTCTTTCTATCCCAACATTTTAAATCCCAGGGGACAGTCATCAAGGTGGCATATTGTGTTTAGATTAAGCTACTTCTCTGGAAATCAACTCGAGCCAGACCACTGCTCTTTTCTATGGACTGAATGCTCAACAGGCTTAAAGACCTTTCAAAGTGAACAGGCAAAGAAAATTGGCATCAACACATCTACATGCAAAGGGAGACTCCTGTGGCTTGGTGAGAGCATGACAAATTAAATGACAGCAGCAAAAGAAATACTTTCAAGGTATTAGGAGATAGTGAGGCTACAGAGGAAAACTAAAACGTTCATCATCAGGAGGCTGCTGCAGTGGACACGTGCTGTATGCGTTAGTCCAGATGTCATTCCCTGGCTACTAGAACAGCTTTATGATTTTTTTTCCTCAGAAAAGCATGTCCCCTTGCCACCTTCAGAACTTGTTCTTTTGGTTGGGCTCCACATTTATTTTAGAGTCCCAGCATTTAATGTAAGCATGTCACAACTTAGCACCTAATTTTCCATGTGCAGAAACTGATTCAAGAATCACTCATTGACCAACAGTAGCAGTGAAAAGTAATTAGAATACCTACAATTCTTGGATATTTGAGGACAGATGTCTGTCATAATTATAAGGACAGAAAAACAGAGCCTCCAGTGGCTACCACAGGTAATGTGAGGACGTGCCCAATAGGACAGAGGACTGAATTAAAAGACACTGAAATCAATCTTGTTGATGTCTTGAGAGTCCATGCAAGAAGCCCACATTAAGCTGATATGGCGCGGAATTAAGCATACTAGCAAAATCCTCAAAGTTTAAAAATTCAGCTTAAATTGGCCTTCTGTTATAACTGTATTATTGACGATGTTTCATTAATTGGGTTTAGTGAATTTAGAGTCCTAAATCCCAAAGCTTCAAAATAACTGCCAACATTAGTTTTTCTCTGTGTCCATCGGCCTGTCTTTTTTTTCTGTCTCTCTGAGAGAAGCATATAGCTTTAAATTTAGAAATTAGAAAACAATAAAGTAAGATCTTACTGAATTCCCTCTATAATATTAACCCTATCCCATGTTATGAAAAGTCAGCAGTTTACTATGTACTTAGTGATTTTTTGATAGAATAACAGAGATTAAACTTTTTATGAAGATAATCATTAAAGTTACAAAAGTAGAAAGTCAGAAAGTCAAATAAAGACAATGACATGATAATAAAAAAGGGGATAAGAAAAGGAAGTACTGGGCAAAGGTTTAAAAGAGTCAAATACTCAAGAGATGTCGGTTGAGATTTGTCATTCTGGAAGAGGAAGTTACAAGGCTAAACAATGCTTCTAAAGTTTGTCAAGAGAAATAAAAGCTCACGACTTACCCTTGGATGGTCTTCATGTGCTGGGGCAGCCCTGGATGGTGGCATCTAAGAAGATGAAGAAATTAAAAGTGAGATGTTTCTCGTATGAACTAATTATCATGTATATATCCGAGTATTCTCTGCCTCCCTTAGAAAATGATAAAACTAATTTAAAGTAATTCCAGATTACTAATGCCCCAATTCATAAGTCGTAACAAAATCTTCTCTAGAGGCAGATAACATCATCCAAGGCCACAAATTGTTTCCACAATTTTTAGATGGCAAGAAACCAAAGATAGGGGCACATACAAAGAAAGAAGGCAGCAAGAAAACAATTGTTGGAAAAGGAAAAAAAAATCAAACTCAGAGTCTTCAGATACAACAGCTAGATTTAACAACTATCCTATTGGGTGTGGAAGTGCACATTTGCAATTCTAGAATTTTGGAAGGCTTAAGCAGAAAGACTCCAAGTTTGAGTTCTACCTGGGTAACTTAGTGACTCAGCAAGACCCCATCTTAAAGTAAAAATTTTTTTAAAAAGTGTAGATATAGCTCAGTCTGAAGATCCTAAGTCAAATCCTCTGTACCACCGTCACTACCACCACCACCAAACAACTACATATAAAAATAAATCTTATACTTATTAAGGAACTAAAAGATACAATGAACATAATGTCAAAAGAATTGAATAAAAACTATAAAATGGAAAAACACTCAGGACCGAACTAAAAGATTTTATAGTGTGTTTGGACTTCATTATAGAAAGAATAGGTAAAATAAAAGATATCAGAAAAAGACATTTATTGTAAAGCACAGGAAAAAAAGTAACACAAATGACAGAAATGAGAGAGGAGACACACTTCAAATGTGTCATTTACATTTAGTTGGTATCGTAAAAGCATGGAAGAGATAAAAAGAAGGCAGAAGAAATATTCAAGATATTCAAGCAAACATTCAGGATATCCTCAAGTTTATAAAATGTCAATTTACAAAGGCAAGAGTCCTCAAGAAAGAAAATGAAGAGAAACATATTGAAACACCACGGACAATTGAAAAGAAAATAACTAAAAGGAACCTAGAAAATATTTGACATATTATATTCAAGGGAACAATAACTATGTTGATAGCTGATATGTCAACAGTAAAAATAAAGAAAGCTAAAATACCAAGTATATCCGTTAAGTGCTGAGGAAAAAAATCTATAATTTAATACTCTTATAAACAGTCTTCAAAATAAAATATGAATGAAAGATTCCATAAGAATATAAACTGAGATAATCTGTTATTAGCAGAACCTCATTAAGTCATGTATCAGTCTTTTGCAGACAAAATGGCCCCGTGTGAAAATGAGAGGAATAGAACGAAGCCTAAGAAAGCTGTTAAAATATGAACAGGGTCAAGTGAATACCTGCTACATACATATTATCTGATATGACTTAAGTAGACGAGCAATAAAACTATAGCACTTGCAAAAGAACGTAACAGAAAATAGAAGTATTTCAAAGTACTTGAACAGAGGATGAAAGAGGTAAATGGAAAAAATCTGTACCATTACTGATAAAAACGAAAGAAAACTCTCCTTCCCTGCCCCTTGCCAATGGAGGGAGAGAGACAGGCAACGCTTATATGTCAGAATGTGCTATCCCTCAAAAATGTAACTTATTCCTGAATTGACCTCTAGATTTTGAGTAATCCCAATGAAAGCTGCAAATATTTTACTGCGGAACTTGAAATCTTACTCTAAAATTTACATTGAAATGATAAAAGGTAAAATGAATGAATATATTCTTGAAGAAATTCAGAACTATTTAAGTGAGGGTTGGTGGTGTATGTGTATAGTATAATCCTGGAACTCAGGGAGTTTAGTCAGGAGAACTGCAAATACCCACCCAGCCTGGACAAATTAGTGATTTAGGGAGACTGTGTCTCAAAAATAAAAATAGATAATATTTTAAAAGTGGAGGATTTAGCTTTGTGTGAAGATCCTGGGTTCAATATCTAATACTAGAAATAGGATAATAAATAAACAACAAAATCAACATGACTCAAATAGATGTAATGGTTTAAGTTCAGACATGTGGACTGGTGTGGCAGAAAACAAAGCACACAAACCTACTCTTGTGGTGTGGATCTGGTATGTTCCCCCAAGTCTCATGCATTTAAATGGTATAAACTGTCTATGGAACTATGTGCTGTTAGGAGATTGGAGTCCAGTCTGGAGAGGTGGATTATAGGCATGTAGATTGGATTACTGAAGTGTAAACTGGATTACAGGCATGTAATGGGGGTTTACCACACCTTCCACACCTGGATCCCGGAGAGGTAGATCACTGGGAGGAGACCTGGAAGGATATATAAGCTGCTTCCTGCCTTCCTTGGAGGACTAGTCTTAACTAGTCTCAACTTGCTTTCCTGTGTGTGATGTCATGAGAAGCTGCCTCCACCTCTGCCTCTGCAGCCCCTGAATGGACTGTGACCTTCTGAAACTGTAAGTTAAAATAAACCCTTCCTTTCCTACATTTGTGGATGAAAGGAAGTGAGTCACAAGAATGAAAAAGTAACTAAGACACCTACCTATGCATATGTTTTATGATAAACGTAGCTCTCCAAGGTGAGAAAGAACAGTATTTTCACTTACTAATGCTAGGGACACTGGAACACCATGGAGAAAGAAAACAAAAAAACAACCTTTATAACATACCACAAACCAAAAAGTAATGACAGAAGATTTCTAACAAAAACATGAAAGGCAAAATAATAGAGATTTAAAAAGATAACTTCGGTAGCTCTCTCTATGCCTATAGAAAGTGAGAGCATTTTACAAATAAGTCCAAAAAAATCAACAACCGAAAAAAAAAAAAAAAAAGCCCTGAACACTAAACAAAGAGGAAAGCACTGGTAAATTTTGTTCTACCTTAAAATTTAAGAAATTCGATTCTCAAGAAAAAAAAAAAAAAACACAGAGAAAAGCAATTTCAGGAAAGCATCAGAATGAGGACTGAGCACCCCAGACCTTTTGCCTTTGAATTTGGGACCACCAGCCTGAAAACGTCCTGTGGCGAGGTTGTGGTATAACTGGGTGCTTGAAAGTTCTAAAGGAAACATATAAATAGTGACTTTCCACAGATTCTTGACACTCCACTGAATTTGCAATGGTGACCTTATTTAATTTATTTATTTTGATACAGGGTCATGCTCTGTATCCCAGGCTGGTCTTGAACTCATTATGGAGCCCAGGCTGGACTTTGACTCACAGTTATCGTCCTGCCTCAGCCTCCTGAGTTCAGAGATTACAGGCATGCATCACCATGCCTGGTTTATGTGGTGCTGGGGAATTGAACTCGGTACTTAGTGCTTGACATAGCACTTGGTAGGCTGAGCCATTCCTCCAGCCCCATGGTGATGATTTTCATCAGAGTGTAAAACAAAAATTTGACAAGAGTCATTTTTTTTCTCTCACCTCAGTGATCATTAGAAAAAAGCTAGGTAACCCACTTAAAAATGTGTAATACAGCACCAGTCACAAGGAAACGCCTAGCAAGCACAAGACCACCCAACCTGAATAAGAAAGTACAAGATACTAGAAGATACTAAACCAAGTAATTGACAATTGACAAAGGGGATAGCTACGTGGTTCTGTGTATGGAAATACTATTTTGTTCCATTGGTTACATAGGAACTGTCTAGTAAAAACCACTGTCTGCTGCTCTGACCCAATTCACCTTAAATGATCCAACTATCCATCTACGGTATGATAAATAACAGTACCTTCCTAGAATGAATGAGTGCATAACAAAGAAAATGAACAAAGTAGTGATGTAGCAACAACATGAATGAATTCTCAAAAACAGACCAAAAGAAGCTTGGCCAAAAAACATGTACCATATTATGCCATTCCTATAAATTTCAGAACCGAGTAAGCCTAGTGCACAGAGTTTACTATGTTCAAACTTTCCATGGTCGAGACTTGAAGCTGAACACCAAAAATGTCACGATGCTGATTGTCTTTGGGGAGAACAAAAATGAAAGCAAAGGGCTTTTGGAGGGAGTTTAATGTTTCATTTCTTGATGTGAGTAGTAAGTAGATGAGTATTTCCTTCTTAATAACTCATTAAACTCATCATTATTAAAATATACACAGATAGATAAGCATATATATTATACATATGAAATTTCATCACTTTTTTTTCAGGGTCTTGCTCTGTAGTCCAGACTGGTCCTGAACTCACTATGGAGTCTAGATTCTCACAATAATCCTACCTCAGCTTCCCAAGTGCTGGGATGGTAGGCATCCACACCCAGCTTATATGGTGCTGGAACTTTGTGCTTGCTAGGCAAGCACTTTAACTTCTATTATTTTTTTTAGCCCATTCCAACTAAAAACAAAAATTAAAAAGAAAGCATTAGCACTAACTAGCCAACAGATCCACGCAACCTCATGCCTCAGGTACACACCCCACAGGTGCTCAGGCAGAGGCTTCCGGAAGTCAGATGCCTGCGTTTAAACTCATCTTCCCTGTGTGTTCTTAGAACCTCATCCCAACCTTTGCCGGCGTGACCCCCTTATGCCCCAGAAGGAAAACGACAGCTCTGGAACATGAACGCAAGTTTATGATGATTTTCTGTTCCAAGTTTCTATTAGCTGAGTCTGTTGTGTAGCTCAGTTTTAATAAGCAATCCAGACCTTGAAGTGTTCCCTTTCAAGGCTGATCCCGACACAGGTGTATCTGAATAAAATGAACAGAATCCTTGGAACCCAAGCGTTCAGAAACACCCACAATCCCATGAGGTCATTTTTCTCCACAGCCACCTTCACATCTGCACTTTTAACCACAGCTCTTTTGTCTCACGCACAACAATTGGAAAACAGGACTGGCTCTGCTTTGGTTCCTCAAGGGGACTTCTGACATTTTCTTCCAACTAAAGTTACTCAGGATTCTGTATAGAGAAGGAAAGCTTGAACCAGAAATGTGCAGATTAACTGCCTTTCTAGGCATTCTTTTGTGCTCCTCTAGTTCCCTAGACACTGGCGAGGAGACTGAGGTAAGGCTGTAAACTATCCTGACAAGGTCCCTCCTCTACCTGCCCTTCTTGCAACTTAGAGATCTAGTAAGTTCTCTGTCTCTCTCTCTCTCTTTAACTGCAACAAAGTTACCTAAGCACTGCAAATCTATTTTCTTATCTCCCAAATAGAGATAAGACCCATGGTAATATAACTATTTATTAGGATTATGAGATAAGGAATAAGAGATGTATCTATGATGATGACTGCAACATAAGACTGTGCTGCAAAAATTTAGACCTATTAAAATGTCAGGTTCTATTGTACTACTTACAAGATACTCACATTTATATCCTTTATGATTAAAACTTGCTTCTGGATACAGTGAAGGAACTAAGGTGCCTTTGCTAACTTTTAAAAACAAAGACCTTTCCCAAATCTCAACAAGCACTATTCAGATTTAAAAGAAACTTAAAATTAAATGCTTGACCAGGAGAATATCATTTACACTCTGAAACTAGGGTATGCAGAAACCTAGTTTTATGGTCAGGAGCTTATAAGTCCAGTACACTGGACTGCTGCCCTATTTGATGACAAATAATTTCAATTACTTTTTGATTAAAATAATCAAAGATATACCACAGTTGAAAAGTAAGGTTTCCAAGACTTTTTAAAGATATGCCAGGAATTGGCAGACATTTCAAACAGGTAATAGTTTACTGTAAGCTAAGCCCTCAAAACCATGTAAGGTACTTAAGCATTTTAGGATATTTTTGGTGAAAAAATTAAGGCATATCAGATAAATGATCAGGAGGAAAAACCCTATGTGGTAGAGGTTAGAGAAACAGTAAGGCTCCCTTGCATGAACCGAGTGTTGTGATTTACCTTCCACACTGACAGCTTATTCCTGATGTTTTAATACAGGAAATAGTGATGCCCTGATGGAGCACTGCGCCCAGTCAGCCAGCTTGGCCACCTGAAGCAACACCCAAAGCACTGAGCAGTTGCCTCCCATAAGGAGCAGGGAAGACAGCTCATAGCTTGTGCTCCCCCAGCTTCAGCTTGTCACAAGCCCATGCTCCCCACTACAGAGCACAGGCAGGATGGGCTAGGAGTTTTAAGAACATAAATTTTGCCTTTCAACTTTGATCAAGAACTCTGACAGTTTGAATTGTTAGCTGCTAGGCAGGCATTTTCAGGGACAATCATGGAAGCTTTCAGGAAGAATAAAAAAAAAAACCTGTGTCTTCTTTATCTGACTGTAAATGTGCCTTTAGAGTTGCCTTTTGTTCCAGATATGATCCGACCCCCCCCCCCCCACACACACACACACCTGCTCAGAAACTTACAAGGTGACCTAGAGGTGAACTCTGTGCCAACTAAGCTTGCCAAGTCATTCTGCCCCCTTTAGGAGACCCAGAAGTGAACTTTGTTCGTTATAATACTGAAATCTCTGCCCACCTGCCATTGTTTTGAACCTGTAATACATAATGAGGCACAGAGTCGAACGGAACATTTTCAAGAATGCACCTGCCTCATTTACTACTCTAGCGCAGCTAGCCCTTCTAAGGCTGCAGAAGCATTTGAGATGGCTCCAGGCAGTGAAGGCATTCCATACACAAGGCCAACGTAAATTTGGCTATGCTCTGGAATAGTGCAATGTTTACTGGGTCTTTCTCCATTACTTCAAATTTTTGGCCAAGGAAAACTGAGTCAATGGAAGGGAGATTCATGAAGAGACAGCACCAGTCTAGTAGCCATTGGCTCACCTGGAACGGAGGGCAGGAAAGAGGACTAACAAGGTGGAAAGGGATTCTTTGATATAAACTCAAAGAGGAAAAAATGTTGGAGGTAACTGATACTCTTCTCTGAGAATTTGAGAGGAGGACACCTCATAAATCGACTGGAGCTGTTGGTGATAACAGAGAGAGCAAAGAAGAGGTTTCCACAGTTTGAAGGCACAAAAAGCGTGGGTTCTTTAGCACGCTGAGCCCTATCATGGAGAACCATACAAACATGAGCTGCCTGCCAAACATGAGCATAGAATATACAACTGCTGCTTTCGAAAGTCAGCTGGACAACACATCCTTCAGATCAGAAGTCTCCATCGGGCTCAACCAGGAGCAGATTGAACGCATGTCGCAGCAGAGCCAGAATGTGATTTCCTACCAGGACAGAACTTAGCAGGGGAGAGAGAATTATAAATACAACCAGCTAAGCAAAAAAGCCTTTTCCTCTGTTATCTCTCTTTCACTGTTCGCATCTTAATTTTCCCGTTCCAATTTCTCTGTTAAAGGACTATTTAGAAAGACGCAAAGCCAAAGCAGAGACTTGGTGGAAAGGGGCATAAAATATCACCCAGGGCCCTGGTTCTTCGTTGCTCTGAGTTGCAGAAAGAGTCTGAACTGCAGAGAAAGGAGACAGGTGCATTATGTGAGAGATGGAAGTTTTGAATCAAGTAGCAGAGGGCATGAAT
This sequence comes from Ctenodactylus gundi, assembly GCA_004027205.1. Lineage (NCBI taxonomy): Eukaryota > Metazoa > Chordata > Mammalia > Rodentia > Ctenodactylidae > Ctenodactylus > Ctenodactylus gundi. The sequence goes on along the minus strand of PVKB01000082.1, from coordinate 395,074 downwards.
TTTGTAAATATGATAATCTTGTGAAGAGTGTTCAAGGCCCACACTTAGGATATGTGTACTTTTTTGTACATACATGTATAGGTATATCTCAATAAAGTTCCTGTTAAAATAATAAAGTAGTATTTCAGTCTAATGTTCCAAACTCATGCCCTTAAAAAGATCTCCAAATGAAATGTTACCTTTGTATGATTCCTTTGTAAAAACTTAATTATTTAATAAAATATCCTCCAGTTTGCCTTTCATAAAGTGAAAATATGGCAAAACCATCAAATATTTATTGATTGCAGGCATCACTTTCTCAATCCATGAAAGGCTTCTTTGTATAGCTGTGCTTTCCACAGGGTTCTTGCACTATTAGGACAACTGTTTTAATCAGTTTAGAGACAACTATACACCATCCTGCACTCATTTAAAATACCTGAAGTCCCTGTATGTGACACATCCACCTGGCTCACAGTTTCCCTGCAAGTCTCAAAACACTATTACATTGGTATTCAAGTATATCATCTGGGAAGACTCCAAGCTATGCAGGCGAGTTGCACAAGAGCTCACTTCACAGCCTTTCAAAACCAGAAAAGCACCTGGAACAACAGATGGTACACCGAAATGACAATCAGCGGCAGGTTTAATTTCCTTGGATTAAAGACTGCAGACTTCAATTTACTAAATACATACCCACAAAGAAGGCAATGAGAGTCATTTTACCAGATAACTAATAAGGTTTGGTAAACAGTATCATTTCACCAGATAACTACCCAATAAACTAAGCTGGCAACAATTTTATTTGTCATTACTGGGTAGTAACCATTTTAATTGTGCTATTTTTTTTTAAAAAATGAAGACTGGAAGAGAATTAAGCCACTCACAATATAGAGAGATTTTAGCAAACATGGGCAGAGAAGATAAATGTTGCGTGGATCTTATTAAAAGCTAAATCTGTTTCAAATGTTGCATATGAAATCCAAAACTACCAAATACACATAAAAATGTTGAGTCACAGTCCCTATTTCACTCATAACTACATGGAAAAAATAACTGGATAACAAAACAGTACACTAAAAACCAGGAATAGTGCTGTTAACTACTGAGAAACTAATGAAAAGAAAGGACAATGGCAAGAATTAGAATAGACTATTTTGATTTCTGCCTTAACCAGAACATGCTTGGAACCAGGAACACAAGGTCGACTTTATGTACAAACAGAAAACTTGTTAAAATAGTATCAGCGGCAAGAAACTAAATAAACAAAGGTGACTATTCCCCCTACATCTTGATCTTCCAATTTTCTTTTCTCATAAAATCACCTAGGTTACCAACTTATATCATAGTTAAGGCCAGTTCTTGAAAGGTTGCTTCTAAGATGTTATGAAAAGAAAAACATGTAGCCTCCAGAACCTATTATTAAATAATATCTAACAATGACAAAAAAAGGATGGGGGAAAAATTTCCTTTCACTAGTTTTTAGAATTATACAACCCAAAGGAAGCAATGATTCAGTTACTACATCTACTCTCAGAGTCCACGAGACACGAAGCAAGGACAAACCCCATTTGCGTGGGCACAGAGCCCAGGGAGGCAGTGATTGCTAGTGGAGGCGCAGCTGCAGATAGAGGCTGATCAAATCCAAAGATCAAATGCCTACTTCATTTTGATAAAAACCATTAAGTCACAAGTCAACTAACCCCATGCTCTCATACACTCAGGAAATGACTATGTATACTGCATTTTGATGCACTAGGATGGAGAAAGTGGCTTTCCTTATAAAGCCTTCAGCTAGAAGCAGTTTAGCAAAATGTAAGCAGTCATCATTCATGTTTTATTGAGTCACCAGAATAAGATTCCACGTTTCAGCGATGGCAGGAAACTTAAAAACACAGCCTACATGTGGGGAAACCAGCTCTAAAATGAGAGTTTTGGTACCAACTTTTAAAATGAAACATTTCTCATTTGGTTATTGCTAATTCACATCATATTGGTTAAGAAGATTTCTGAAAGGATATTATAAATTCTCTGGGATTAATAGCGCACTATGAAGAACTTCTAAGATTTTAAGAAAATGATCTTCACCATAAAAAGTTCAGAAATATCTTCAAAACAAAGGGATGTGCAATACATTGAAATCTAGAAAAAGGTAGCTAAAAAAAATTCTGTATTTATTATGTCTAAGAAATAGGTGGAGAGTTCAAATCAATTTTATCCAAAGACAAGAGGGGTTTATGGGGTGCCTGCGTGTGTGTGTGTGTGTGTGTGTGTGTGTGTGTGTGTGTGTGTATGTGAATTTTATATTTTGTTTTATGCCAGGAATCTTGGTTACTTTCAATTTTCAGACAACGGCCAAGGTTTTATCTGTTGTCTCTGAACTCTTCTAATACCCAGAGTCTGCATCTCCTTTGAATATCTCAAAGATGCTCTAACTCTATGTCTTTAAGACTGAATTCAAGCTTTCCCATGCTTTCCATGATTGTCTTTCTTGTCACTTAGTCAATATCTCGTTTTCCTTCAATCCTTCAGCTCAAATGGAATGTCCTCTAAAAATACTTTCCAAACTCCATGACAAGGTTAAAGTTCTCTATTATATCTTACCGATCGAAACTTATCTTCATAGCACTTTTGTAGCTATAATTTTATATTCATGTCTTTAAATGTTTTGTGTTTGACTCTCTTATGACATAAGCATAGTATTTATCATATACTTGCAAAACAGATGTTAAAACGAATTAGAAAATGAACCAGATATGCTTGATTGAGCTACACTTTTTCAGTCCAGGGAAAATATTTTATTTTTAGGGTTCCATCTTCTTCAGAGGGTAGACTGATGTCAGAGAGGGCTTAACCTACTGTTTGGCTTTCAAAAAATATAACTGCTTTTGACTTTACTAAAAGACAGTATTGAGAAATATACTCTCTCTCTCTCTCTCTTTTTTTTTTTTTTTTTTTTTGCAAATAGCCTTGTAACTTCATTCTAGTCACTGATCAAATACAAGTTCAGGCAACCAGCTTTTTAATCCATCTTTTGCCAACCTAAGCTAATCAAAATCTAGGGCCATATTAAGCAGCTAATAGTTTCCCAGACACTGCAAAGTCCTGTTAGGACTCACCTTGGTATAGAAAAGGTTTTTTGTGATTAAAACCTGGTTTCTGACAAATCACACATTGTTTTAGAACCCTTGGTCCTTGTGGAATATTAACAGTATTTCCAAATGCATCTCCCTTGGTGTGTAAGAACATTGCTCAACAGTCTTAGCTACTAAAATGTGATTCTAATTTTGCAATATGCTTCAGTCATGTCAGAAGAGACACTACAGATTAGAAAAAGATGTCAAATGACCATTATCTCAAGTGGGAGAACCTGGGTAAAAGTATTTTAGCCCCTGAATATTTCCTCGATCTTCTGCTTCTGTAGCCTCAGTCTCAGAAGAATGCTGCCTGTCTAAGGCCCTGGAAGTCAACACTGAGTTACTGATCAATTTTTTTTTTTTTCTTTTTCATTCGCCTACAGAATACAAAGGCAATGCTGGCCTCCTCTCTTCTTAAAGTCCCACGGAAATGAAAACTATCGTCACTCGTTTTTCTATTTGAAGGTGATGATGAGTATAAATATTCAGAAAAAGGACAGATAGATGTAAGAAGTGAAAAAAAATTGTTTAATAGGTTACTCCTATTAATTCGGAATACTGTACATATGATACCAGTATGTTCTTCAATTTATTATCTATATGTGATAGGAAACTATATATTTTTCTCTTTCAATTTTCTGTATTTTTTTAAAGACAAGAAACAGTTTACAGGATACAACAAAAGAGAAAGGAAAGGCTCTTGGTTGAGAGAGAAGAGAGAGGAAAAATGACAACTTCTGGCTGAGAAGCCAAGAGAGATCAGATTGCGTATCCTTCTGTGTTTTAATGTACGAATCAAAGAAATAGAAGTTTGTAGTGTAAGTAGAAAAAATTGATAGTGGACATAGAAATGGCATATTAACATATTCAAGCTGTTAGATTAATTTTCAATTTTTGAAGGGTATAAGAGGGTGAAGTTTGAGGACAATGGTTTCTATTATGTACGATTTTCAAAGATCTCCAGACAGTGATCTCCAAAAACAGTGACAAAAATTCTACAAAATATTTTCACCAGATTTATCCTATGACTAATAGTAACTTTTAAAATTTTTATTCAAAAGCCTTAGAACTATACATTTTGAGATACTTTCACTAAAGACATCAAAAGAGGAATGATCAACGTGTACACATGTTTTAACTAAGGACTTTCTGCTGAGGTGGAAAATGCTTCCTGCTGAAGTTTTTCTTTAAATTATATTCATGGTGACATCATGTAGACATTAAGAAATTTATGATATTCCTACCACAAGTTTATATGTAATAACACTCATTCACTAATGTGTAAGAAAGACCTATAAATCAGCAGAGGTTTAACTAAAGTTCTCTTATTTAGAATACAACATTATCCATCAAAATTCTCTGAAAATGCAACAGGTTCTCACTTATTTTGATTCAAGGTGGAAAATGAAATAAAATAAAAGCTAGAAAACAATGACAACAAGAAGATATTACCTAAGAGCACAATTTAGGGTATGCTCAGAGAAAAATATTAGCCATAGTATCAAAAAACATATAGTGGGATAAATGTATTTTAGCTTAAAAACTCAAGAAATACTAGCCTCACAACCTAAATCTGAAAGTAAAGGTGTTACAAATAAATAAAAATTAATTTCAAAATATAATAAGCCAGAGAGGAAAAACCGGGGAAAGAGAGTTTAAAAATCCTTGTTAAAAACTAAAAGGTAATAATAACCAGCTAAGGAGGAATCATGACATAAACCATAGACTACACTAGTATCATAAAAAGGGAGAAGACATCGATAATGACAAATGTGGAGAGAGGTGTAATAAAAAGAAGTGGAATCATGTGGTATTTCAGGAAATTCTGCCTAAAGTATGTATTTAAATCAAATTATTTTCCTACTAAAGTACAACAAACAAAATGAGCCCCAAAAGAGGCAAGAAAGTTTAGCAGCTACAAAAGAATAATTTAGAAAATTATCAAGGATGCAAAAACGTCAAATTATTAACAAATAGAATTCAGTATTAAACATGAAGTGTGATGGTTTTCCATCAAGAAATATAGAAAAAAACTTTTGGTAAATATCTCAATAAAGGCATTGGTTGTATTCAGAGAAGAGGCAGTAAGATTTGACTATGGCAACCCATTTGAGGAATAGGAAGCTGAGTTAGAATGGTGACTTAAGTGAAATGATTTAGATGTGGAAGATTAATATGTTAAGTTCTGTATAGCTGCTCTGACTTGGGAAACCCAGAACACAGACTTTCCATAAAACCACACGAAATGATAGCCAGAGGTGGGGGAAGGGATAGGGAGGGGCTGGGAGGATCAAATATGGGAAGGGATTGTAAAGTTAATAGGATACATATGTGCACGAAATACCCAAATTCATTGTAAACACTATGTATTACATATGTATATTAATAAAATAGTGGGAAAAAGGAAGTAATCTCAAGAAAGCATGACTATTTTAACCCAAAGAAATTAACAAATATAGATCATGACATCAATAGTTCAAAAGAGGCACAAACATGATCATTCCAACGAGCCAGCTGAAACATTCTTCCTGTTTTAAGTGCATGTGTGTATAATAAATACAACTGCAATGCCCGTCATATTAAAATGCTACCATAAGTATAATTTTATCAATAACTAATACTAAAGATTATCTGAAAAATAAGCATGTGAGGATATCTGTATAAATACTATAAAATAAAACCTGAGGCCTTTGTTCTCCAGCAGGATATAATAAGAGAAATGAAAATAATTAAAAGTTATGTATTATAATGAAATAAAATCTGGCTGAACAAGAAAAGCATTGAGAAACAGACAAACATCTGGACATTTAATATATACTACAGCACAAATCAAGTGTTAAAATTGGTAATGTGATTAACTACGTAGAGTACTGAATACTGTGTTTCTTCCTGATTTTATTTCAAAGAAATTTCAAAGAATAGTAGAAACAGATTTACAACCTAGAAATAAAACTGCCAGTGTGAAATTTTGAGATGGCCTTGAGAGCTAACAAGAGGGTCTACAAGTAACTGATTTTTAAAACTATACTCATTTTAGTTGTAAATGCAAATACCTATTTCATCATGAAGCTTTTAAATCATCTTAAAATAATCCTACTAGTCTATTAACCTAGTACTTTTAAAGGTTTTTCAATCTAAACTCTTTAACACTGGAAGCTACATTTGTAAATTTGACGTTATCAGCCAGATTCTTAGAATCTGAAAAGTTATGTTAATACATGAAGTCTTCCTGAGGATTTATAAATAAACCTGTGAATACAACACCTGAAAATCCTTAAGAATGGGAAAACATACGCTATTGACAAGGTTATAGTTTTTCTTACTAAAATTTTAGTGTATAGTCACAATTCCCAAGTATAGAATTGCTCAGCTAAATATTTTACAGGAAAAATGAGGGGAGTTTGTGACTGTTAGGTCAGGTTCAAGCAAGTAAGTCCTTTAAATAAAAACATTGTTATCTTAGGTAACATATACTTCCGCATCTCTACATTTAAATTTACATTTCCTCAGAATTAAAATAGACTTCCTTGCTGTAAGAGCAGTACCAATCCCAACTTCTTTGGAATGATCTTAATCAAGATGTTTTAGAGGATATCATTTCAGTTAACTGTTGACGACCAGAGATTTAGAGTATCTCAAGCTGCAGATACAAAACAGTATTTCTCAGGACAAAAAATAAACCCAGTTTGAACATCTTTAGACCAATAGCAAACCCAAACTCATGCCCTTTAATTGGGCTGTTCTGCCACCAACATTCAAGTTATTAAACTCTCAAGTTATTACGAGGCTGTATTTCATCAAAAGCACAGCACCTGATACACTGCTTTATCTGGAGTTTTCTCACCTTTTAAGTTTCTTAAAACATGTACAGAACGCATTTCTGGATTCTGCATTTTTCTACTGCCTTTCTGGTCACTGTGTTTAAGCATCCTAGCCCTAGTGGATGCCACTGACCACTCTCAGGTGTGTCCCTCCATACTTTCTATTCTCAAGCCTCAATGCTTGCTTCATCGGGTTCATTCAGAGTTCAGGACCTGTCTTCCTAATTCCTTGAGAAAAATGAAGTGACCAGAAGAGAATTTCCAGATTCCCAGACCACAACACTAGTCTTCAAGATTCTGCTTCCACATAATCAGATGAACCACCCCCTTCTTTCCTGCCTTTTCGGAGATCGCTCCATTTCCTCCTTTTTCTTATATTATCATGTCCACCCACTAGATATTTCCAATCAGTATTTTAAAATTCCTTTTTTTCTACCTTCAAAGCAATGTTGTGAACCTCACTTCCCCTGTGAAGCCAACTGTTTTCTTATTTCTACGCCCTCCCCCCATCAGCAAAACCTCTGAAAACGATTGTTTATGCTTGGCATTTCCATTTTTCCCTCTTATTTTTTATTAAACCAAATCCAATCAGGCTTTTGCCTTCACTCTTCAATTTAAATTTTTCTTGAGAAGGTCGTAAGTGACCTTCACATTGCTAAACCAAATGCCTGATACTCAGTATACACCTCGGTGTACGATTATCATTTGACACAACCGACCCTGATCTCCTCTCTGACACCCTTTCCACAGCTTGCTTATAAGAAGCCATACACTCTTGGTTTTCATATAAACCCACTAGTTCCTTTTTTCTCAAACTCTTGTTACTTTCCTCATTTCTTAACCTCCTAAGGTTGCAGCAACAGGTACCAGTTATCTGACAGTTATCAGCAGCCACTTTCTCAGTGATATCACCCAGTCTCCTGGCTGGCTTTAAATGACAATTCCTGATTAAATGACAATGATTAAATGACAATTCCTAATTCCTCAATTATTTATTTTGTTAGTCTACACACTCTAATCTTTAGACTCAAAAATCTACCTGTGAGGAGCAGGGTTAAGATGGCAGAAGAGGAGGAGCAGCTCCAAATACTGCAGTCACGGAAGCTGAAATAAATGGAGAGGTCTTTTGGCTTAAAGAGTAGTAGCAGAATCTCAGGATCTGACGTGAGGCTGGAAGTAAACTCTTGAGGCTGTGCTCACCAGAGGACTTCCTCGGTGAGTACGCACGCTAGACCACGAGCCTGGTACCCCACTCCCTCCACCAGCTAGGCTGCGGACTGGAGCCTCAGGAACTGAGCCTTCAGCTCTGGTGGAGAGCACCGCACCGTTCCCCACCCATCAGCTAACTGATTGCAGGTGGAGCTTCAAGGCGGAGCCTAAGGCAGCCAGACCAATAGCTGTGCATGCTGCTTGCCTGCTGGAGCCTTACAGGTAGGCCTAAAGTTATAAGTTAACGGTACGGGGCAGGAAGCCTGGCAACACCAAAATTCAGGAACTTTGTAACCCTGCTGAACAGGAGAAACAACCCACAGGAGACAAGGCCAGCAAAAGAAGAAGCTTCAGACCTTCTGAGGAATGTGAAAAAGCAGTTCAATCTCATCCCACCTTGCACCTGCACCACAGGAGCTACAGAAGCAGGATCACCTGGGCTTGCTAGCCCAGAGGGCGGAGTGTGCACGTGACTAGTGGAGGCAATTCCAAGCAGCAAGACAGAAGCAGGTGGTATTGCAATTCCAGACTCCATGTTACATCATAAAGCAATAGTGATTTAAAAAACATGGCTGACACAAAAACAAACAAGCCAACAAATGAAACAAAGCTGAGGATGCAGAGACAATTGCAAGGACCCTCAGCTATATGACCGTTCGCAAAGGGACCAAACACATACACTGGAGAAAGAACAACTTCTTTAATGAAATGTGCTTGGAGAACTGATTATTCACATGCTGAAGAATGAATTTAGACTCACATTTATCAACAAATACTAAAATCAAAGTGGTTGAAATGGTGAGGTAATAAAATAGAAACGGAGCCTCTGGAGGACAAAATATATAAAACTCTTGATATGGGCGTGGGCAAAAACTTTCTCAAGAAAGCACCTGAAGCAGAAGTAACTATAATAATAAACAACCGAGACTACATCACATTAAAAAGCTGCACCGCAAACGCAGCAATCAGCAGAGTGAAGACAGCAAGGACAGAATGGGGAACATTTTCCATTTATACTTCAGATTAGTAACTAAAAAGTAGCACACACAAAGAACAGAAGAAAATTCCTGAATCATGTATTCCTAACGTATTGAAGTCAGAAATTTGAATTTTCATTATTGTATACTTTTTGATTTGCATGTTTTTAAGTCATTGCTGCCTACCTCATATTCAACATTATTCAAATTGTGACTTTCAAATAATAAAGCAGAATTTCAATTTTTAAAAAAGAACCATTATGGCGATCTTGGTGTGCTGGCACACACCTATAATCTCAGCACTTAAGAGGCTGAGGCAGGATGATTGCTCGCAATTGTGAGCTCAGGACCAGCCTAAAGAGTGAGATACTGCCTCAAAAAAAAATCATGACTAATCACATAGATATTTTTTTAAAAATGTAAGTATTTTGTCTTCTTGACATTAACATTCACTTTATAAATGCACTTTTTATTTTATTGAGTTCCATGACTGAGTTTTTATAAATCAGATATAAAATAAAAATCACATTTTATACATCTACTAGCTGATGTTCTAAATTTTATGAAGTCTAAATATGTGCAGTTATACTATGCAAACCAATGTCATATACCTAAAGAAGTTCCTGCCACAATTTCTTGTATGTAGCCCTGTTGGTGTCGATTGTGAGCAAGGCTACAACATCTCTCCAAGGTTAATCAAGAGGTAAATAGAAAATGCCTGCCATTCTAACTTACTCTTTAGCCACATTCTTTGGCCGGCAGTTTCAGCTGGCTTCTATCTTGGCACCTAATTGGGCTGATTCCTTTGCTTTATATCATTATTTACCAAATGTCCTTCAAACAAAATGACTATGCAGTCAAACTTTCTTTCCTTGAGATCAATATTACAAGATATCACTGAAGAAAACATGTTAGAAGTGACAGTTTCCTAAGACATTCCGAGATGAAAGGAGGTTGAAGAGCTTTATTCAAGGTCACGAATAGGTCCTCGATAGAGGCAGGTGTTTGAACTCCCACTCCATGGCTCCGGCCACATGCCACCATGTACTACGTGCAAATGTTCAAAAATTAGGTGGTGGTAGTATTTATTAGTGATTCAATTTTCTTTCCTTTATAACCTCATGGGTATTTCTCCATATTATACCGTTTCTGTGGATGTGAAATTCTCTTCTAATATTTTAATTAATCTATGCAAAATATAATTACTCTGTCATTTTCTCTATTTTTGTGCATGATCCAAACAATATTTACAGGTGCAGACCAAAAAGCTCAGTTGGAAAGAAGGCAAATAATTATTTTTCTAAATCCTTTCATACATGTGGGAAGATTTTTCATGTTGCTTGCAGTCTGCTAAGTAAACTAAATGGCTCGATAATCTGGGAACTCTGGGAAGTTGCATAAAGGAAAAAAAAAATTCTCCAAAACCTGAAAGTCAACCCTCCTTATTTTTTATAACTACTTAGCAAAGGCATCTACTTCTTATTGTTTTAAGTCAAGTTTGATTATGTATAGCGCAAATAAAAATAATTTTTCCAAGAAAATTATACAGTTGGTTTTATCTTTGATTCTGATTTGTTATCCTTAATTATGAATGCAAATACGAAGCAGTTTTTCCGCGTGTGTGTGTACATATACATGCATGTTGCACTATGATTATATCGAGCTTGAGTATTCTGTGCACATACATATTGGGTCAACATTACAATCCCTCCCCCTTCACCTTTGGCCCCTCCCTCACCCTCTCCAATCCCCCTAATTTCCACTATCACACCCATTTGGTTCTATAGAATGCTTGTATTCTGGGTTTTCATATTAGAGAAACCATGTGATATTTAGGCTTCTGTATTTGATTCACTTTGTTAAGCATGACGCTCTTATGTTGTATCCATTTGCCTACAAAAGCCTCAAATCTATGTCTTTATGAAAGTAGTATTCCACTGTGTACATATAACACAAACTTTGTAACCACTGGCTTGTTGGTGGGTATTCTAGCATCTCTTGAAGAAGCAATTTTAAAGATATTATTATGTGCATAATGATGTAAGTAAATGCATTTTACTCATTTACAGTCTTAAAATATTTCATGGGTCAACAAAGTACATAGTAAAAAAGTTATTTCTAAATATTTGAACTGATTAAAATTTTCATTGCTCCATATTTTTTTCTATGTCCAGTTCTTTATCCTATCTGTATGAAAACTTTTAGTGGGAAAAAGAAAAAAAAATAAAAGAAATGGAATCACACCGAGATTGCTAACCTAAATGATTAATGCTATAAAGGGAATATAAATCATTTGCTGAGCTTCTAAATATCCTGGTAGGTATATCCATAGCTGTCTATAAAGCTACAAAGTTAAGGATAGTAGATCACTCACTGTAAAACCATCCCATGGAAAATGAAATGTTTTGTTACTATCCAGAGGTGTCCATCTTGGGTCCTCTCCTGTCTTTCAGAAGAAGCATTTGATCACAAAATTAAAATTGTGGACGACCCCTACAAAGTCAGAGGGATGGAACTTACTGAGCCAGGTGCAAAATGCAAATCTTCTGCCACCCGCACTTAGTTTTTCCTTTTTAACCGACAAATACATTCGCTTTCTCCTGTTTATCCTCGTCATCTGTAATGTCTGATGGAACGCCAATAAAAGCCATAAGATTTGGGGGGGAGGGGGAGTGTTACCAGGTGTGTGGGTTTTTAAAAAAGAACTAATGAATGATTACACTACACAATCGAGGTGATTATAAGCAACTAATACATGATTATAAAGCATCAGAAAATATTGAATTTTCTCCAAGCAAATACAAAGGTAATAAAACTTCTCATGTATCTGAAAGACCATGTTAATACTAAATGACTCTTCGAATGCTTTTCCCTCAAAGCCAGGCACAGCAGTCCTTTTCGATAATGAATATCTCAGGTCCTTTTTTCTACACTCTCATTGGCACAAGGAAGCAGCAGGAGTGAGAAAGGAATAAGGTAAAAATTTTATGATCCAGATATTTTAAAGTAACAGCACAGGGCCGCATTTGTGAAAGCAAGCGAGCTCTTCTGAGAATATTAGATCAAGGAGTGCAGGCAACACTGGAGCTGCCTTCTCCATTAGTCATGAAATTACCTCTTACCCTAATATTGAAGTGTCTGTGTAATACCTCCAGAGGCAGAGGTTGATAGAATTTCTTTGCTATCTGGACACCTGTACTACAGTGGTAGGAGGAACTGGAGAATCACAAGTCAGTGCATACGACACTGCATCAGAAAACATGGGACTTTAAGTGCAAAATATGCTTATGGAAATTCAGATTGCTGGGCTCCAGCCCCAGAGTGTTGCATATTAAATTATCTCAACAGTTAGTGATTTACAACATTCATTTTCTGTTTTTGGTTACCATTTTATGAGTCAGGAACTCAGGAATATCTCAGATAGGACATTAAAGACTACAGTTTTTTCCATGTTGGAATTAGTTGCTGGTTGAACTTATCTCTATCTGAAGGGTCAATTGGCTTGGACCTCCAAAAGGGAGAACGCAGAGTCAGGTGTTGGTGTTTACTTCTGACTACGACCTAAGCTTGGGCTGCAACCACAGTGTTTTGATGGGTCCCCGCAACAGTCTAGGGAGAGTGGGCAGACTTTTCCCACGGCAGCTAACTTTTGGTAGATTGTGCCAACAAGACCATGTGGGAGTGGAACATACCTGTTTGGCCCACTCTTAGAAGTCACATAATATTACTTCTACTATCATCTGTTGTTTGAAGTAATTAAAAAATTTGCCTTGATTGAAAAGGAAGGCCCAAAGGACCTACCATTCGATAAGAGGATTATGAAAACATTTATAGTGTTTTAAAGTAGACTTTTCTGTTTACAAATTTATATATCTCCTTGTAAAATATACTTGTCTCTTCCCTGTAAACCTCCAAAGTGTCCTTACTGGGAATGTCACTGATCTTTTGCCCAAGTGAATCTAACGTGAACAAGAGTTTTTAGGCACAACTCTTTGAGTGTCAGTCCTGCTTCATCCGACAACAAATGAACTAAGGAAATAAACAGTATTCCCTCTGCCTCATGTATACAGACATCTGTATAAAAGCACTGAGTTAACACTGTAAGTGTTCCGACACTTATGAGACTGATGCGCTACTTACTATGCTAATAAGGCACCTGGTATTTCTACTTCTCAAACAGAAAATAGGAGGCAGAAACAGTCTCTGGTCCAGAAGGAAGTATGAATTTCAACCAGACTTGTTTCCATTTTCTTCAATAAAGTTTGTTTTTAATTTTTCAGGATCTTCACATTCTTCTGTATTCCTAGGTTATTCTTCTTCAGTCATTCTTTTGTGTAAGAAATAGCTATGTTTACAACTATCATTCTCTATTTTAGAGCTCTATTCATTTTGTGCCATCTTGTCTTTCTCAAAATAGGCTGGTGCAATGTAAAAACATGGTAGGTTCCCCATGTGTGAGTTCAGAAGGTATTGCATGAAACAAATGTCACACTCACAGGAGTCTCTGAGTAACTGCCTCTTCTCACCTCTGGCTCTCCTGGGCCTTCTGTGGGATAACAGCCTTCATAGGAGGCTGTTGTTTAATAGGAAGCGTCTGTGAGGATTTTTCCTTAAGATCTTTAAGCAATTTCGTTTAAAAGAGTGAAGCACCATCCTAAATTTTTCTGTCTACATTTAAAAGGTACTTTATAATCACATTCTCAATTGCCTTAATGAGTATCTTTTTCTGACCATTCCCTAATTTTGATATTAGTTCTGTGACCCTTTCTGCTTTCTTCCCTGGGAAAATATAACACCTTTTAAATCCTAAATGAGTCTTGTCATCTTTTATATGTAATATTCAACATTTAGTCAAAATAACTAGGCATACTATGGGGAAAGAGTTATGTATGAACATAACGATAAAATGCAAATTTTTCGTTAAGAACTAATAACTGAAAAGAACATAATAAAAATTCTGCAATTAAAGCATTAAGAATTGAAAGTCCAAGCTTAACAGCAGACTAGATATGAGCTAATATGGTTGGTGAGCTAGAAGTTAGATATAAAAATGCCTTGATTACAGCAATGAGAGAATAAAAAGTGATAAAAATGTTTAAGAAATATATAAAACACAATGAGAAAATCTAATGTGTGTTTTTAGGATTCCAATAGAACAGGACAAGGAAGGAGGCAGAAACAATACTTGAAAAGATGAGTGTGACTTTCCAAAATAATATAAAATAATCAAGACATGCCCAGAACCCCGTATGTTCAAGAACTGATGGAAACCCAAAGCAGAACAAATATCTAGGAATAACAAAGTAAACTTGCTAAAAACCAAATAGAAAAATAATCTTTTAAGATTTTTGACACTTAGAAGGAAAAAAACCCCTATAACCTTCAAAGAATAAAGAGTTAAGATTGATATTTGACTTCTCAATAGACAGTATAGGTTAGAGGTCAAGTACTTACAAGAATTTTTCCCCATCTTAGCAGACCTGGGGAAACGCTAAGGGGAATTCTTTCAGCAGAAGGAAAAGTCTCTCAAATAGAATAAAGATACAGGAGGGAATGAGGAATTGCAGAAGCATGAAGATGTGGCAGATATAAAGAAATGTCAACTATGACAATAAACGCAATGGACTATGGGTTTAGAAAAATATAGAGGGAATTAATCACATAAAATGTTGCCAATCATTTAAAAAGGTGCATTTTGCCACAATCATACTAAAATATAAGAAGTTTAAGAGAGTTTAAAACACCTTTGCATCAGTCATTTGAGAAGAGGCAAATTTTCGAACTAAAGTTGGATCCTAACAATTTGGTATCAGGCAGGACAAACGGGTGATGGAAATGAATCATATGAATGGCTCTTAGTAGTCGTACTTAAGGTAAATAGAATAAATAACCAAATCAAGAGACAACACTGTCTGAATTTAAAAAAAAACAATTTTCAGCATACTTTCAATATATAAATACAAAAAGGTTGGAAGATAAAAATTGGCAAAAAATATATTATGTAATTCAGAACAATCTATGCCAAAAAGTATATGATTGCAACACTGATTACAAACTTTGACAGACTTCAAGAGAAAGAGCATTAGTAGGGAGAAACAGAAATATTTTATGAGTCTATCCACAAGGAAATTGTAAGAATTGTGGGTCAATCTAGTAGGAAACTTCAGGAAATTATAAGTATAAATTTATAAGGACAAATAAAAATGGTCTCAATATAATGAGTTCACACGGACAGAGCATAAGAGGAAAAAAATCAGCCATGTTGGGCTATTTGAGCACTACTCTATCACCACATGATGGAAAAAACAATTCTCAAAGTGTTAAGTGTCAAATATTTCAGTAGCACAATTAAACTAATTGTCACATGTAGATTGTTGCTAACCAAATCAAACCAGATCAACCAACGAAAATGTCTCCAGCAAAATACACGTGACTTTAAAACACATGACAAACATGGACTTAGACTAATAGTATGGTTGGACAAAGGATCGATGGAATTGAAGGATTAAAGGTATGCAGAATACTTATTTTTTCTGACAAGAGGAGTATCAAAGTAATCACCACCAACAGAGACATTAGGAAACTCATGAAATGTATGGTCGGTAAGCCTGTTCCTAAGACAACGGGTCAAACAAGAAGTCACAGTATGAATTAAAAATTTATCCTGAACTGAAAAATATCAAAACCTAAGTACAGAAGGTGTAGGATAAACATGTAATTAAAGCCATATGCAAGGTCAAACAACCTATTTATATTTGAAAAAAGAATGAAAATCAATTAAACAAAATACATATTTGAAAAAATTACTTAAGGCTTTAAGGCACAAAAAATTGAAAGCCCCCAAAGAAAGAATAAAACTATAAATGGGGAATTAATGAATTAGAAATTCAACACCAAAAGAGGGTTCTTTGAAGACTTCATGAATTAACATTCTGAATAAAGTGATCAGGATAGAAGAGCTAACAAAGGACTTGTATCCATAAAATATAAGAATCTCAGTAAATATGTAAAAATCATAAAAATCCTACCTAAGAGTAGAAAAAGCATGAAAAATAACTTCACAGAAAAATACAAGTAGTCATTAAATAAACCTTGCTCAATATCCTTAGTTATTGAGAATTGTAAACAAAACCAGTGTTTATTATAAGTCACAAGAATGAATGTAAAAAAACAAATGACCAAAATCTCCACCTGACTGCACCAAATTTGGCATGAATATTGAACAACCATATACTTTAGAGAAGTGTAAAAAACAGTGGCACTGGCACCCACTGGCACTCTGCACTGAACAGCACTGAACACGGACCTAGCCCATTGCTTCCATATTTCACTTCTGAGCAATTTGCAAAAGAAATGTGTGAAAGTGTGCAGCAAAACACAACTGCTCGGACGCTTACTGCAGCGTTACTTATACGTGCTCCAAACTGGAAGCAGCACACGTGGTGATCAATCTTTGAATGGATTGTTCAAATGGAGGCATATTTGTAGAATGGGACTCAAAAAAGCAATGAAAATGAGTGAGCTGCTACCAAAGAAAACACCACAAATGACTCTAGGAATATCATGTCATGTGACAGGTAGAAACAAAGCAGCACACACTGAGTGCATTTACACAGAATTAAAAAACTGTCTAATGTGATCTATGATGCTGACAGCCAAGATATGGCATTTGCTGGGGAGAAGACACGAGGGGACTCCTGGGATACAGATCATGTTTACTTCCTGCCTCTCACAGAATTACTTAAACGAATCTGATTTGTGATCTGTTGTCAAGATGCACTCCCATAGTTTGTGTATTTTTGTCTCCAATAACATCAATATAAGTTTGTTATAAAAATAAAGTGAAGCTATTCCTCGCTTTGCACAGTAGTATAGAAAAAAAGTTACAGAAAAACGATAGTTCTAGTTGAACTTGTGAAATTATTTTATTTATTTATTTATTTATTTATTTGAGACAGGGTCTCGCTCTGCGGCCCAGGCTGGCCTGAATTCACTATGGAGCCCATGCTGGCCTTGGACTCATGGCAATCCTCCTTCCTCAGCCTCCCGAGTGCTGAGATTACAGCCGTGTGCCACCACACCCAGCTTATGTGGTGCTGGGGAATCGAACTCAGGTACTTAGCACTTGACTTAGCACTTGCTCAAGCACTTTAACTGCTGAGCCATTCCTCCAGCCCTGAACTTGTGCAATTAATAATAACTGTTCTATGACTTTTTGAGATGTTCTGTTAGAACATTAAACATTCTTACTCCTGGCCAAAAATCTACATGACAGATTTAAAGAATAATATCAATATTTATTTACTATAGTGTAACTTAAAATGTTAAAAAGCTAAAGGGTTTATTTCTTTGTAAAAAGAAATACCAAGGAAAGTCTAAGTAGGGATTGCACTTTCTTATTTACAACTTATGATAGAGAAAAAGTATCTTTTTCATGACTTTTTATTATATTCAAAAATTATTAGTCTACACTTGCAATATATGATAATACTCAAATTTGACAACTGTCGTACTTACAAAGAGCATCTTGATAAATTTTATTTCCTTCCCCCATTCCCCCTCCCTCTTTTATACATCCCTTTTCTCTGCACACAAATCTATCTTCCTATCTTCTTTCATCACTCTTCTACTTTTTTCTAAGTTGATTTTCTTGTTTCAGAGAAGCCATGTGTTATCTAAGCTTCTCTGATTCATTTCACTGAGGATAATAGTCTCAAAATTCATCCATTTCCTATGAATGACTCAAATTGATCTTTCAGTCAGAGCAGTACTCTATTGTGTATGCATAACATATCTTCTTTACTCATTTATCTGTTAATGGACATATCAGCTGCTCCCAAGATTTAGTTATTACGAGTTGTGCTGCCGTAAACATGGGTAGGCACATACCATTGTCGTCTGATATCTTTAATGCTTCTGGAAAGGTACCCTGAAGTGGTGTGAATTGTCAAATGAGATATCTATTTTCAAATTTGTAAGGAATCTCTGTACTGCTTTGCATAATGGCTGTACCACTTTATAGTCTATCAACAACGGGGAAGAGCTTCCTTT
The DNA here is from genome assembly GCA_004027205.1 of Ctenodactylus gundi. NCBI lineage: Eukaryota > Metazoa > Chordata > Mammalia > Rodentia > Ctenodactylidae > Ctenodactylus > Ctenodactylus gundi. Next base: position 376,900 of record PVKB01000082.1, on the reverse strand, counting down.
TCTCCACAGCCTTGTTAGCGTTTTTTTTTTTTTTTTTTTTTTGAGTCCTTGATAAAAATCCATTTTTAGTGGAATAAGAAAGAACCTGAGTCTTGTTTTGACCTGCTTGGCGTTGAATAATTCTGTTTCCTTTTTGTTTAGATCAGTTTCTAAATAGCTTGTGAAGCGTCCTTGATAGGTTTCCTCATATCAAGTTTTAACTTTTTACCTTCCTTGCCTGCTTCAGGTCATTTTTTCCTCCATTTCCTTCCTTTATTTGGTAAATCCCAACAATTTCTCTTCACATAGTACCTACATAACATATACATTATGTAGAATTAACATCCCTATGGTCATCCCATTATTTTGTTTTTCTTCCAGCACTACTGCTTTTACGTCATTTGCTGCATGTACGTATTCTTTGGCCAATTCTCTTTGAAAACACACATTTTAGCAAAGTGTTACATGTATTTATCACTTTAAGACACAGTGGCAACCAACTACATGCTTTGATGGCTGTGCACAAACAGATGTTCAGCAAATGATGTGCCTTGAAAAAGTGACGCGATTGGTCAATGGCCATGCTGCATGTATCTATTCTTCATGCAGAGGACTGAGGACTTAGCAAGATATGTGTGTCCTTTAAGAAGTTACTAACAGTTAATATATTGTGGTTACTGAAATCCGAACCCTACTGTTTGAGGGCTTGTGTTGTTTTACCTTTGCTAACAGTCAAATATACCGAAGATTACCTGTGAAAGAAATATATCCTTTCTCAATTCGTCCTGTGATGAGTCCTATTGGGTTTCATTGAAGTACTTATCTATTTATCTACAACCCTCCCTCAGCTATTATATTGGATCCTTGTTCCTGTGCTGTATCTTCCACACATGAAGGGCATGATAAACACTTATTGGATGAACAATACAAAAACTTGGATGTTCTGAGTGCTAACCAAAGAGAATACATCTGAGAAGAGACTTCTAGTATCGCTGAAGACATATTTTCAATTAAGTCCTTCTATACTAAACCAGCGCCACAAGTTCAGAACATGAATGTTTATTATCAATTTCTATAAAGTGACAACTACAGGTCAGAAATTTATAAAGTCCTAAAAATTAAAAGTCAAATGATAACCATTTTCTTCCTTGGGGCTTACAGTATGCTGGGAAAGCGCTTTAACCCTAGAATGAAGTCTGGGAACGTTTGTCTCTGCTCATCTTGGTACCCTCTTAAGAAATGAAGCCATAATTTCAATCCTTACTGAGTTATAATACTGTCCAAGGCACAGTGCTATCCTCATGAAGCAGGGAGGCATTTGGCAGAATGTAAAGCTACTACAGTTCATTCATAGTTTTGATTTGGCACTGTAAACTTTAGCCCTCACAGGGCCTTGATTCCAAAGGAAAGATCATCTACAGCTAGAAAGGGCCCTGGAAAGGCCACTTCTAACAATATAAAACATGCAGTATTTGCTAAACTGCCCCTTTCTCTTCAAATGCTTTTCCATCAGGCTCCCTGAATCTATTTTCTCTAGTCAAAGCCATTTTAAGAATTCAGATTGCTGGGCTCAGAGTCTAGGAAAAGAATCCCCTGCTTAGATGGTCCGACAGCATCATGTACACTTCCTCCTAGCACTCATCCAAATTTGTAATAATGATATGTACTTCGGACATGAAGAATTCACTAACGCCTGTCTCCCCAGAAAGGCTGAGGTCTGTAAATTCATAGTACCTGCTACGCACACAGAAGATATGATAGCGAAATGAAAGAGCTTGACTTGCGGTTCAGTTGCATTTTAGTCACAGGACTACTGTGATATTGTTCTTTGCTGTTCTATTATGTTTTCTGATCATGGCCATTTAGCAAGAGAAGAAATTATGTCTGAAGAGGTTTTCCCATTACATCATTTCTGGCCTTTGTCCCATGACCTTATATCTTCACGTCTCCTCAAAGAACATATTGCATAAGGTCAGCAAGATGGATCTGGAGCCCCAGTTCAGTGTTTTCCCCTGCCAAGAAATCACTTCTGCTCTGGGGCACACACCTGCTCTCTCTTTCTCTGCCAGCTCTGTGAGGTGAGGTAAATTAGAATTGTTCTTCTTTCCAGCTAAAAGTCTCTAGCTCTTTATATCTGAGTCTATTTATCACTAAAAACCAAGCAGCCAATGGGGGACAGCACAGACCAAAAGCAACAGGCAGTGGGCTTACGTGATTAGGGGTCCACCTCATTGACAACCCAACAAATCTTGCTCATGTAAATTCCCAATCTAATTTCGACTCAACCAGCTTCTTTTTATCCTCATTATCCAACATCCAGCCATCAGCTGTCATGTCGCTGTCTCCTAAATGTAGTCACAACATCACTGTAAACCTCTCTAGCGATTCTCTTGACTGGGGCTGAAGTTATATGTCCAAGTAGTAAATCAGCTTGTTGCTTATAAATCCTCACTCACTTGCTCAAAGTCCTAGAATATTCTGCATTTTTGATAACAAAAATCCACTTCTTGAGTGTCTATGTATTTTCCTTTATCTACTGTTTTTCAGATTTGTGCTACTTTTGCCCTTACTCTGTGTCCCAAATGCTGTGGACTTTGTTTTCTGAAAGAATAATGATTCTACCTACCTCATAACCTTGGCACATGGACCCTTCTTTTAGGAAGCTCTTTAAATTTCCATTTAAACTATTATTAATAAATAAGAGAACTGAAATTTGAATCCAGGTCTGTCTGTCTCTAAAACTGGTCTCTCTCTATGCTTCCCCTTTTTTCCCTGGAAAGACATGGGGAATGGCAGAGGAAATTCTTGGGCTATGTGACAACTCAAAACCTAGGTGCGGTGGTTTTTCTAGCTTAGGCTCCTGCCCAAAATATCCTTTTAATTTCCTCTAAAAGCAGCAGTTAGTAGCCTACCCACTTCTTTCCCCCTTCTTCAGCATTGTCTTTTCCACTCAATCTTTTTTTTTAAATGTCTGGGATCACGGAAGAAAAGAGGCTTAATGGAGTGAACACCATATTAAGTATCTGGCAAAATGCATCGGGATGCCTACTCTACCAGTTGCATGGAAATGCTTGCTATGGTTAAGTTTGATTGTGTCAAGTTGATTGGCTTGGGAGCCACTGAAGGGATTTGAGGAGTACACTTCTGGGGGTAATTGGATGGGTTATGGAGGTATGACGTCGGCGACTATTTCTATTCGCCATTCCTCTCCCTATTCCTTTGTAAATGAGGATACAAGGCTCAAGTCACAATACTTTGTGACTGGTTTGGGTCTTCTAAAAGGAAGACATCAAGACATGGTTAGATGTGCCAGAGCTTAATGGTGGACAGGATTGTGAAATTTAAAGGAGGAGGAGTAGGTGGAGAGAGAGTCTTTCACACTGCAGTGCAAATCTGAAGACCAGAAAAAGGATAGGGGAGTGAAGGATTGCAACTGGATACGAAAAAAGATCAAGCCACGAAGCCAAGTCACTTGTTAGAGGAGACACATGTACCAAAGGGACACAAGGCCACTGGTATCATCTCCTAATTCAGACACTGTCCAGGAGAAGCCTGGAAAGAGCACAGATTTGGCACCACTCATGAATGGTAAAACTCTGGTCCCCTCTAGTGAAAAAAAAAAAAATTACTAGAGAGGTAAGCAGCACACTGCAACACTCAGGCTCAATTTCCTTATACCAACAAGAACTCTGTACTCAGTGATTTCTGGTGCTTCTTCTAGCACTCAGGTGTGACATTCTCCACTTGCGTTTGTATCCTCTTGTTGGTGTAATAGCTTTAGATTTTGAGGTCTAGTTTTCTGGTAGTGATCGAGGAAATAAGAATAAGCCTTGTCACCTTGACGAGTTATGTATGTGCACAAAATGCCCAACTTTATTGTAAACCTTAAATTTTGCACGTATACATATCAAAAATGGGGAAAGAAAAAAGAATAATTAATATAAGACAAAAGAACATTTCTATAAACGTAAGGTATAGGTTCTGGCTTTTTTCTTTCCTTGTTTAAACTTCTAGAAAAATGAAAAGAACTGTGCATTTCTGGTATTGTTGCACTTCCATGATCTAGCACGATGAAAACCATACAATCAATGCTAACTCACTCTTCCTGGATATGATAACCAAGAAAAAATGATGCTAGAAATGATTTTAGGCATATCATTCATTTAAACTTTGAAGTTTTCCTCAAGGAATGTCATGCAGATATGCTTTCCCTTTTATTTGTACAACTGGACCTTCTAAATCTATCTCTCCAAGAGTGCATTTATCTCCCAAACTCCTACACTACTCACAAAACTTATATATCATGACTTCACTTTTAGAATATCTCTTAGATACCAACATATCTCGGTTTTGCTTCAAAGCAATATTCTTTGGTTATTTCTTGGCATATATACCTTATTTTCAAGAAATGTACAGTGTAATGGAAAGATAAAACACATATCAGCCACCAGTAAAACATTAGGCATAATTACCGCTATGAACACAGCATCACTTATTGCTATACGTGCTTTACTTGGCTGGAGATTAGAGAAAATAAAACTTGGCAGAGTGGAGACAGTAGCCACGCTGCTACAGCTAACTGAGTTCTGCATGGAGCAGCGATGGAGGAACATTACAAATCTTCAAAAATTTAAATATAAAAATTTCCCATTGCACCACAAAAGGAATGAATTTGAAAAATCAAATGGGGATCAGGCAAAATAAACCCATTTGCTAAGCAAATCTCTCCCATGGGTATATAAACCAGTGCAATAATTTAGACATGGTGCTAAATATATTAGAACTAATGGAGAAGTGAAAAAAGCACAACCCATGATTTCTGTCAGAGAAGATCCAGTAGAAAAGACTAGGTGATCCTTGGGAAATGAGTGTCATTTAGATCAGCAGAAGAAAGGGGCTATCTCAGCCAAGAAGAAAGAAGAGTGAGATGAAATTCTCATTCTTAGGAAGAAGAAAGGAATTTTTCTGGTGATGAAGAAAATTGGACCAGACACATAAAGTTAAAAATAAATCAAGGAAGCTGTTGTCATTGTAGCCTACGGTGTGTTAGTTTTGAAGCTGAGGGTCTGCGAAGCCCTATCACTTCAAGTTCTAAAAGATGGGGTGCATAAATCTAAACCAACCAAATGCAGGCACTGAACAGAGAAGGGATGCTGTTCTGTCAGAGAACCAGGGGAGCAAGAGTTAAAAATTCAGCGGAAATCAAACGTCCCCCTCCAATCCAGATGCTTGGCCAATGCTTGTCAAGTGAAATTAAACCCAAGAGTAGCAGTGCATAGAAGACAAACTGTCCTTGGGGATTGTTTAAGAACCTGTTCTGAATTTGTCAAGTCTTTTCCAGCATTGCCAGCAACAACAGAAAAGAATAGGAGAGGAGACTAAGACGTCTGAGAGCGAAGAGATGGAAAGGCAAAGTGTAGGTGGATGTGCCCAGAGAGAAGGAGCGGACTGCGGAAAAGGAGAACGTGAGGGGAAGGGTGGAGAAAGCTGGACACAGGCTTGTGCTGACGTCACTAAAAAGCCCATGTGGTCTACAACGGGATAGTCTGGATTTTTAATTTATTGATACCATTTTGATCTTGAATGTTCCTCAAAGGCTCATGTGATAAAGACTTGGCCCCAGGGAGTTGCTACCGGGGGACGTTGGAATCGGTGCGGCACGGTGGGGAAATCTTTAGGCTACTGGGTGCATTCCCTCGAAAGGAACTTTTAGACTCCCGGCTCTTCTTCCTTACATTTGCTTCCTGGGTATGAAGACACCTTAGAATGAATTAAATGAGACCTATGTGTGTATGAGATAGTAAAGGAGGAAGGAAGGGAAGACAAAAGAAGAGAAAATGGAGAAGAAAAAGGAAAGAGGAGAGAAAATGATGGTAATAAAAGGAAAGAAAAAGAGGGAGAGGGAGAGAGGGAGAGAGGGAGGCAGTGAGGAAGAAGAAGAAGAAGGAGAGAGAGAGAGAGAGAGAGAGAGAGAGAGAGAGAGAGAGAGAGAGAGGTGAAGGAGAGAGGAAGAAAGAGGAAAGAAGAAAAATACTGGATGGATTAGCGTAATTCCAGTGAGGAAATGCACTATATAGGAGCACACCATCATACAAGCCAGGTTTTACTCCTCTTGGTTTTTGGAATGTGAACATCTCGCACTTAAGGCAAGATGTTGAGAGATGTTGAACATCTTTTCATGTATCTGTTGGCCTTTCACATTTCTTCATGAGTGAACTGTCTCTTCATTTCATTTGCCCACTTTTCAATAGGATCCTTTTTATTTCTGCAGAGAGAAAGGAACCCTCCTGCATTGCTGGTGGGAATGTAAATTTGTACAATCACTTGGAAAACAGTATGGAGATCTCTTAAAAGACTAGAAATAAATATCCCCTTCGATCCAACGACACCCTTCCTGGGAATATATCCAAAAGAGACCAAAACAACATATAACAGAGATATATGTATACCCATGTTCATAGCAGCACAACTAACAATAGCAAAAATATGGAAGGCACCAAAATACCCATCAACAGACCAGTGGAAACACAAAATGTGGCATTTATACACAATGGAATACTATACATCAATAAAATCCAACAGCATGGAGGCTTTTGCAGGCAAATGGAAGAAACTAGAGAACGTCATGCTCAGTGAAGTCAAAAGCTGAAGGTGAAACATCAAACGGTCTCTCTGATATCCAAATTACAACTGCTATAGAACTTAAGACGAAAGACAAAGTGAAAGAGGGGAGTAGGGTGGGGGAGGAGTAAGGGAGGGGTGGGTAGGGGGAGGGACAGAAGGAGAGTGGGAAAGCCCTTGTCACCTTGACAAGATACGTACGTGCACAAAATGCTCAGCTCAACTCCACTGTAAACCTTGAGTTTTCCATGTATACATATCAATAAAATGTGGGAAAATAAAACAAATTAATTTGTCTTGTTTTCAAGTGAAGATATAACATTCTGTTTCAGCCTTACCACAGAAGCTGGTGGTGTTGCACCTACTGCGAGTGGATATCTTGGTCTTCAATGTGAGATTTTTCAAAGTTAATTTTGATACAACTCGTGCTTTTTTTTTTCCTTTATGTAACAGCTTAGAACACCATCAATCCCTTTTTAGGAAGCGGCTCCACTGAGAAACTAAAGTGTCCGTTTACCTGAGCAAAAGCTTTGGAATCCTCCAGTTTTGGTGAGTACCTAGTGTCATGAAGACAACAATTGGCTCAAAATAAGCAAATACTTAAGAAGCAGAATCTGCAGGGCAACAAGTGAGGCTAAAGAAAAAAACACTGGGGACATAGCCCAGGAAATGAAGCACTTGCCTAGCACACAGAAGGCTCTGGATTCCATTTCCCAGCACTGCAGAAATATTAGTTGGGTGTGGTGGTGCACACCTATAACCCCATCACTTGGGAGCTTAAGGAGGAGAAAGATTGCTATGAGTTTGCCGCTGGGGCAAGAGACCATCCATCACTTTGGGCAATAACTGTCCAACTGAGTACCAAGGAGGGGTAAAGCAGCCATTTCTGAAGAAAAAAATGTAGTCACTGGGGAAAGAAAACTATGAAGAGGAGATTTTGCTTTTTAGAAGGTACAATTTGTGTTGGTTAAAGCACTGGAGTTTGGTGGCATTGGATGTTTGCTCTGCACCCCTCCACCCCCATCAGCTTAAGCAGAATTCATCCCTCATTGCTCCATCAAGCAGGAAGGCAGCCAGAGGCTTCCGCACAGTTGACAGCATGGAACTTCTTCCATCTGCCAGTTACTGTGACCTTAGAAATTCACTGGAGCCTATCATGCACATGCAAGCAACTTAACAACGAGGAGCACAGGAAAGCTTTGCAAATCCAGAGGAAATGCTGTGCGTGGATTTTTAGGTCATTTTACACAGTCCAAGTAGAAACACCCTGATAGATGAGTCTAAATAAAGGAACTATGTCAAGTTTAAAAATAGTATAGTCAGAGAATTTGAAGTGTTCGACTGTCATAAATATTTTTTGCAAAAAAATAAAAATTATTAGTTTATAGCCTCATTAATGACATTAACATGTGGCACAAACCAAAGAGATTATCGGGTTGCATATATTTTCTTTTGAATAATTTTCCCTATCATAAAGACATCTGAAGTCACAATCTGCTCAGTGCAAGTTGAACTATGTTGGTCTGAATCTCTTCTTACTGTAAGTACTAAATTTGACTTACACCTAAAACAGGAAGAAAAGTATGTTAGTCTGCTTTTAATTACTATAATGAATACCTGAGGTCTAATACTGCTGTATGAAATTCTATTTAATTCACAGTTTTGAAGTCTCAAAGAAGACAGTACTGGCAATGGATGAGCTCAGGTGAGGACCTCACCAAGGAAGACAGTGGCTGGAGTGCGTGGGATGGGAATCACATTGCCAGACAGGAAGTGAAATAAGTGGGCGGGGCCAATCTCATTCTTTTTATAATAACCCTCTCGCAAGAGATACCAAGGAGTTCCATGAAAACTACCTAATTTCTTCCAAGTGCAGGGCCCTCAGAACCTGGCATACCTCCTGCTGGGTGCTGCCACTTCCCAGTACTTCCACCACCACACAAGAATCCTTAGGGGAAAAAACAGAGCAGGGTGATTTCTAACATGATGTTCTGACTATTGGCTTATGATTCAGAGTAGTCAGCTCAGTTTGTCTCCAAGTTCCGAGTAGAATTGCAAGCAAAGTGCAAGGCTCAACCAATGGAAGAACTTGAGTGCTGGCCCTGGGGCTTTGAGACCTGACAGATGAGGCATTATCCATGAGTTACAAACCACCCTTGCAATATAATGATAAATTTGAGGTTGTTTTAGTCACATTTCTATTGCTCGGACAAAATACTTGACAACTGCAGCTTAAAGGAGGCGTGGTTTACCTTGCCTTGCTGTATCAGAGCCTCAGTCAGTAGTTGTCTGGCTTCAAGATAGAAACATGGTGGAAGGGTCTGGCGGAGGAAAGCTACTCATGACACGGCAGCCAGGAAGCAGAGAGAGGAGAGGAGCAAGGGAGTGAGATATACTCTCCAAAGGTGTCCCTCAAGCGACATGCTTCTTATAACCAGGCTCCACCTCCTTATACACATTCAGCCACAAACTTCTCAATGGATCAATCTGCTGATGCACATAGTGGCCCATGAGCCAATCACCTTCTGAGTTCCCCATTTCTGAACAAATGAGATTTTGGGGGGACATTTTAGATCTACTCCATAATAAGTTCCTTTCTTAATCAAGATCAAAATTTCCTTGACTCATTTTTATCTTAGCATTTGCATTGCAGGGAAAGATTCAGTGAGAGTTGTTTTGCAGGTCAAGGTTCCTGAAGTTTCTAAAGACTGTAAGATGCTGCTTATGATCGCTGATCTACAAAGAGAACAGCCACCATGTTTGATGGGAGGTAATTCTAACAAGTAAAAATGGGTTTTGAAGATGCAAAAAAACTTCCTCAACTATTAAACCTAAAAAGTTATGGAAAACAAGGAATGAAAGTAAAAACCTTGGAAAAAAAAGAAACCATTTGAAATGTGGCCTGTTACAGACCTACCTGTCAAATGCCAGAAAAGTACCACTTACACAGTCACACTTTACTCCATATTCCTATTTCAAATTTATTTTAAATAAGTTTATATATTAATTGTCTTTGTTTTCCACATGCTCTTGTGCTCCTTCAGAATGCTGCATATACCTCTACTCACGCACTTGGAGAAACTCTACTTTGTATTTAAATTTATTATTTTCATTGGTTCCTTTCATATATTGAGACATACCATGAATAATTTTAAAAACATTATGCTCCCATCTCTGATCATGAGACGTGCAGTCATGCTCAATGTCTGTTTTCTGAAGGATTTAATGAAAGTTATTTTTTAAATAAATGAATTCCTCAACTAAAGAATTGTTCGTCTGTTCAACAATAAACATACTGAATCTATAACCAGCTGCTCAAGCTGTAGAAAAATATTCAGTTCTTATTTGTTGAGTGATTTTTAATTTTTATCAGTACTATTCACTGGGCTATTTGACCTCAATTTAAGAACAAAGTTTGCAGGCAGAACTGGGTGACTGGAAAGAAAAGAAAAAAGATTCGGAGCAGGTACTATTTAAGTTCTTTTTGTTCATTAGTAATTCATAAATGCTGACTCCTACTATGATAATTCTTATTTTGCTTCTCAAAGAAAAACAAACAGCTAAACAGAGATAGATGGCATGGAAAGTTGTCTAGATTCTCAGATGCCAGGTTCCTCCAGGGAGTAATGCTCAGACAGATGTAAGGGTGGAGGAGCCACTGTGAAGTCTTCCCATGAGAAATGAGAACTTCGGTGTTAAGACCTCAGAGATTTACAACACAAAGTCCTTTTAGGAAGACTAGCATGTTAAAAAAAATGTGTGGATAAGATGAATATAGAACACTTTAGTAATCCCTATGCTCAGTTAATCCCAAATTTGCAGTCCATATGCAAGGACCTTTGTTTTTAAAAAGAAATCTTGATATTGAATTTGAGAAATAACACCTTTTTAAGAGAGAAATCTCAAAAAATGGTATTCCTAGCACAGTCAGGCATACATATTTCATCCTCTGTTGGTCTTTAAAATCTTGTTTCCCATCCCAGGAAAGTTTGTGTGTCTAATGAAGTAGACATATTCTATTATTGTTATTTTTGTTATTAGTCTTTTAGATCATTGCCCAGCCTTCTTCTGTAAATACAATGCTTCCTTTCTCAACAGGACATTTATTCTACCTAATTTGGATGAGAGTACACCTCCACCACCATGTGGCAGAAAAGATACACTCCCACCCCATGTGCACATCTAGGAGAGTGACAGCCAGCCTGGTGCCTTAGAGGTGTGGACAGTGAATTTTTCTGAGATTTGTTCAATAAACATACATAAACTACAGAGACTATTTTTTCCTTAAAAATCATTACTCAAAATGATAGGAACTGATAAAGCAGAGTGAGATACCATAGTATCCTACAGGTAAAACTGGTGTGCCAAAGTCCATATCAGAGATGAACAACACAGAGAGATGGAGAAAGCCAATGTTTTGAGTTGAGCACACAGGTATTTCCATTAGAGTGGGCTTAAGGTTTGGTTAAATTCCTATCTTTTTTTCTTAATGAACCTCACTTTGCATTCTGTGACCTGCAACCCACCAAGGTCTCCAACTCACTAACCACTTTTTACCTATGCAATGAAACCTATACAACAGTGACACTGAAGACTCCAGATGTGTCCTCACACCTTTCCCTTTTGGTTATGGTGTCCTCTCTCTATTTGAAATTCTTCTTCTGCTCCCACTTAATTTTTATGGCCCAGCAAAATTCCATGTTGTCCATGGGTTCCTCTTCACTATTTTTGTGGGATTTCATTTTTTCTTAAGGTAGAAGACATTATCCTTGTTAGAATTTCTCAAAGTAGAATTCAAAAATCTCCAGGATCTTGATGTTTTGGGAACTAGGATCTTTGCTCTGTAGACCAGGCTGGTCCTGAATTCACAAGTAGCTCAGGCTGGGCTACTCATGGCTATCACCCTGTTTTAGATTCCTGAATGCTGCGATTATAGTCATGTGGCACTTGGCATGGCTAATTTTTGCAATGCAATGCTGAGGAATTGATCCCAGGGGCTTGAATATGATAGGTGTGTGCTTTAAGCACTAAGCTAAATCTGTAGCCCCTAATATGTGTTTTTAAGGAACACAATTCAACCCCTGATAGAGTCGAATTTCTATTTTTATTAAATATTCTCACTCACCCAAGTTATGACTTTTTAACTCCGTAAATCTTTCAGGCTAGAGCATTTCAGTCATGCCTCCAGTAGTGACTATCGTAAAGCTATTATTAAACCTCGAAAGTCAAGCAGAAAGAGTCTCACTCCAGTAACCCGGCTGTAAGGCATTCTTTTTACTACAACTTTCTTATTTTGCAACCCACTACTATTCTCTATCACCAGATGAATTCATTTGGCTTAGCCTTATTCTTATGTCCACCAATTTTGTAATGTCAAATAAAAGGGCAAGCCAAGTGAGGCACTCAATTTTTCTGAAAGGTACAAAGCATTACAAATTCCCAAATCACTAGCAGGTAGGCCAGTCTGAAAAAGTGAAAATCCTGGAACCCTAAAAGCATATATATGTGAAATGTTGAGTGGGAATAAATCTCTTTGTGTAAACTCATATCCTTTAACTGTAGACAAGCTAGGTTAAAAAGTCCTTACCCAAGAGAACACTTGTGTTAAAAAAATAGAAAAACAAAGATTAAAATTGTTTTTCCATTTCATGAATTTAACTGATATTCTTAAATATCATGAAAATACAAGGTAAGTTTCATTATTTTCTTCTTACAACCAGGAAATGCTTACCTTCAAATCTTCCGGCACTTCTCATTTGCTAAGTGAATAATGTTTGCAGAGATGAAGGCCTTTGCTGGGCTAGGAGCTCTGGCCTAGAAGTAAAAATGCCTGGATCCTGTTCCTGTATCTGTCTCTCAAATTAGATTAGACATGAGACATGCCCCTGAACTGCCCAAAGCCTTATATGTTCAACATTAAACAGAATCTCAGACGACATGTGTAGCTCACAGAACAGATGAGGAGAAAGAGCTGGCTCTACCTTGACAAAATTGCAATGTAGCAGTTTACAGTAAATGTTTAAATGATCAGTATTTCTATCTGAAATAGTCTTCCAAAGTGCCGGCATAGAGTAAGAGTTACATAATTTTTTGTTAAATAAATTACAAAGTCATGACTATCTCTTCAGAAAAAAATAATTGTTTTATATTATCTCAATGGACTATTATATTTTAAAACCAAAGCATGGATTAAAAAGCAATACAGAGGCTGGAGGTGTAGTGTGTAGTAAGAGCACGTGGTCAGCATGTGTGGAAACACGGTTCCATTCCTGACACTGCAGGACAAACAGCAAATGAAAAACACATCCCCAAATTAGTACTTACCTTTAATGAAAGTTTAATCCCCAGAATATACACCCAAGTTCTAAAACCCAACATCATAAAAAAACTGATGTAGGAATAAATTCTAGTGTTCTACAGTAAGTTAAGGTGATCATATTTTACAGTAATTTATTATATATTCTAGGAAGAAGTGTAAGAGGAATTTAACATTTCCCAATACAAACAAATCATTAATGATTAAGAGGATAAAAACGCTAATTTCCCTCATTTTCTTCTTACATAACATATACATAGGTTGGAATAATGCATTGAGTTCACAAACAGGTCTATTTTGTGTCAAAATGGCAAAGGACTTGAATATGCATTTCTTAAAACTGACACACAGATAGCTAAGAAGTATCTGAAAAGATGTCCAATATCACTAAATCATTAGAGAGATACCAATCACAATCACAGCATGGTTGTCCACTTTTACTATATTTATTTACAAGTGTTGGCAGTCTTAGCCAGAGCAATCAAGCACGAGAAAGAAGTCAAGGGGAACCAGATTGAAAAAGCAGAAGTCAGACTGCAGGTGGCATGATCTTATGTACAGAACGTCTCAAAGATTTTATGAAGAAAATTCTTGGAAATAATTAACAAACTCTGCAAATTTTAGAATAAAAAGATCAATGTTAAAAAAAATTTTTTTTTCAGCCTAGGGATTAAACCCAGACCTGCACATTGAGCCAGAGCTTTAGTTCCTTTTCAGATCTTATTCAAGTCACTTTGTCACTCAGGCTGGGCTTGTGATCTTCCTGAGTCAAGTTCTCCAAGTTCTGTGCTCACAACATGCACCACAGCATCCAACTAAGGGACATTTTCATTATTGTTGTTATTAATAAAATACCAAGGAATGAATTCAAAGAGGTAAAAGATCTTTATACTGAAATTCATCAAACAATGATAAGAGAAATAGTAAAGGATACAATAAAATGGAAAGACATGGATGAAAAGACCCAGTACTGTTAAAATGTCTACACGACCCACTAACCAAACCCACCTACGAGCTAACTGCAAGCCTTACAAAAATATTGGAGTTTTTCTTCACACACCTGGTAAAAACAATCTTAAAATTGTATTGACCACAAAGCAAAAAGTACCAAAACAACAACAACAAAACCCTATCTAACCTAAGCACACCTTAGACAACAACAGGAAGAATACCGGCAAATAATCTCTGAAAGCCACAGCTATAGGGAGAAAAGAACAGAACAGGAGACATTACATTTCCTGGCCTCAAAACAGACAGATCACAACTCTTATGGAACTTAAAACGAAAAACAAAGTGATGGAGGCGGGGTAGGGCGGGGAGGGTTGGAAGGGTACGTAGGGAAGTCCTTGTCACCTTGACAAGATACCTAGGTGCACAAAATGCTAAATTTCATTGTAAACCCTAAATTTTGCACTTATACAAATCAATAAAATGGTAGAGAAAAACCCAGACAGACAAAACAATGGAACAGAATACAGAACCGAGAAACCAACTCACTCATCTCTGGTCAATTTATTTTCAACAAATGTGTTAAGATCTTTGAAGAAAGGACAGTTTTTCCAATAAAAGGTGCTGAGAAAACTTTATCCACAAACAGAATGAAACTAGATCCTCGTCTCATACCAGTTCAAAAAATTAGTTCAAAATGGATCAATAACTCATATGTAAACCTGAAACAAACTACTAGAGAAACAGTTCAGGACAATGGAATAGGCAATAGCAAAGTGTTTTTTTTTTTTTTTTTTTTTTTTTTAAGAGAAGACCTTGATCGTGCAGGAAACAAAAGCAAAAAACAGACCAATGGGATATCATCGAATTTAAAGTGTTCTGAACAGTAAGTACAAAAATCAACAGACTTAGGAGACAACATTCAGATGAGGAATCTAAAACAATGATCTCATGAGAGTTGAGAAAAGAGTGGTGATTATCAGAGGCTGGGGAGGGAGGGGTGGAGAAAGGTGACAATGGGTAATAAATTACAATTACGTAGGAACAAGAGGTACTGTGATGGGAGTGTGCTGTTGATTGACCCTGCAAGAGTAATAGAATTTGTATTCCAAAGTTATAAGGAATGAATTAAAATAATAAAACCCTCAACACAAATGTATGAGCATGGACATGTACAAAATGAAATAATCTGGAGGAAAATAAAACTTTCAAGAAAATTTTTTCAAGTTGCTAGGTAAAATTATAGTTGGTACATGACTTTTTTATATTACAAACTTTAATCTCTTTACATGATCAATAAAATGGGGTGTGGTAGGAAATGATTTAGAAGGCAAAAGTTTGTGTTTATAGCTAAATTTATGGTTAGAGCATTTAAGGAGATGTATTGGTTACTCAATTGAATCATACAAAATTTACTCAAGATAAGATATGCAGAAAAATTATGTTTGCAAAGGGTAACTTTCTCTGATGATTCTGTTTCAATCCCAAGGGCAATGTTAAGTCCTAAAATGACAATGTAGGGGTATTACAAATGTCCATATCAGGAACACATGGTATTGGCACTGAACTCCTTACTTTTTCAAATAAATTCAGTATTACAGAAAATGCTATGTTGGTGGTGGTTTTCTACTAGGTAAAGCTTTTTTATTCCTTAGTTATATAAAAATTTAAAAAGTTAAACTAGAGAAAAATGAGCAAAGCTCTTTAATAAGCTCTAGATCACAGATGGGAGCAGGCAAGTAAACTCTGCACAGTGGTATTTTATGAACTGTTAATATCATTCACAGAAGCCATTAGCTATAAGAATTTAATAAGAGGCTGTAAAATGTAGCAAGCTAATGTCTAGGCTTCCAGACTTGGACTTCTGAACTAACTGAACAGATATTTAGTGGTATTGATTACATATCCATCAACTAATGGAAGTCATACCAGCAACAGATACCTAAGAAGAAGTCATACGTTGTTACAAAGTATAGAATTAGAAGGAGTGATTTAATAAAAGGAATCAGAAGATTTTTCTGAGAAAAGTATGGCCTGTGTCTCAATCTGAAGAGGTAACTAAATGACACTCAAGAGATTGAACAGTAGCTACATAGAGTTTTATGCATGCCTGTTTCCTACCTTATTCCTAATAGCCAAAATGTGATAACAACCAAAACACCCATCAGTTGAGGAATAAACAAAGCGTAGCGTATTCATACAATGAAGTACTACTAACCTGGCACAAAAGAAATGTAAATACTGACCTATGTCACGACACAATGGAACCTAGAAACAGTGATGCTTAGTGAATGAAACTGCCCACCAGAAATCATATTTCTTATGATATTTCTTAATTATGATCGTATTTATTATGATTCTCACATATGGAAACCCAAGGTGACAGGAGTAGATTACAGATCTCCAGGCACAGTAGAGAAAAATTTCTTTTCATTTCCACTGCCCATGTTTTAATGAAGTCTTTCATGTTGAGGGGTTCTTTTTTTTCAGACCATCTTATCCCAGGGAGAACGGTGTAAACCAAGAACCCAAGCAGCAAGAGATGCTGGTGAGGTTTTGGTGGCAAACACCGCTGGCGGGAACATAAACTGGTGCAACAACTGTGAAAAGCACTTCGGAGATTCCTCAAAAAATGAAAATAGGTATTCCATTTGTTTCAATGAAATCTGTTCTGGGTATCTTTCCCAAAGAGTTAAAAGCACCACATAACAGAGATACATGTATCCCATGCTTATATCAACACTACTAATAACTAAGTTGTGGAAAATGCTGAAACATCCACCAACAGACGGAGAGATACCAAAAAAGGTAGTATATGCACACAATGGAGTAACACTCTGCCACAAAGACAGACGCGAGCCATTTGTAGGTAAATGGGCACAACGTGAGACCATCACACTCGGTGAAGGGACTCAGACTCAAAAAAAGTTTACTATTACATGGTTCCTCTAATATGAGAAATTCAGAGAATAAACACCAAAGGTAACGAGGTGAGAGGTTGGGGGTTGGAGAGAAGAGGGGAAGACTGGGAGGGCTTCAGGGGAAGAAAAGGGATTGTGAAGTTGACACGATACACACGCGCACAAGATTATTCAACTCTGTGTAAATTGTGTGTCACATACACACACTAATAAAATGGAGAGAAAACTTCAATATTAAAGTTGCCATTCTTCCATAGAAAAAGAAGAGGAAATTTTATATAATGCTAAGAAAGGAGGGAACCGAGGGAGGAGCAGGTGCTGAAATGGGGGAGGACGTGAATTCCCTTTATCTACTCTCCCTTGTGTCCGTGACCAGAGTGACCTTGTCATCCTTTTTCCTATGAATTTAGCTTTTACTTACAACCACTGGAAAATTACTTGCATGCATTCATTTTATAATTTTAAATATCTACTGGAAAAAAAGAGCTTAAAAAACCCTCATACGGAGATGTTACCTGTAGCTTTTCAGAGAATATATATCTTCTCTCTCTCCAGGTAAAGCTTTCTTGTTTCCTTTAACACTTTACATTTATATTAATTTTAAACATTTTTTCATTACCATAATTACGTATTTGTGAAACGGAAGACGATATTTCAATACTTGTATGCAATGTTCACTGATCCCACTGACATAATTAACATGGTGCTATCTTTTGATGTATTTTCTAGCTCAAGGCTACCTGGTGACGCTGTATGCCATTTTTTCCCCCACAAATCCCATGCCCACATTCAACTCTACCTCCTTCTCACTGAAGCAAAGCATGCTGGTTCTTGCCTGAACGACTTTTCCATGATCTGTACTAGGATGTCCTCCTGCCTGTCCTACTCTGATCGACAGCAGAGAGGCACTGCAAAGGCAGGTTTACCATTTAGATCAGCACCTCGAGGCTAATTTGAGTCAACACGTAAGAGTCTCCCAATAAAAATCTATTGGAAAATTATTCTTGATTTGTATTACATAGGAATAATCACTTTCTATCTGATATCCCCCTCAAACCCTTGGTGATGAGGACATTTCACATTCTCTGTCCGAATTACAAATGTCAGTCTCCTGAGACACAAAAAATGGGCGTGTGGACCCACGAGCTGTGATCATAGCCCTGAGCTGTGCATATAGGATTCTAAACTGCCAATATTTACAACTGACTGCTATTTCTTCATCTAAAACACTGGTATCAAATGTATTTTATAGTTTATCATGGGTAAAGAATAAGGTACTTTTTTAAAAATACTTTTTATTTTGAATAGTTTGACTCATAAAACATCTCCAGGCACCTTTCCTTAAGCTTTCCAAGTGCCCTCTTACAGGACTCTAGTTGTCAAACCAGGGAATGGTTCTTGACAAACTGGTATAGATTTAAATATAGTCTTTATTCAATTTTCACCAGTTTTTACATACAATTTGCCCTTCTTTATTCATAGTTGGATGACACTTTATCATATATGTATATTCTATTAACCATAATCCTTATCAGGACCATCATTTGTCTTAATACTACAAAGAATCTCTTACATTGTTCCATAATAGTCACATGACCCATTCCCCTGTAATCTCTAGTATCCACTAGTCTGAATGTTATCAACATGATTTTGTCTCTTTACAATAGTAATGGACTTTTGAAAAATACAGTCATAACTTAAGTGTCTTTCTTTAATGAAAACAAGCTTAATTAAAATGGGGGGCATACTATGGGCGTGTTGATTTCTCACAGTGAGTACTGTTTCTTGCTGTATAAACTCTGCTTCTTTCCAGCTACCCTTCCCCTAATATTCAACATTTAAAAATCTTGGATATAACTCCACCCCAGAGCTATACCAACCTATGGATTTCAGATTTTTCACTACTTTATTGTTCTGGTAGATCACTGGTCCCAGCACAGTAGGAAGGAAAAGTTTAATACATGTTTCTAGTAGGCCTCAGATCTCAGCATGCTTGTGCTTATAAAGAACAAGATGGTGAAGAGGAAAAGCAATCTGGAGGGTTCTACTCTGCTACAGAACCTCCTCTGGCCATGCAGAATAAATAGTTTGATTTCTGGCTTTGAGAATATTGAAAAGCTCCTGAACGTAAAGACTGAGATACTTTAAAGACATCTGCACACACAACCCAGTTCCTGTGCTATCCCAGGAATGACATGGCAGACAACTTCTAGAAGGTAATTAAACCAACAGCAAACAGCCCTAAACAATGAGTACAGCCTACTGAGGTGCGCCAAGTGTGTTTATTGGAAGCAAGCGATTGCCATGCTATAAAAATTCCTTTGGGAAAAGTAATGATATTCCAAAGTCATTCGGTTTAATCTAAGACAAGATGGTGAAGAAATAGTTTCAAAAAATCCTATCTATGTAACAACATGAATGCACTAAGAAAACATTAATGGCAAATATTGCTGCCCAGAGTATGCTATCTGAAAACATTTCCCAGTTTTATTATCAAAATATTCTGGAAGGCACTGCAGCAAAGGAACCAGCCAAACACTGTTTCATATTTCTAGTCACTTACAAGAATGTAGACATGCTTTCATAAAGTCAGGAATTAAATTTGCAAGCACCAGGGGAATATCAGTTCAAGAGATTTTATGTAAGTTTTATGATATTTTTCAGTCATATATGTTCACTTTGGTTTCAGCTCAGCTTAAATATGGACAGAGAATGTCTTCGTCTGTATGCCACACCCAAAGCAACTCACAATGTGGCTCTTTAGAATTCTAGTTTAAAGACAAAGTCATGTTCTGAAGATTAAGGGATGTCACCACTTTGCCTTTGAAAGATATGGGTACAGACAGAGACAACAGCCTTTCCTCTCCAAGGGCATTTCATCTGGAAGCCCCCAAAATACCACATGTTAAAACCTTAGTTTCTAGCTTGTGGCTCTTGGAAGACTTTGAAAACTTTAAATGGCCTCAGTGGGCGATCTTTAGTTTCCTGGAGGTATGTCTTTGAAGGTGATTATGTGACATAGATCAAGTTTTGTTCTGCCACAACCTGTTGCCTCACCAGGGCTGATAGTCATAGCACCACAGATATCATGGGATGCAACCTCTAAAACTCAGCTAAAATAACCCTTTTCTCTTTATAATTTCATTTTCTCAAACATTTTCTACCATAACAAAAAGCTAACACATCATCTTCATATTTAACTAGACTTTAAAGGGCTGAGTCTAACCCTTATGTCTGCATGATATTTTTTAACTTCCACTTTGCCCCCAGGCCCCTTTGAAGTCCCTTGTAAAGGCCACAGCCATTTATTAAATATCCATTAAAAGCCAAGTGTTTAGTGTAGATTATGTAATTTTATTCTCTCCATAAGGTGAGGAAGGCATACACATAGAGATAAAGCCATAATAACGTCCTCATTTTAGTGCAGCTAGGAGAGACTGAAGCACTTACTTCTGACTGTAAAGAATAAGCTCTATCACAATCTGCCCTTCGCGTCTGCATCTCTCATTTACAGCTTTTTACCCCAACCTGATATTTGTACTTAATGTCTGATAGATCATTATCAGACAGAGACAAATATCTGAGCTGTGCTGCTACTCAGAATGCCTTTTAGGTAGAAGGGTCTCGTTAACCCTTGCTCTCTAGAGTTCTTTTTTTCCCTCCTTCGGTCCCTTTTCACCTAATTCCAGGTTTGCCCGACTAATTCTCTCCACAGGTGAAGAAGATCCCTTTACAAAATTTCTCAGGACAAAGAAACTGTGGTGTCAAGTACAAACAGCAAGAAAAAAGTGCCCAGCCATTCACACAGGATCAGAGTGGAGTAAGGAGACCACAGACCCAGGCAGCTTTGGAAGCTGACTTCCCAGTGTGTCTAACACCCTGACTGCATCTAGCATTCAAAGGAGAAGAGACTCACAAAATCAAATCAAAACGACCAAACAACAAAAACCAATCGGGGAAAGAAAAAAAACAAACAAAAGGACTTTAGAAAATCAACCTCTATCCCCTATGATTTATGCAGAGCCCAAACCCCAGCAAAATAAATTAGCTCAGCTCAGTCTCCTAGTCCACTGTTCATTGCTGTGTGCCTCAGTACGAACTTTCTGACTTATTTTTCCGTACTTATAAAAGCTTACATATTAAATGCCAAAATTGTGATGTACACCAAAAAACATTTTGAAAAAGGGGGGAAAACACCTCACATTATGACTGTACGGATCTCTCTTCCTGTGGATAACAAGAGCGTTTATTTATGTAGGGCCTTGTAAGCTTCATCCCTGTCTCTTTTTGTAACTTCCGCCTTCGTCTCTGGACATAAAGCTGTTGTTTCAACCTTTGTCAAGCACCTTGCTCTAGCAGCTCACGTTTTTACCTGAAGTCCCCTATTCTTTTCACAGTCCACTGTCTCACCCCCCTTTCCTACCTACATTACTCCACCTTGAATTTGTACCCGGATCACATCAGCAAACTCAGAGAAGGTACCCTTACCTCCTAGCTAAGCTAGTTTCCCCCGGAATCAATATCTTTGCACCTTGTACATTATGCACGGAAAGTTCTCCTCCACTACACTTAGCTTTCTAACTGCTTCTCACCTTCTATTTTCCCCTAGGGCATAATTATGGTTTTAACCATGGTGCCAACCACTGTGTCCACTCTGCTTGCCAGAAAGTTGCTTGACAAATGGTTGCAGTGTAAAAGAGTAACTACTACTACTGCAAGTTATGTTCTTCCACACCAGCTATGCTAACAATTCATTGACTAAAGTCCATGTAATTTGACACACTGCTTTTTAGAGGCAAAAAAGCAATTTACCACTTCAAAAGTTTGTGTGTGAAGAACATTTTTACTAACTGTATACATTAGTATATAGATGCAGTTTGATTTCTGTATGCTCCTTTTATTGGCCATTCTGGGTTTCCTAACAATTTTCAAAATACGAATGATTCGGCAATAAACATATAAACAGTTGTTTGAATTTCAGATTCTTTTATGGATGGATTCCTAAAAGTAGAATAATTGGGTTAATGGGAATATATTGCAAAAAATGTTGAAAAAAATCCACTTTGAAACATGCAAGCAATAGTTTCCAGAAAGGAAGTTTATTATTGCTCTAGAATGTATTTCTTCCCATTCATATATTGCAATATTTGTCCAAATGCTTCTACATAGTAAAGGGGACTTTGAAATTCATAATAACACTAAAATAAACCTTGAAATTGTAGGAACAAGCCAATGTCACAGAAGAGCTACTGAATGGTCAACAGTCTGTTGACTAGACCAGAAAAATATTTTTGTAATCTCCCATCTTCATTTTTGTTACTCTCCACTGTTTTCAGCATCTTAGTCACAGTTCAAGGTAGCGTTTACACCTTAACCTTCTCCATGAAACTCTTCAATTCCTTTTGTACATCTCTGTATCATTTTTAAGTAAGTTAAACAAATGTCATGATGCAAATATATGAACTTCATCTAACATGCTCTTTTATTTTTTATGGTCTTTAGCAGACTGCTTAATATGCAAAATTCCTGGAGAAATACAGATTGAGCAACCAATGTGGACAGCTCTCTTACTTTTAGAATATCTAACAATTTCTCATGCTGGGAACTTTCTCTTCTCTCTGTGCTCGGGGAGCTGTCATTTATAAGGTACGGACTTTCCTAATCCCAGGTTGGAAGTGGTATTCCCTAGAGCCAGTAAGAGCACTTCCAGGGAGACCTGAAGTTACTGGGCAAGGGCTTTTCTGTTGGAACACTAACTTGGAAGACCAGGTGATGTGGAGATGTCCGTGGTCAAATTTCTTCTCTGCTACAGTTCAGATGTTAGCTCATGTGTTACAGGCCTGATTCTCAAGATGGCACTAGAGGAAGATGCTGTGGATCTTCAGGAGGCGAGGCCTTGCAGGAAGTCCTTACTTCCCTAGCACAGTGCCTCTAGGGGATGTGCAACTCTGCCTCTTCTTTTTCTTTTGTTTCCACCAGTCTGGCCTGCCATATGCCTCCCAGCCCTGCCTTCCAGTGTGCCCACCAGAGGCCCAAAATATTCATTCTCCTTATCTTGGACTGGACTTCAATAAACCTTTCTCTTTGTAAGTTGATTGCATTAAGTGTTTCATTATAGTCAAAACAACTGACAAATTCCTCATGAACAAAGCATCTGAGAATAAAATCAACATGGGAAAACAGAGTCAAGGAAAGACAGAAAGAATGTGGAAGACATCATCTGAATGGTCTTCCTTCCACATCTGAGGGAGCTGGTTTCAGGACTTCCCCCTTCCACCAGATAACCCAATCATCAGATCAAGTCCTTTATATAAAATGGTATATATAGTATTTGCACATATAGCCAAGGTACATCATCCACCCCATAAACTTTAAGTCATCTCTAGATAGCCTGTTATACCAAAATGATGTAAATGTTAGGTAAAGGGCTGTGACATTGAACAGTTCATGAAATAATAGCAAGGAAAAATGACATCAATACAGGTTCAGCAAACTGTAATTTTTTTGTGTGTGGTTCTGGAAATCAAGCACAGGATATTCCCTGTGCTACCTTACCAAGCTACACACCCAACCCACGAATTTTTTCCAAATATTTTTGATTCACAGTTATCTGAATCTCCAGATATGGAATTTCCAGATATCAACAACTGAATGTCTCAAAATTCAACTGCTATGAACCAAAGGATCTGCTCCCTAAAGTTTCTTTTTATATGAAACAGTAAACTATTATCCCTGCTTTTATTTTCTTAAATTATAATACATGCATTCTTGTGTTACTTGCAGCCAAAGTAAACCTCATACAATGTCACTGTAGAGGCCCTTCATGGCTAGAAATATATCCTGACAATAAGAATTATCTACTTAATTGCCATGTTAAACTTAACACTCCTCATCTGTGCAATGAGTCATATATTAACTCCCAAGAATGGTTAATTTTTATGAGTTCATAAGCTCTTAGGAATCATTTTTTATCCAGTGTTTGCTTTTGGGCACTAGTATTTCCCTCCAGCCATCTTGCTACTGTTTGACTTCAAGAAAATGAAAGTTAGTGATTTTGAATTACATTTTAATTATTTCCTTCATAATAAACCAAATTAAATTTTAAAAGCTAAAGACATTTTCTGCTTTTGAACTTAGAGCTGTAGCTTTTAATGAAATCTGCTGCGGTCTTCTTTTTAATAAATGTTCTACGCCTCACTATGCAGCTTATCCTTTTTTTAAAAAAGAGAGATTATCAATGTTTAATTTTGCTCTATTATGATGTTCTTTTTATGAGAGTCACAGAGAGACTTCTCTTCTGAATAGTTATTTTCTGATAATACATGTTCTCATCTCCCTTCTGACAAACTTTGGTATAAGCTTTACAGTCCTAGCCAACTGGCCATTTTTCTCCTCTGAGACATTCTAAATTCAGTGAAAAAATCTAACTGAAGCCTATCTCTTGAAGAATCATATTAATTTTTGAAGTATTTGTTTTATAATACAGAATGTCCAGTCCATTCTATCCATTGCAGCAAGCGTAAGTCATTCTTTATAAATTCAACTTGATTCTTTCCAATGACAAGAGTTTTGATCCAGACACTTCATGAAGCACCAGATGCTTCTTTTGAACTGTGAATAGAACTCAGGGTTTTACTTTGAATCAACACTGACACATGGTTCTGCAGTACTCTCTGCACTCCACACACACTGCGTAACTCATGACTGTGCTTGGACTGTTACCTCATTTCTCATATGGTAGTTTGGTTTTGATTGGATAAATGTAACTTGATCAAGCCACTCCACTTCTAGGTGTTTCTAGGTCTATGCTAGTGTAAATCTTGCCTGGACAAACATTGTAAACAGAGATATTGAGACATCTATCAGATAATTTCCTTAAACATACAATAAATGTTGCTTTAGGATTCTGAGAGGTAATACTGGTGGATTCACTTAAAAGTTTAACACATATTACCAAACAGATCTCCCATAAGACTAAGAAAAAGTATAACCTCACCAATAGCACAAAAGGGAGCCTCTTTTATTATCAAAGTATCTAGTCCACTTTTTTTCTCAAAATTTGATACCAGGATGTCCTCTTGTAGATGGCTATCTAAGCAAAACCATGGGTCTCAAAGCCAACATGCTAAATATTAAGTGAAATAAACTGAATCTAGGAATTTCTGTTTTTATAAGCTTGCAAAATACTATCGTATGTCATTTAGAAAGATACTTAATAAACAGTTAATGATACTCTTTTTATTTCAAAGAATATATGTATGTTCTCAAGTGTATGTCTCTGTCTCAGTTGACAGTACAGATATTTTGCTCATTTTTCATTTGAGGTGGTGGGTGTGTTCTTATTTATTTGTGAAATCTAATTACATATTAAGGAAATTAGTGTTTCCCCAGTCATATATTAAAAATTATTAACAAATTCTGTCTCCCCATTATAATGACTATCTTTCAGACTATTTGTATTACTTAGACAAAAACTTTAGTCAACTCATAGCTACTTCCTTTATATATTTTTAAACAAAATGCTGATTTTCTAAAGATCATTTACTGAATAGTCTGCTAATACTGATTCACCTGAAGCACTAAATCCGAGGAGTTTGATGCCATATTGATTATTTTTATGTCTAAGAATATTTTAAATGCTTGGAATTCTTCCATTTTACAAAAGTAAATATACATTCATTTATTTTTGTAGCACTTGGAGGTCTTGGTCAACATGAAAATAATTCTTGTCTTTCCTTTAAACTCAGAACAATTAAATTAAAATTTGGACAGTCCTTTCATTTGTTTT
Source organism: Ctenodactylus gundi (assembly GCA_004027205.1). NCBI lineage: Eukaryota > Metazoa > Chordata > Mammalia > Rodentia > Ctenodactylidae > Ctenodactylus > Ctenodactylus gundi. The sequence continues at coordinate 351,327 of PVKB01000082.1, read as the reverse complement.
TTTAATAGCTTCTATTATGTACTTCCTACCAATTCTCTTTGGAAAAGTTTACATATAAACTTCTAAGAATAAGGCCAGAAAAATTTCTTCACATAACAATTATGCTTTCATACATATTTATAAAAACATGTAAATCCTTAATCAGTATCATTTTTCAACTAATAAATAAAATCTACACAAGAAGAACTAAGGGTGACATAAGAGAATTTTTGTTTTGGTGTCCAAAGGAAAAAGGAGACACACACTCACGTGTAACAATATAACCACCACAGCAAGTGGCAATAAAAATTAAACAAGAAAATCCAACGCACTTTTGGCACGCAATCACGGTGGGAAAACTAGTAGATGTTTACTTTAAATAATAATGTTCACCAAAAAAAAAAAAAACATTGATTAGGAGTTTAAAGGAAAAAAAGTGAAGAAAGAGCAACCTCCGTGCTGTGGGAAGAGGCACATGTGAGCCGAGGCGCGTAGCAGGAGCAGATATATTTGGTTGGAGAAAGAGCTGATAGAGAAGGGAGAATAAAGCATGAAAATAAAACCTAGAAAATTGCTTCAGCATCTCCCAGATATTACCTCCAGTGGCGGAGGGGCTTGTTTTCTATCCTTTGGACTTAGACATTTTATGGCTCTTTGTTTTAGTTTTATTTATGCCTTAGGCAAAGAGAATTTCTTTTTTAACAATTTTTGTTTTCTCATATTTTATACATGTTAGGTCTTTTATCAAAAGAAAATTACACGTGGGGACTTTTGTAAGAACTGAGCTCTTATTGTATATATTTTTCTTTCATTAATAGGGAAAATATTTGACTGTGATTCATTTTATATGAGTTTCATTTGGGGGGCAATGAAGTCAGGTAATACCTATTTAAGCAGTTCCTTTAATTAAAATACCAAATCTCTGGAGTATGAGTAATAAATGTTTTTTTTTTCTTTTTTTGGCTCTGGTAGTATTTAAAAATTATTATTGGAATTTTTATTCAAGGTGGGAAAGCAAATTCGTATTTTTTGTTTCATTGTCTGCTTATAGTAGAACTCTACTATATAATCAAGCAATAAGAAATTCATGTCAAATAGTTCAACACTTGTAATCACATATTTCTAAACTTCAAGAAGGGAAAGAGATAAACACACAGAATCACATGCCAACAGCACACTTTCTCACTGTGTAGTCTCCCTCCCAGCATAACTCCCTCAGTCTCTAACACACACCAGCCCATAAGCCTGAAGCTTAATAAATGTCTTTCCACACTGGGAAGAACAGACTCTTCTGACAGTTTCTCTCAGATGAGAGCAGAGGAGGAATCTTGATTAGCAATCATAGGTCATTGCCATTGCAAAACCAATTATCCACTTCAGTGATATGGGTGTAACAGATGATCTACCTTGGAGTTGACTAAGGATAGAATACTCCTTACTTATGAGAATAGGAGTGTGAGAAAGTGCTGGATGGGTAAAAAAAATGTAGCATGATTTTATATTTCCGAGGGCAAAAGAAATTTTTAAAATCTCTTCACCTCATTCTTCTAACCATGGAAAAAGACACTATCAGATAGATTTAGATTCAAATGTAGGAAGCCTTGAATAAACATACCAGTCATCACAGCAACAGTTTTGGAAAAGCTATTTGCGAAACAAGTGTGCACCAAAGTAGCCTACACTTGTACTGAAGAGCAGTTTTCTTGTTATGTGTTCAAATACTTTAATAGCAAAGCATTGGCTCAAATTCCTTATAGTTTAAGCATCTGAAATTGGCATTCCCCGTAGGTTACCAATCTCACAATCAACTTACCAGCAGTTTCCTAAGTAAACTTGATTTGCCCCATAGCAGATTTGATTTGGCATATTTTGAATGCACACATCATGTTCAAAGTACCATGATTAAAATTCATACTCAAAGAACAAAATCCTTGAACTTGAATGGACTTTGCCAAGATGGTATTTTGCAGGATTATCTCAAAATCCCCGGGACCATGCTTGTGTCTCTTGTGGGAAGCTGAGACACTCTTCTCTGTTGGTTACTGTGTGAAGTTGCTTCCAGAAGGCAGTAAGTGTTGTGACTATGTCTTTGATCAAGATAGTCTGACAGGTTGTCTAATCAAGAACAGCTTTCTGTGGCCGAACAACTGCAGATACCAGCAAAAATGCTCTCACAAGTAACCCAACTCTCCACTCAGTCTTACTTTTTTCTGGCTCAGAAAATCCCTTAAGGCAACTCCTGGCCTCTTCTCACTGCCCAGAATGAGAGCAGGCAGAATTAACTATGTTAGGCCAGAGGAAGCTTTCAAGTGAGAGGACTTCCTGTACCATCTTCCCTTTTTCTCAGTGACTTGGCAACTTCAACGTCTATTGGGTTATTCCGACAAATCTGTTCAAGAATATGTCACTATCTTAGAGACATGTTGAGAAATGACAGCCATCACTTCTTACAATGAGAAACAAAGAGAACGGAAGGACTCTGACGTGTTGTGTTTTAAAATTGACAATTTCCTAAGTGAAGTTAAGTCAATTAAAATAATGAAACTGTCAGGAAGAAGAAAGCAGATGCAGATTTATAAAGCACAATCAAACCTACTGTGTAGGAAAAAAGCTCACATTAATTTTTGAATGGGCAGGTAACTTGCTAAGAGTATATGAACATAGTGCGGAGTTGCAGTTTCCAATCAAGACGAAGTAGCAGAGTTTAGATTTACCATCCCCTGCCTGAAATACTTTTTTAAAAATGAAAAAAAATACGTGAGATTTTCAAGACCCTGAAGATTAGGTAGTAAAGGACAGTGATCTCTGAACCTCTTGAAGACAGGGGAAAATGATTCGAGTACTATGATTATACCAGACTACTGTGTTAATCCGTTGTCTATTACTACTACAATAAAATACCCAAGATAAAGAATTGTAAGGAAGGAAGGTTTATTCTGGTTCACGTTTTCAGAGGTTTCAGTCCACGGCTGGTTGTCTCTGCTGCTTGTGGTGCAGTGGGTGAAGCGGCACATGGTGATGGGCAGCTTGGGGCGCCGAAGCTGCTCATCCCTTTGCAGCCAGTTGCTCCCCATTGCTACAGGCTAAGGACCAAACCTTTGATTATGAACCTTCAAGAGACATTTCAGATCAAAACTATAGCAGCGGTTATGGAGATTTCCAGGTCACAGTCAAAAACAACCCTTCAGGGCCTGCAGGACACCCTGGGTTGTAGAAGTAGAGCTGGAGGTCTGAGGAGACTTAGACAACTACCTTCCTCAAAACTAGAACAGAAGAGAAAAGAGCTGTAGAAGAATAAACTCTGGAAATCAGTAAAGGCTGTTTTGCGAATTCACTTCCACTCCGGTCTAAGCACATGTGTGGGAAACTACCTACTCAAGGCTCTGGAAAAGAATCAGCCAGAAGCATTAAATGAAAAACACTCCCAAGGGACTCACAGGGGCTGGAACTAGGATCAGTTTCCATTTTTCACACTGGTTACTCCCCTATCAGTGAAACGTTTTTGCTGTAGGAAGGAGAAGTTGAGAAAGGGGAATATTTTATTTTGGTTGGTATTCAGGCCAGATCTTTGCCCAAAATATCACAGAACTATTCTATAAATAACCTCAAAAATGAGAACAGGTACTTTATCTGTAATTAGAAGAACAGGAGCTACACTTCTAGGCCATGAAACTGAAAATTTCAGCATTATTATTGACTGAGAAAGTAAGTGGCTTGGCCAATAAATATTGGTAGAATCTAAGGATTGATTTTCAATCCAACCATTTTTCCTTTTCTGCTCAATATTATTTCTTACCTCCTACAATGTGAGTTTTGTTAAGGTAATATAGTATTAAATGTAGCATGCTCTCTTATCTATGTTTTAGGCCAGTTGAAGAGTTAACAGAGATTGAGGGAGGCTATTTTTTGGAATTCTGTGGCAATACTACATTCAAAGTTTTGGAACTATCTGGAGGAGACTAACTTTTTCAGAGCCCACTGGACTCCATGGTCTGTTTCTCCCGCTGTCTGACTCAATGACAATCCTGCTACTTCCCAGCCCTTAAAGGGAGGTAGAGCCACACAAATAGGTTCTGGACAGTCGAACATCCACCTCTTCCAGGTATGAATGACAAACCATCCTTTTGCTGAATTGTCTTTCCCTATCACCTTTCTTAGTGAATTTGGAGCCAAGTATTTAAGATAGTTGTGTCACAAGAGGAAGTGCTGGGGCTGCCGAAGGACTTCATACTCTTAAGTAACTTCACAGAACAGAGTCCTCACCCTTCTCCTGCTAACTACACTGAAAGGGATATGAGGAAACAGGGAAGGCTTTCATTAGATGAAAGGATAAAGATTTTGGAGTCATTTTACAAGGCAGAAGTACCTTTGGAATAGACCTATCTACACTATGTTAAATAGGACAAATGTACCAGTTAGAGGGGATGATTTTTATACATTACCTAGTAAAAATAGCAAAAAGCAATGACTGAATTTCTTCAGAACTTCAATGATTTTATTATAAAATATAATGGCCATTTTATTTCTAAAACTAAGTCTAAGATTTGAGGTAATTCTTAAGTTGTACTTCAGTTGGGGTGGGGACCTGCTACCAAGGACAAATAGGATGTGTCCTTTTATTACCTGTCAAAAGCTCTTGAAAAATGCATAAAACTCATAGGTCTCTTACCTTTCATTTTTCAGAAGATAATTTCTCACTTGGAACAAGTATGATTTGGAGCTCATACTGCAAGAAGTTCAGACCAGTTTTTATCGAAAACTGAGTACCTAGTGATGTGAGAACACGGATACTTCTTCCAAGCTAGGTACAGATGACCTTGAAAACAATTTTAAGAATCAAATAAGGAAAACAAGAGGCAAGATTTTTGCTAGGATTAAGTTCTTTCAATAAATCACCCACATTAAAGAAACTGAATTTCAGAAACCATTTTTTCATAGTTAGTATTACACCTGGCAGAGCAGGTTCTTTCCCTGGATTTCACTTTTTCCTCCTAAAGTTAAATAGAAACAGAGAACAAATACTATTTCACAGTAGCAGCTCCAAAATCCTAAAGCAGAGAGCTGTCCGTGTGGCCCTCACTGCACCAGACCCTGAGGCTCGGGAAGGGTTGTCGGCATCAGGAACTGAGGCTCTGCGCCAGGGAAGCAACATGGGACACAGAAACTCCTCACATACAATGGCAAACGAAGCCAAATCCCCTAAGTCTCTGTCAAAGATTGTCTTCTAGGGATCTATGAGTTCAAAAATGGACCATAAAGAGTAATCTAAACTACATCAAGGGATCACAAAACTTCACACACCTCAACTCAAATGTAAACATCATCTAAACCAACTCATCTTCTAAGAGAGGTTAACACACCTAGGTAAGAGGGTTGCTGTGACAGCTTACATGACCTGTCCAAGATGATGTAGCCAGGAGAGAGCACAGTCAAGCTGTCCATCCACAAGTGACAGGCAAGGTCATTTGCTCTACAAGAATTTAAGCGGAAATTCCTCTTTTAAGAGTGAATATCTTTTAGATTCCATTCTGTTGAGGGCTGATGCTTTAAAAAAACAAATGGCTACAGGGAATGTAATAAAGTAGGAAAATGTCTGCCTCAGCTCTGTGTTTAAAGTTTAGTTTTAAAGAAATGACCTCTCTAACTGGCTAGAGTTGGGATATTACCATTTCCCTCTTCAGTTTGCTGAAGGGAATAAATGTGACCTACTTGGCGTATGGTAAGAATTCAGAAACACAAACTATTAGGTGAAAGATTTAGGCGGTGATTTATCTATGTATAAATATCAGATTGTGAATGATTGTTTCCCCGAAATAAACATTCCACATTTCAATTTTTGGAAACTATATTAATTTCCAGAGTGCCTTCCAAAAGATTTTGTACAAACTGTTCACTTGACCTCACTGTACACAGGAGAAAAAGGAAGAGTAAGATTGCAAGAGATCTGAGAGCTCTTCTCTGGACACAGGCAACATTATAAAGAGTCCATTGTAAGCCAACTCGTAGGGAAAGTACATGCCTCTCCCACTCATGTCTATTAGACAGAGCACAAGACTGGGTCTCCGAGTCCATGTGATAGAACTCCACAAACATAGCGTGTTTCCAAGACAACGGTGTGTGAAATTATGGCTGGGACTACACTCACCAGACTGGTGAAGCAAATGTTTTAACATCAGGATCCATTACAAACTTATGAGCTGTGAGCTCTTTACATCTAAATGCAGGACCAACCCTAGCCTATTCTGGGGACAGTGGTGTGTGAAATGATAGCCCTTGTTAAAATAGGTGGAGGGTGAAAGTAAATGCTTTAAGGTAAAAAGCTTATTACAAACTTACGAGCAGTGAGCTTAACTTTCTCCAGGCAGAGGTCTGCAGACATCCTGAAGAAGCAATTGTCTTCCAGTTCCTGTAGTCAGGAGTCTGGGGTCTTTGTATGTACTCTACTGGATCTGGAAAGGGAGACTGGTGATCTCGGAAAAGCTAAACCTGTTGCTTTGTTACCATCCTCATGGAGCCCTATGAACAGCCACTTGAGTGATACTCTGAGAAAGCAGTGACCTACCTTGTACTCCTCACAGGGACAAAACTGTTTTTGCTGCTACCAACAATTTCTTTTTCATGCAAGGACGATAGTGCCTAAAATTCCAACATTCAACTTCTCTGGAGGCACCCTGTCATTTAGAATGTAAACATACCCACTAAGAGAAGCCAATTATCAGGCCACTTCATGATGAAGTGAATTAACCTATCAACCTGTGTCCTTGAACTGAGAGACATGGTCCCTGCAGTTAATTCATTGTATGGCGAAGGTCATGGCTCAGAGACTCTGTAGGAAATGCTTTGAGATGACCCTGAGGAATCAACAGTCTATGAATGAACTGGGAAAATATGGAGAGCAAGTGCTTTGGAGAGTGACTGTATTTCCAGAACCAGTCCCCACTTTTACTTGGATGATGTTATCTTTAAGGTTCAATTTCATTTCAAATGAAATTAAAGGTAGTAGAGTTTTTTTTAAAGTTTTTCTCAGAAAAAAATAGAAGCCTTGGAAGATATGTCTCTCTAGATCAAAAATTAATTTTTTTCTTTAAGCAGCAGAGTACAAAGACTTCTTATAGAGTGCAGAAGGCAGGATCAAAGTTCTGTTCACTTTTACTTAAATTTAAGGCTTTATTCTTTCTGACAAGTTGGAAACATTCCATTATTCTGACTATATGACCTGGATCTATGTAAAAAACCATTTGTACTCACTATAACAATCTATCTAATGCTAAAAGAACTCAAAGTTTGAAATTTGGCCAAAATGTAATTCTACCATATGGCTCATTATGTCAAGTCACTACAACAAGAAATCAATTGGAATTTAACCCAATGACTCTCACACACACTTGAAATTGAATGACAGACAGTGGCATGTTTGATTTAATGTCATGAACCAATAAGTCTACTGGAGATTTCCATTATAAAAAGACACAGAAAATGTGAGAAATAATCCCTGCCTTCAAGAAGTTCTCAACTTCCTCAAACAGAAATTAAGTAGAAGAATTAAGTAACAGAACAACTAAGTATTAAATTTGTGTAGTGCACTCAACTACCAGTAAGTCGTTAAGTCATTAGTAGAGATGGGTGGATGAAGAAAGACAGTGAGAAGGAACCGCACAAAGTTATTATGGACAAGGGATCTCAGGAAGACTTGGGTGGGATTTAGAAAGAGAAAACAAAAGCATCTTGGTCCAGAATGAAGGAGAACCATGCAGGTTCCACAAAGTGTGCAGACGCACCAGGGTGACAAGACCATCCTCTCAAAGTAATGCCACACTGTGATGTAAAGGATGGGAGGAGAAATGCTCTTTGATTTTATTGAAGTGGAATGATAGGAGCTGAAAAGACAGGCAGGAGAGGTGGTATTCTGAGTCCTTCACAGGGTGGTGGGGAAGTAGACGACCCCATAAACGGAAGTAGGCTACATGTGGGAAAAAAAAACAAGGACTGTTAACACTGCTGGGGACTGTGAGGGCCTGGTCAAAGGCAGAGAGGGACAATTTTATAGGTTAATAGGCTGGACGCTCAGCTCGCTCACTGCTAAACTGCAGCAAACTTCATGGCTCCTCTGGGCTGCACTTTACCTTAACCTAGATTTCACGGACCTAATAATAAAATTACCTTTTCCCCGAGGCCTCTACTTGGAACTCCCAGGGTCACCATCCCCTTCGCTTCCCCAGGAGACACTCCTACCCAACCACCCCAGCAGCTTCAGCTGGCGCTAACCAGAATACCTGTACTCCGCAATGTCCTTAGCTCTCCTGTCTCCTGCTTCCTCTCTTCCCTTCCCTCTTCTGCAAATGCCCTTCTCTTCCAAGTCCCGCCCCTTCTCTAAGAACTCGTTGTTCTGACATGGCTTTTAGCGGCAGAAGTCCCACTTCAATGAGCTTACATACAAGATAAGGATTCCCCGGCTCAGGACATTTGAAGCCCAGGGTCGATAAGCCACAGAGGTATGAAATGACTGTTATTTGTTTTTCCCAGTCTCTTGCAGATCTGTGTTTCAGTTCTTATTATCACAAAGACTGGCCTCCTTCTATTCTTTTATGGCCTCTTCCTTCCGTAAGGGCCAAGGCCCCAAAGAGAGTGTGGAGAGTAAAGCAGATCCGGGCTGGTATCATCCTGGCCCACTGACTCTGAGGGAAAGAACACACACAGACCTACCACATAGAGCTTGGAAAGACATCCCAGGGGAATAAGCAAAAGCAGGCGGAATGGAATGTCACGCGACTGTGAGGGACAGTGATGACGAGCAGCTGTACCACTCCCGTTCTACTGCTCCTTGGTAGACGAACGCAGACTCCATCAGGTAAAACGGCTCAGGTTCAAGTTCCAGTTCCACTAATTTCTGATCATGGAAACTGAAGCTAACAAAGTCACCATGAAAAACTTTTGTTTCTTCATCTCAGGAATGACGATGATAGCAGACTCTTTCACTCACACTCCAAATCTATTATGAAAATTAGATGAAACAAGATTACATGTGCCTTGTGCCCAGTGTGGTGCTCAGAATGCAGGAGATGCTCAATAGGCAACTTCAGCTACAAAGATGCTCCTTACTGATGACTATTTCATCAATACAGCTCTCTATTAATAGTTCTTTCCAAACCAAAGGGATCCCTCTCTTTTCATTTGTGAATAATTTTGTATTCAAGTTTGTGGTTTTATGACAGAGCTACAATATTTATTTGTGAACACAGTCAACTTACTTTCTTCTTTCTTGCTAAATATTAATAGAATTTCTCCTCTACCTACTTCTTTTCTTCCAGGAGAAAAACTCTTGCAAACTTTGTTCCTTGTTTTGTGAAACTGAGAGCCAGAATATAAGGAGTATAGGGCAGCAGAGACAGAAAAAGAGGATGAGGAAGAAACGAATAAAAAGCAGATGAGAGAAGACACGGGGGAGAAAACATGAGAGCCAGAAAACCTGGATTTGAGAAAGGAAGTTTGGCAAGTAGAAAGTTCCAGAATAGCTTTTCTAGGTGAGAAAACAACAGAGGATATAACAGAAGGTAAAATAAGATGAGCAGGCAGCTTCCATTCAGATTTTTCATATTTATAATTTTCTTTCTACACAACCCACAGATAATTAGCTCCTCCCTGAAAAATAACAGGTGTGTGATTTTAAAATGCAAATTCTATACACCCAATAGAAGAATGAGCACAAAGGAAAGCCTACCTAGACTCAGTTATTAAAAATTACATTTTTAACTATATAATTTTATTAAATTTGTGTTATATCCAGTGTTCAGGAATAAAACACAGCATAGGAAGCCATGATTCGTTAGTGTCACCCTCCTTTAAGTGAGCCTCCAAATGCAGAATACAGAGTACCCAGGGATCAGGCAAGAAAGGTGTCATTATAAGACAGTACAAGGACTAGGCCGCCTCTGTTCGCAGAACCTCCTGCAATGCAGTGACCCACTGTGTATAAGCAGCTTGCCTCCAGTGAGGGCTGGAATAGGACCCAAAAATATTCCGAATTTATTTATCTTTGCACTGGGGATGGAACAGCTCCTTCTCCAGTCAACTGTTTTTGCTCATTTTTGATTTTGAAATAATGTCTTCTTATATCCTTACATTCCAAGACTAAGACTGAATTTCCATTCCTCCTGCCTCAGACTCCCCTAATGCTGGGATGACAAGCCTGTACCAGCAGGCACAGGCTAAATTCTTACAAAATTCACTGATAATAAAGAAATTCTCCATGATATGTGTGCCATGCATTTCTCGTGATTGAAAGTTCTAACTCCAGAGAAACAAAATGAGGTATAATAAATATCAATAGAATGTTGATAAAAATGAGAGGCCATAACTATCTTTTTTTGGCTAGGAATATCTTGCTACCTTAAGCTTAATGGGAGAAGGGAAGTAGTTACAGAGGGTTCCTGCAGACTCTAAGGATGTCCTTCTAATTCCATTTCCCTAAGGAATTCCCTTCAAATGGCCCCTCCCTTCAACAAAAACAAGCCTGCAGCATTTCCTAGTTGTGGTGTTGAAGTTGAATGTTATGGCGGAAGATGGAAGAGCAAAGAGAGGAGGTACACTCAGTGTTTTCATTCTCCTGCCCTTGAGTATGAACATTTAATTAACACAACTACAGTGTTGCTTCTCTGGCTGGCTGGCTAGGAAGCACAACTGAAAATCACCAAGCATTTCACAGATAATTGAGATCAATGTCCAGAGAAAGGCTATTCCCATGTTTTCGTGCTTTGGCTGCAACCTCAAGCTTGACAACACCCATATTATTGTGAGATCATCTAGCCAGTGACCACAGAGGAAGGTAAGATGGAGATTCTTTTTAATGCAGTTTTCCATGCACGTAAAAGATCAGGAAAGCTTGGACTTCTTAGAAATTCCAGAGCCATTACTGTTGCTGGTGTGTGAACACACATGTTTAGCCATCAAGTGGAATGTCTGTGCACTCAAGTTAATATACAGGGCACATGTTATTTAAAAATTTCTTATCTTTGTGGAATAACAATATAGAAAAAGCTTTAGAATTTATTTGTTCAAATCTTGCATTTTACAGATGAAAAATTTAAGACTTAGATCAGAAAACTTAAGTCACATTCCTCATACTTATACACACCTAAATTGTAGCTCAGGGATGGGACTTTATGAGGCCATGTGAAGACACACACAGAAAGGATGACTGAGTAATCCGACAGCACAAGGGATGGACTTAGACTCTAAAGGAAAACTGCAACTAATCTTTATCATCAGAACTAGCATTAGAAATTGAAGAATTTTATAATTTCTTGCGCTATCAATAATATCTAATTATTTCTTGTTTGAGTCAATTATCTATCATTACTGCACATAATACACTGCTCTCCATTGTTTTTATGTCTGAGATTTTATTTAATATGCCTGTTTTTGTGCCAGAGGCATCTACTGTTAAGTATCATTGGGTGGAAACGACCAACTCGCATATTCCCAGGAAGATGTCCAAACAACAGAAGGCTAGTGGCTTAATTTCAGGTTCTAGTACTCATTATATCACTTATTTGGTAAAAACGTTTTTGAAAACAAAGACGTCCTTGAGCCCAGTGGTCTCCCTGGGGCCCAACACCAGGTTACACATGGCTGTGTCAAATGAAGGAATGGACCGAGTGTGACGTGTGGATGTAAGTGACAGTACACAATCTCCATTTACTTGGGTCCACGAAACAGACAGTATTAAAGATTTAGCACCCTAGTGGGAATAGAGCATTCCTGACCTACTTTCTCCCATGGTTTATGCAAATTGAAAATGCATGTACTGCCAGCTCTGAACAACACAGCACTCCTCTTGCTGCAAGAGAAGCAGCCTCAGATCCTGAGTGCTGCCAACTCAGGGGGTCAGAGTCTTCTCCCCCCTTCAGCACCCAGATCACCCACACATTGAGATATCCATTAATTTTTGTTTCAGATGACACTTTTGAAAGACAGAGAAGGAATTGTAAAATTTAAGTTAAAGTTAACACCATTAAAGTATATTTTAGATGTTTTTGTCCTACGGTCCAGGGAAAACAGTAATAACAATTGTTATATTTTTACCATTCCAGACGGGACAGCAGACAGAGGCTAGGATGCAATGGGGATTGGATTTAGGTCAAGAGATGACAGAAGTGGTAAGGATTTGTGTACTTAGGGAAGGGCTAACACATGCATCCTTTTCTAAAGACCCAATTGCAAAGCTGGAAGGACTTCAGATGACATCCCAACCTGGACATGTGGACTGCAGTTGGATGCTAAGCCTACTGGCCCTGTGGGCAGGAACTAAGTTATGTCGCTGGCACTGAGCCTGTGGTCAGGAAGACCCCTATAAGGAGAAGTTGGTGAGAGTACCAGTATCTGTCAGTGCGATGGCAACCGCCACCATTCCCATCATGAGCAGAAGATACACAATGCTGAGCATCTGGAGACAGACACACAGATGTTTCGCTTCTAAATTTTGAGGCCCAGAGTATGACATACCCCCAGATTGAAAATGAGGACAGAACAATATCTGATTTACGGCTTCTTATTCATCTTAGTGAAGTCATATTAAATTTGGACACAGAATATCAGAAAAGAAATTTCTCATTCCCTCACTATCAAATTTATAGCTGCCCCAAATACCTAACCATACTGCAGTACATGACAGTGCACTAATGACTTGTGATCCTCTCTAAGACAGCAGCTTCCTGTGTGCCCTTTTCCCCTCCACTCATGATCAAGCCCCAGCCAATCTCTCTCCTCCTTATTAGTCCCTGACTTGTAATGATTGCCCTCAGCCTATCGAAATGCCATAAAAATTCCAAGCTTAAAACATGTCCTCTTCTTGCCATGAGCCATTTCCCTATTACTGCACACCCATGCTCCATGTTTGATCACCGCTTCATTCCCACGCCCTCCTAAGCTCTCTCCAGTCAGGTAACAGGTCTCCCAGTCACCAGCAGTTCTACGCAGTCACCTACAGTGCTCAATCCAATGACTATTCTTGGGGTCCACTTTCCCAGCCTCTAAGGAGCTTGTGACATGGACATCATGGTCTCCATCCTCTTTGAAACACTTTAACTTCTGACATACTATGCAATTCTGTTGTCCTCCAACACACTGGCTGCTCCTTTAAATTCACCTGTGTTGGTTTCTTCTTCTCCTTGTCCAATTCTAAATGAAAAAATGTCCCTGAGCGCATTAATCCGTATCTCATTTCTCTCATTTTCTTCTTAATCATGTCGGGAGTGTCTTGGTTACTTATGCATTGCTGTTACATAATACCCAATATCCACACTTAAAGAGAGGAAGATTTATTTGGCCCTTTCTGGAACTACCCAGGTCCAGAAGGTCTGACACCGTTCATTCACAAACAACCAGGGATGGTGGAACCATGTGGCAGGACCAAGAGAACTGCTCATGGAAATGCCGACAGAAACTAAGTGAGACAAGAGCAAGTGTTTTACTGGAGACTCGGGCAAAGCCAGAGTTTTCCCAAGAAGAAGCTGTAGCAGTATTTCTTCTTTCCTCCCTACTTGGTTTAAACTACGAGTCGCACTCTCTGCATCCAGGTTAGGCGCTTCGCCCTCACTTCCTGGCCCACAAGTCAAAAATATGTAACTGAAAGCTCTGCCCTGGGCACTCCTCAGTCTCAGCAAGGTGACACAATCCCTCCAAGGTAAGCCGCAAACATTTGACCCTTCCAGCCAGGTCCCACTTCCAAAAGCTCAGGATTCCACAGCTGTACCACTACACTCAAATTTGTAAGACTCTTTGGAGGACATTCCAGATCTTAAACCATACGATGGGGTCTGAAAGATTTAAACGCTACCTATGTACTGATGTAGCCCAAATTTTATCTCGAGCCTTTTCTTACCTTTCCCCTAAACTTCACACTCAGTGTCTTCTCTCACATGCAGAGGAGCACTTCAAGATTCATACACCATTTTTAATTCTTTATTAGCATGCCCACCCCCACAAATGCTCACTCCCGAGGGCTTTCTATTTCAAGGGTTCCAACAAGTAGCAGTTGCTCAGCCCAAACATCTCAATCAGCCTCAGCCCTCTGCTTTTCTCACAACTTTAATCACAATCTCTCCCTCACCACCCTAGTTACACTATTTTCTCTCAGCATAATGTCCCCTAACTTGTTATCAATATTCTAGTTATTATGTTTATCAGTACTCATTTGTGATACATAATAATTACATTTGTGTCTGGGGAACTGATACAACACATGTTTATCATTTTGATCCCCTTTTCTTATCCTTGTCCTCTGATTCCCTTTCTCACTCTGAAAGTCCTATTTTCTACTACTCTCTTTCCTTATCTATTTATCTGCATTTTGATTTTCTCAAATGAGAGAAATCATGTGACATTTAACCTGCTCTGACACTTAATTTTCTATATTTCACCTTCATTCAACATTATGGTCTCAAGATTCATCCATTTCTTATAAAAGATTTGAATGTATCCTTTTTTATGGCTGGATAATGCTCCACTATGTGCACAAATCATGTTTTCTTTATCTGTTTTTTTCTGTTGATGAACATCTAAGCTGTTTTCATACTTTAGTTACATATCAAGTATTGCGCTATAATAAACACGGGCATGCATGAGTCACTATGGTATAGTGACTTTAATTCTTTCAAAAAAAATACCCAGGAGAGATATAGTCGGGTCAAATGAAATTTCTATTTTTAGCTTTACGAGAAATTTCTACATTGGTTTCCATAGTGGCTGTCCTGGTTTATACTGTCACTGCAATATAGAAAGGTCCCCTAATCCCCACACTGTCAGCAACGCTTGCTGATTTAGTGTTCTTCTTGATAATCATTATTACTGTAATGTAATCTAGAAGTTGTGCTGGCTTGCATTTTCCTAATGTCTAAAGATTTTAAATATTTTAATGTATTTTTTCACCAATTGAATTTCTTCTTTTGAGAAATATCTAGACTCTAGCTTTTCACTTGTTCTTTTTAAAAATTGAGACATTTGTTTTTAGGTCGGTCTCTCTCTCTCTCTCTCTCTCTCTCTCTCTCTTTTACAACCCTACGCATAATTCAGATACCAGTCCTCCATGAGGAGAAGAGCTAGCAATTCTTTTCTTCCCGTTTTGTTTATTCTCTCTGCACTCTCTTGGTTGTTTTCTTTGTTGTACAGAACCTTTTAATTAGATGGAATCCTATTTGTTGATTCTTGTATTATCTTCCAAGTACTAGAGTCCTGCATTCTGTTCTTAATGATGTTAACTACCACTTAGTAATAAACGCAGCATCTAGAAGGACACTTTAAAAATGTCAATCAGACCCCAACACTCTGCAAGATTCACCAATAATCTCTGATGATACCTTTAATAAAACAAAAATAAGAGACAAAGTACAGAATACGAGGCCTTGTGTGATTCGATCTCATATCTTTTTACCTCACTTCCTACCAGGCTTCACTGACCTGGCTGCTCTTGGCACCCACCAGCCAATCTCTTTCTCCAAGATTTTTGTACTTGCTGACTCTCAGCCTAGAAAGTTCCTTCCCTAGACAAGCACATGGCCTTCATTCCTCATCTCCTCTCTCTCCCATTAATAACTCTTTTAAGTTTTTTCCAGCGACCTTATTCCTGACACTCGTACTGAGAACGTATTATCACTATCTGGAATTTTATGCTTATACGAATATAATGTGTTACTTTTTACAATCATTTCTACATTTGGCCCATCCACTCTTCCCTAGCTGGAGTGAACAGACATTGATACTCAAGTTTCTCCAGGAAGTTATTCACAAAATAAATAGCTTAGTTATTTGAGTATTTGCCTAGTGCTGACCTTCTTCACAAGAATGCACACTTCAAGAAAGAAAAAACTAGATGTTGCAACTCTACATTACCTGAAACAACTTCAAATAGTGAATCAAGGTGCAATGTATTTTTGTTGAAAGTAAAAATGACAAACTTCAGTAAACTCACAGGATTCAGTAACTTGTACTAAACTAAGGTGGACTGTTAGCAATAAACTGTAATGGCAACTATACATATAATTGTTTCTTTATAATTAACCCATTGGTTTCTAAATATGTGTATTGTACAGAAAAAAATGCTAAGAGTTAACCAAATTCCATCTAGGATTATTCTGGTCTTTAGTGCAAAGAAAGTGTTATGATACATTGCACGGCAAAACAGTTTTTAAAATAACTTTGTTTTGTAGCTGCCTCAAGGTTTTTTGCCTCCTAATCTCAGCCTGGAATGAATTTTTTTTCCTACAACTTTATGTGATATAAAAATTTCCTCTGAAAACATTTTTATGGATGTTATTCGACTAAAACAAAAATAAAGTGTTCTAGTAGCTCTCTTTGCTGTGCCAGGTCTGTAATCTCAGCACTCTAGGAGGCTGAGTCCAGAGCGCTGCACGTTTAGGCCAGTCTGGATAACTTAGTACCTTTTCAAGACCCTGTCTCAAAATCAAACAATAGAAATAGCTGCCTTGGTCTTTATTCTTGATACTCCCCCAAATTAGTCTTTATATATATTCCTAAAATGAAAACTGAGTAATAGGGCAGTATTATCAATAACTATGAGTAATAAAAATTTCTGTAAAGAAATAAAATACACATCTACATATTAAGCAAAAGGATGGGCAACAAAATAAATGAACACATTAGAGTTTTGTAGAAAAGAAAAGAAAAACCCATCAATATATGAAAATACTTGATATGATTGGTAAATGTCAATCACAATGGCCATATAAAGTTTCATTCCTAGAGATTATTTAAAATTAGAAATTTAAACAATACTGAATGTTGATGTGGAAAAACCAGTACTGGTAAAGTGCTGGCAGGTGAGTAAATTTTTAGGGTGTGTCTGGAAATAGATTGGCAAGATCCTTAAAGGAAAATCCTATGCATCCTTTCTTAGAATCACGTCTTGTGCGATTTCCACCTGTATTATAAGGAGTTAAGTGAATTGTTTATTACAAAAAGAATATGGCCAGCCCTGTCTTGGCAATCTTGTCCCCATAGACGTGCTCCCAAGAGCAGGGTGAACCATGATGAGGTCCACGTAGTGAGGAACACAATGTGGTCTCTGACCAACAGCCAGTGAAGCAGTGGGCCTGTGGTAAGAAACCCAGTTCTGCCAACAGCCTAGGGGCATCCAGAATGCAGATCCTCTCCAAAGATAAGATAGCAGCCTTGTGAGTGTCTGTGACATAGAGGACCCAGTTAAGCCACACCTAGAATTTCCAGTCACAGAAACTGATGTAACAAGCATGAATGGTTCCTTCAGGACACAAAACTATAGGCAATTAGCTATGCAGCGCTAGGTGGTTATATCTTCAACAGTTTCTGAATAGTTTTTAAACTTGTAAATTTAATTTCATCTTCTTGTTCCAAGTATACCTCTCATAGTCTGATAAAGTCTACAGAGATTTCCCGTTAGTAATCTCTTTCACGTACACAACCAGGTACATAGGATTAAAAGGAAACAAATCATATTAAAATACAAATTCAAAACACTAGTGCATTCCATGTTTTAGCTACTGTACAACATACTAATTACATATTTTAATATACTAATCACATATTACGTTTTAATGATATAGAGCAACTGTGTATTAAATTTTCCCAAAACTGCTTGGTCACTTTCACATAGTTCAAAATATTTTATTTTTAATTTTTACCCAAACTTATTGAGAATACATTCCATGTTTTTATGACTCTGTGAGATATTCATAATTTTAAGGTGTTACATTTTTTATTCAGCTCTTGTTCTCTTAGTGACTATCTTACTTTCTACATCTGTTGTGAATAACAGTAGAAATGATAGTAATCAACAAAGAAATTCCAATTACTTGAACATTTACCAAGTGTCGTACTATGTGCTAAGTGTTTGATATTAGCTAGTTAAATCCTCACAACCTTACGAAGTAGAGACATTTCCACACAAGAGAACCGATTCTCACACTTGTTAAATGTTTTTCAAATATGAAAAGTGAGCTGAGTTAACTGGTGAATCTGCCTGAAATGTATAGGTTTTCTCTACCAAGCGGTCAACTTTGGGCTTTTGTCCCATGCTTCCTTTGAATGTAAAGGGCAACAACTTCGAATGTCTTTCAGTACACATCACAAGGAATATTTGGTTGCATAAGTAAAATTCTACTTTTCCAAGATATATAAAAATGCATTTGTAACAAGAAGCCTACCTCCATCACCATTTGTCTTTCACTACTGACAGTTTTCCAGCCCGACTTTTACTACATCTCCTTTTGTAAGTCCTCTGTGGAGAAATAATAGGATCAGGAACAGCAGATAATAAGAAACCTTGGGTGTGAGTAGATAAATTGAGAAGAAAAGTGGAATGTGTCTTAAACACCAGCGGAAAGTTCAAAGCACTAAGGCTGAGGCCTTCTGACAGAACCCGCAATCACGCAACCTCAAGCCCCCAAAATCCCAATCCAGAATGGAACTCAAGCCATATTCACAACTGTCTGGGAGCCTGTTCTGCCTTTTCTGAAAGTCCCGAAGAAACCCCTTCCTACTATCATGGAATTTGTGTAGTCTTTTTAGCCTTGACATCTGAAGCCTATCTTTGGTACAGATTCATCCTATGTCAAGTGATCACAAGGATAATGAATATTGCACTTAAAGCTACAATGATTATTTACTTTACAATTAAAGGCAATGGATGTCACTAAAATTTTCCACAGAATTAAATTTCTTCCTTCATAAAATGGCCTTTTCCAAAGTCTCTAAGATGCAATGCAATGCTAAAGTACTGTAGTGGAAAAGATATAAGCTTGCAATTTTGTGAAATCCAACTTTATATCAGGATTTGACATATTGTTATATGCAGTGATCTGAGTATTTACAGTAAATTCACACATTAATAAAAAGTGTTGACATAGTATAGTACTGTGATTTTGGAGAATATATCTCCACTTATTCAAGTCTTATTTAGTACTTCTCAAATTTTATAGTCTTTCTTTAATTTTCTCTTCTACCTTTCCTGTTAAACTTATTTTTCAGGTCTCTTAAGTTCTTGTCTAGTGTGAATGGTTGTCTTATTTCTATTTCTCACTAGTTATTGGTAGTATAAGAGAAAAATACTTCCTTTTTGGCATTTAAATTAAAAGTAATGACTTCACTGAATTCTCTTTCCAGTTTTAATGTAGTACCTTTACTTGGAAAGTGTATGATCACATCACTGGCTAACAGTAACATTTCCTTCCCTCAAATATCTGTGTCATATGTGCTGCTCCTATGTTGATGAATTAATTAGAACTTCTGAAATAATAATGGATAATAATACAATAATGACTATATCAGTGATGTTGATTTTCATAGAAATGCCATAGAATAAGATGTTTGGTCCATTTCTATGATATTTAACAGATTATTTCCATCCAATATTTGCTTTGATTAAAAAAAATACAGGTGCAGAATTCTGAATTAAAATACCTAAAGTGTTACATGAACCTCTGTCTGGAAATATGAAACTTCACTCTTAGGAAATTGAATCAGCAAGAGTTTACAAAGAATCATCTCCATATTGCACCAAGAAATCAAGAATACTGAGGTAGTGTCAATTCCTTTTCAGAGATAACCATCCTAAGGTATCCTTTTTTAACTCCTTTCAGCCAAATAATAATTAAATTTATCTTAAAAGTTTTTACCTTGTGAAAACTATGGACTACAGCTTTTATAAAGTTGGGAATAAACCTAACTTTTAAGAATTAACTAGGGACTAAAATTTCAGACAGCTTTTTTATGTATGACTTATGTTTCACCTGATTTATGATTTCATGCTTTATTTTTTGTTATGCTTATATCCATAAACTAGATACAAACCCTATGTGTAGGTGACTATTTCCTTCTAACGGTGGCACAGATGGCTCTATGATAAGGTAAAATTATCAAAATAAAAGAAATGCAAAAAAAGTAAAATTCAGCAATACTTAAATTGGCCATTCCAAAGTGCTGAGACTTCTAATGAACTAACAAAATTAAAATACAATTGTTACATCCGTCTTCTGATTCATTTTTAACTATTTTGAAGCTTGATTAATGGCTTCATAAATATTTTTCTCACTTCATTCAAAGAGTACAAATTAATTCACTATTTCGGACTTCTTTCTTAACGGATTTTCTAAGTCCATGGCAACAAACCAAATCCTCTGTATCTTATGTGAAATATGGTATTTTTTATGTCCTGGAACAAACAGGCACACAACACTATAAATGATACTGTGAAATAGTTTGGTTCAGTTTGCCCAAAACAGGAAATGTGATATGGTAATTTCAAGATATTTAACTTCTAAATGTATGTGTATGTGTATGTATATATGCATGCGTGTGTGTGTGTGTGTGTGGCTGTGTGTGTGTATGCATATATATACACACACATATATATGCGCCTAGGTAGTCAAAAGGCTTTGGAATATCTCACAAACTTACACACTGTATAAATCTTAAAGAGACATATTCTTTATTACATTTTTTCAAAACATATTTGAACCTTCAAAAAAGGGCAGGGAAATAATATTACCAACTGAAAAATACAAATACTTCTTCATTTTATGGTCCCTACACTCTACACTCATAAAGGAAGGTAATACTACCATTCAGAAAGTAAAGGCATTTTTAGAAGTATCAAAAGAAGTAATTTTTTCGATGATATGAATAAAAAATTGCAAAGGTCAAATGCCAAAAATGTTGTACAAATAAATCAATAAAAGAGAGAATGGTTTTTCTTTGTTGTTTTTTCTTAGCACTGGGGTTTTACCCAGGATTTTTTCACTGGGTTACATCCCACACCCTTTTTTTAAAATCTAATTTCATTTTGAGGCAAGATCTGACTGAGTCACTAAATGGCCCATGCTCGCCAATACAAACAGAAACCTGGAACCTGACAGAAGAGCGAGGCAGAGCGAGTCACAAGAAAGGCAGATGCCTTCAATACATGATGCTGAAGCCACTGTTTCTACAGCAGGAAAACGACACAATGATACTTCACATCAATTCTGGATGGACTATAACTAGAAATGCTAAATGGAATAATTTACAAGAAAGTACTAGGGAATGTTTTTATACGAGATAGTATTTTTATTTTAGTGAAACACGGTAATTCTATTTACTTATGCGATATTATACATGTGCACATTATATAAATAACTGGGGCATTTAGTATGTCTGTATTCCAGATAACCACCTTCTTTGATGTCAGAACAGTTAAAATCCTTTCTTCTAGGTGTTTGAAATATGCACTATATCGTGATTACCTTTTGTCGTCCTGCCATGGGAAAACTCCAGAACATATTCCTAACTATAATTTCATACCTGTTGACCAATTCTGCCCAGCTCTCCACTCCTCATATTCACTGAAACTGGAGTGCATCAATTCACAAACACTAGACATAGTAACAGAAACATTGCACAGTCTCAATCATAAATGGAATCTAAAAAGCTAATCCCGTAGAAGTTGAGAGAAGAAGACTGATTACAAGAGTTGGAGGGAAAATAGAGCTTTTTCTTAAAGAGGGCACACAAAGTACAAGCGATACACGAGACTTGTCTGCACTAAAATAAAATTTTGCGTATGAAAAGCATGTCACAAAATATAGGTAAAGCACAAGCTGTGGACTAGGACCATTGCTTCCAATATTGTGTGTCAAGTGAAGTTTAGTAATAACAATTGAAAAATACAACAAAAACTTAAGTCATGGTTGATATGCACCATACACCATTCCAGGGCTTCATACACGAGCCCATTGAATTCTTAAAACAAGACTGTCCGTATTGTTATTCTTCCTATTTGACAGAGGAGGAAACTGAATTATAGAGAAATGATGCAAGGCTTCTCAGTCCAAGCAAAGCCATCAAGTGGTAGGGTTTTGAAATACAGAGAATGGCAAATCACCACACACACACACACACACACACACACACACACACACACTCAACACAATGTGTACAGAAAATACATAATTTATGAAAAAGAAATGTCGAATGGCTACTATAAAATATGAATATTTGCCCAATCTAGCCACTAGTGAGAAATATGCAAAATAAAACACAAAGATACTACTTCACCTCCACTAAAATAGGTAATATTTTAAAACTCTCTTGATCTCAATTGCAGGTAAAGAAATTTTAAAAGTTATGAACAGCTGATAATCAGGAAAATTTTAACTTTAGGAAACTTCCAGAGTAAGAGCTAGAGAGATAGTTTCAGATGTAAAACCAGGTGGTAATAAACCAAGAATTCATGGAGCAATTTGCTCTAGAAATTTAAAATGTGAAAAGCGCTATTTGTAAAAGTTTTTAAAAGATATATTTAAAATAAAAAAGTGGATCTTGATGAGAAAAGCACAAAACATTGCCATATATTGTTTATGGTTACATACATACAAGATTTTTATAAATATAATGGGAATGATAATACTATATATTAACTTCAAAGCAATAATGACTTCTAAGAAAAACAAGAATAGGGATGGAAAATTAAATTTATTTCTCAGAAATCAAATTCTAAAAAGCCTTATCACTATTTACTGTGTACATTGGGCAGAGAAAGTCATTTACATTGCTGTTGGTACTTCTCAATAGGTTCCAAATGTTTTTAATTTAAATTTGCTTTTAAAATTAATGATGATGTTAGAAAAAACAAAAACAATATTAGAAAAGAGTGAGCAGTGAGAAAAGTCTTGGTCAAGAACGGGATGTGCCATTCAGGGCATATCGGCTTAGAGGAAGATGGTATTTTTCAAAGTGTTGTGTGGGCGAAGCCCAGAGGAAAGAAACTCTCAAATATGAGAAGATAGACATGGCAAATGCTAACCCTTTAACTCAAATACAGCATCTTAGTTTCTTTCTCGTCGTTGTGAGTCAGTACTCCACATCTTCAACTTTAGGGAGGAAAGATTTATTTTAGTTCACAGTTCAGAAGACCTCAGTCCTTTCACAGATGGGTGTCTGAAAAATGGTGGGATCACATGGCAGGGCTGGAGCCACAGTGACAGAGATTTGCACAGCATGGTATAACAGAAAGACGTCTGGGAGGAAAGGTGGAACCAACACACATCCCTCCACATCAAGCCCGAAGCACTCACCCAGTCCAACCAGGCCCCACCTCCCAACCCTACACAGCATCCATAGGAACGTGAGGCCTTTGGGGGACACTGCACATCCATACCACCACATGTAACCAGTAGATATGCATATTTGTGCAGCACAGACTCACAATGCGATTTTTTTTTTTGTGCGAGGGATATACCATCTATATTTTCCCTGTTACCATAAATCCTTTCTCTGTCTTAGTTTATTTACTGAGTTTGTAAACTTTTGAAATTGTAAGTCTTGCAAAAGGACAGAATGAAAAGAAAAAAAGTGGTAGATTTGGAAGACAAGACAAGTTCCTCTTCGTTGTAAATAGTAGAGCATTTCAAAACGAGAGAGATGAGAAACTGTTGAGAATCTAAAGAAGGTGCAGTTTGGATATGAAAAATAAAATAAAATGTGAACAAATCTAATGAGAAAACCCTCAGATACACCATTAAACACCACATGATGACGTCTCTCATATGCTGCATCATTTCAAGCATCTTTCCTAGTTTGTGCCATCCACTTCTATGGTCCCCTGTCTCCTGAGAACATAACTTTCATATCTACTTCGATTTTTTCCCTCATCTCACACTCGTGATGGTTAGATCTTTCTTTAACTTCTCCACTCCCTCCGTGAACACTTCTGTTCATTTTTCTTAGAATTCTCCTGATCTGGTCTTTATCCTAACACAAACTTCTGCTTCATAAAAATATCAGCATGTGTAGATTTTTTGAAGGAGTAATAAAGTATCTGCTCATCAGATCTGGAAAGATCTCAACCATTTTTTCTTTGAACTACATCATTATTATTGCTGAACTTTAAAAACATTCAGTATTACTAAGCTTAGACACATTGCGTTGGTATTCAAATGTGGAATGAAACTGCATCTTCTACATATAAGAATAATCGACTGATTCAGTCAATTTTGTAAAATCTTTTTTTTATCAGGAAAAATGTTCAAAAATTTTCAACCCCACGAAACAGTACATGTGCTGTTTCAATTGAGCTGGCTGGCCTATCCAGTCAAATAAGTGGTTTTACTATTTTTCCCTGGTGGACTAATTATTCTATTGAACTGGAAGATTTATAGGTTTCTTAGGTATTGCATGGACAGGACAACAAAAATCAACATTTTAGTGTGTTCTTCTGTAGACAAAATTATTTCATCACTTCTTTTAACATTTACAATATTTTCATTAAGTTTCTCATCTTTGGATGGCTTTCTTTATAAAAACTAAAAATGAATATTCTAAAATATGAGACAATATTCCTTGGAATAACTGATAAAAATGGTCATTATAAGGAAGAGACATGGGAAGATGGCATGATGACATACCAAATGCTTGGTAGAAGAGATGCTAAGTTTATTCACAAAAAGTATATATTTATATCGAAATTTGTAAAAATTTCATATGCATATCCTCTTGCATGCAAAACACTGTTACATACTTTAAGGGCATCAAAGATGAAATGACAGAATTGCTACATTCACTAAATGTCTTTGTTAGGAAAGGTATGTTGGTTACAAGCACATTATACTATAGTGTCCTGGTTCAAAAAGGTTTAAAAGACAAATCAGTGTCACTTGATGTAATTATACCTTAATTATTAGTATATGTTTGTGCCTACATGTGAGTCAATGATTCCATAAATGATTCAATTATATCACTAAAGGCTTAATTCTTTCCACTTTTCACTCTGACATCCTTAACATCTAATCTACCCTAGAGTGGGTTCCTCTGTGGGTTACAAGGCGGCTGTTAGTAACAGTCAGAACTACGTGTCCTTCTGTTGATACCGTGTATACATGCATTGAATGAAAACATGAAGAAAAGAGGGAGAATTCACAGGGATAGAGAAAGAGAAGAGGAGGCTGCAAGAGGCCAAGAACATGGAAACAGAGGACTTTCTCCTCATTACAGAGTATAATTCTTTCACTTTCATTTGATGGGGACACAGTAGGAGAACCTGGAACTGTCTTGGAATAATTCTTATCTCCATCCAGATAACAAAGGATATGAATCTTTAGGGAAGGATTGAATAAAGAAAAAAAGGTGGTTCAGTTAGAAAGTAGGAATAACAATATGGATATTGGATAGACAATAGACAGTATCTTCTACATTAATGTAATTTATTTTTGCACGTAATTTATTTCTGCAAGGAGACAAGAAAAACAAATAACAACATATGGAATAATTCAGTAAGGGAACGGGGTCACTTGTCATACTTGACATCAAAGTTGCATAGCTTTGAAATTCTGGATAGTCATACCTTCAAAAATTCCCATTTTGTAAGTCCTACTTTACACCAATTTCTGAATTTCTCTGGAATTCTGATCTAATTAGATTTTCTATTTGCATACCCTCACAACTATTCATGCTTCAATTTTTTTCTGATTCATAGCTATTTTCATAAAAACAAAGGTCTCGATCACTGTAGAGAAATTAGTCTTATATATAGCAAAGAGAGAATAATATAGGCATATTGAAATGTGGGTGTCAAGCAGCGAGTTAGAATTACACATCAGTCACGTGACCCCAACCCTCCACATCAGCTTGTCTGTGTGCTCAACTTCAATATGTGCCTCTCTGCAAAGTCTGAATTAAAGAATGTCATGAATTATCAGGGTCATCTGCAAACAGTCAATCCTGGTTATATTAAATCCACAAATGCCAAGTATCTCCAATGCAAACATAAGCTATTAATAAATTTTATGAAATATGTATGAATCAAGTGTTATAGGCATATGAAAGAGAAAAATCTCTTTCTAAGATTCTCTAAAAATACTCATACAAGTAGATATGCACAGTGGATGCAGAAGGCTTACATCTTCTTGGGTGATGATTTGATATGGATGACTAAAAAAAGTCTCCATCTCTATCACATTTACATTAAGTTGAGAAAAAGGAATGATTCTTGATCCAAGGAACCACTCTGTAAAGTGAGAAAGCGGGAACATTCTACAGCCGTTGCCTTGGCAGATGCAGTTACCTGTGCTTTTAAAGGATCTTTGAAAGTGTAAAGAAACCATTTTCAAGAAGAAGAAAGGAAGATCAAATAGATCATTTTGTACAACAATCAAATGCTTTGCAGTACACAGGATTGTGCGCCCAAGACGCTGTACATCCATAATTTTGAAAGGACTGGAAAGGAAAAGAGAAGGACCAGAGTCCTCTCACTTCTCTCCATGGTGCTGAATTCCAGTATCCAGGGAACAGATTATACAGCCTCGATCCATGATTCTTTTCCTTTTGAGAGCAACTAACTTGACACAGTGATCAAAATGTGCGAATAAGATGTCAAATCATGTATTTAAACAGTTACTTCTAGACAAATGCCAGATTAAGGCATGTAGAAAAATAATCACCAAAGAACTACTTATTTTAAAGTCACACTGAGTTTTGCCTCACATATGGGGCTTTATAACTTTGCAGTAACAAATTAACTTATAATTAACCAGGAGATTTGGCTGGCTATGTATGAAGGCACACAGATGTCTCCGGCTTCATAATAATTCGGGAGGGAGGTTGTAATAAAAATATGTTCAGCTGTTAGCCCGAAACATTTAGAAATGGAAGTTGCCAAAGCTGAGCCGGCTGTAAATCCTTAGGCTATGACTTCAAAATTTATACTAAATATTTCTCCACACCGTCTAGAACTTGTTACTTTATCTCACTGATAGTCAAAACATATAAAACTACTTAGATATGCTACATTTTTATTTAAAAACCTGAATTTAGAACAAATGATTACTAAAATACCCACGTGTTTGAGTTAATGAGTTGATGCATAAGCATCTTCCAAAGTCTGTGTTGTACCATAATTTTTAGTTAAATTACTTAACTTCTCTGAAATAATCAGTGTTAGTGACGTGAGTCAGAAGCAGAAGGTGGAACATCGAATGGTCTCTATGATATGAGAGACCCAGATCACAATTATCTCACAGAAATTAAAGTGAAAAATAAATGGAATGGAGGGGGCTGGGGGGGGTCGGGGTAGGGTCAAAAGGCGAGCAGGGAAGGTCTTATTACCTTGCCAAGATATGCACAAAATGCTCAAGATCAAGGTAAACCTTAAATTTCTTATACATATCAATAAAATGGAAAAAAAAAATACTTGAGGTCTTCTCTGGAAACCATGTCTTTGGCCCTTATGGGGCCTATAGTTTGCAAAACTGTGGATAAAAATGATGCTTCATAAAGCTGTTGTGAAATGTGTGTGAACAATTCACCCATCCCTATGGTTATGATATAAAATTTGTTCCAATCGGGTTTTCTTCCTCTGGTTAAAAAATCAAGCGTCATCTATTCAAATTTAGTTAAGCAAAAGCTCACCTATGCATTGGTATTACTAGATTCAGAGTTAAAGGGGGAAAATAGGTGAACTGAGAGAAGCAGGAGACCAGAGGGTAGCAGGTGCTTTTCCTGTACAATGACTACAGTCTGTGTTGTCTCTCTTGTCCCTAAGGTAGAAGCAATACTTTAAAAAGAAAATGAAAAGTGGTAACATTGGCCTAAACAAGTTTTTTTTTTTTTGAAACATAACTTACAGCTGGAGCCCCATGACCTCTTCTCTGCTCCTAAATACACTACAGGTAGCCTTAGGTCTCCTTGTGTCAGAACAGCATGAGCAGACAGCTTTGCTGCCATTTAAAACGTCTTAATTTTTTGAGTAGTACTGGGATCCCAGTGGAAGGAAATGCCCTCTGAGTGGGGTATTTCTCGGTATAAACAGAGACACATCACATCTCTGGAAACAGAACTTCCCAAATCCAAAGTTGCTGATAATAACGCTGCCAGCTAGCATGGCTCAGGTGCACAGGGTCAGGCTCCACGCCACCATTCTGTGGACTCACTGGTGCCCCCTGCATTCTCACAGAAGCCCACTTCTGAGTGATGTGAGCGAGGGACACCTGCGACCTCTGGATGAAGGCTCCCACGAAAGCAGATCCAAGGACTCTCTCCCCAAACCAGAAAGATGTTAGATAGAACTATATGCCGAGATTCTTTTGATTTTTTAGACCAATTTCAAATAGATTTGTACATAGCAGAATTCACTGACTCATGTACCTGAATGATAGAGAGATCAATCTGTCTCTAGAGAAGGCTGGATCTGTGCGTATTTTCAGAAATACCTCTTCGTGTGCGTGCGTGTGTTTGCATGTATGTGTGTTGAAAGAAACAGAGAAATGTAATTGATATGCCTATATCTAACAGAGAAAGTTTAATGAATTTTGCTAAATGAGTACAACAATCTACCAAACACATCCATCAAGATAGTGCACATTTCCAATTGCAAAATTTCTCCTATGCGTTCCTCTTACAAATCCTTTTTAAATTGTGTTGACCTAACAGAGCAAATTTCAAGACAGTTCAAATGCAGTTTATACTCCCCCTAATGGATGTCTTTTCATAGACCAAACATTTAAATGCTATTTTCAGTATTTAATTAACCAACATTAATTGGTTTATTAATATATCTCACCCAAGTGCATGTATGGCTTACAATCTAATTGAACAGTTAACAGTTTTGCATGTTTACCAGTAAGATAAGATTAATAAAAGTGGCATTTTGGTATTTAAGACTTTGATATTTTAAGACGTTAGCAGCGGTTTGCATTTTCTAAAACTGGTCTAGGTACTTTACTGAAGATTAATTGGCTATCAGTTTTATGTAAATAGGATATCTCAGATTCCTTTGCATATTCATTTATAAATTAAAACAATGCTTTCTACCAGTGAGCTCTGTAAAGGGGAAATAGACCTTGACTAGACATAATGAGGCACTGGTGTTCACCATAATGGTAATTTACTATTACTGTTTAAAGAGCCATTGCTTCTCATTTACTCTGTTAAGTGACAATAAGTGTGGCTAACATAAATCCAAATTAATACTCCTGGGTCACCTTAGTGATTGTAGGAAGCATGCCATAGCATTATTTGAAACAACTGCAATTTTTTGGTCCTGTTGTGCAATAGCCGAATCACTCATGTGGTATTTCATTTAATATATCCTGTGATACTTAAGGTGCACATCCTGAGAAAGTGGGAACTTAGGGTCATGTGTGGCTACATGGTACGGGGGTGTGTCCTCCTCCTAAGAATGAGACTCCAGGGGATGGAGAAACAGTACCATATAAACTAGGTACAATGGTATTTGCCTGTAATCCCAGAACTTCTTGGAGGCTGAGACCAGAAGATTATTGGGAGTTTTAGGCCAGACTGGGCTACGTGGAATTTCACAACCAGCTATACTGCAGAATGAGACTCTGTTTCAAAAAAAAAAAAAAAAAACTATACTTCAGGTGACTCATTCATGGGCTCAGACTGGCTCTAAGTATTAAAATGTCTCAGTACAAGGCAACTCTATGGCCCCTGTGAATAATAAACTGTAACTATATGAAAATACATTAACATCTTTTTTACCCAAATACAGTGATAAAGGGAAACATCAATAATAATGTAGGATTCTTTCAGTACAAGACAGTGTATCTACATAATACTACTGCCAGAAGGTGAGTTTTAGAAAACTATAACCATAAAAAAATAGAAACTTAAAAATTTTGATGCGAAGGATCTTCAAATAGTGTCACCTCTGCTTTAATAGATTTTATAGCATGTTGATATAGGAGTGTCTGAGTCCATGAGACTTTATTTTCCTAACCTTCAACCAAAACACTTGTTTTTACCCAATGCATTATTATTTGAAACTCTGCTGAGAGAAAGGTCACTGGAGTAGGCCATACATCATAAAACCAGTGTCCAAATCCAATTTGTTCATGCTGGTGGTCTCAGAACTATATTCAGATACAGGCATAATAAACTTGATTGGCTGGGATTTTTAACTCATAGATCAGAGGTAAAATTTAAAAATCAGGGTGGCAAAAGAATAATAGTAAACACATACTATATTGGAAGTGATCAATGATACAGCATTTCTGCCTTGATAACGCTGTTATACTGCCATAAGGATACACAGATTGCCAGTGGAATAAAACTTAGAATTTAAAAACAGTGTTATTTTCAACAGGATACAAAGTCCATTTAATGGGGAAAGATCAGATTCTTCAAAACAGGACAAACATAGTTTCATATATAAAAAGAAAGCAGTGAGATCTCTATCTCACTTCATACATCAAAATCAACTCAAAATTACTGATCCTAAATATAACAGCTAAAATCCTTAGAAATTACATATTGATAACCTTGGATTGGTTAGTAGGTATTTACATATGACACAAAAATCTTAAGAGAAAAAACTTCCCCTCATCAAAATTAAAAATTTGTATAACCAAGGACATTATCAAGAAAGTGAAAAGATAATCTACAAATTGGAAGAAAACAGGTGTTCATCACATACAAAGAATTTTTAACAACTCCGTTAGAAAAAGACAATTTGATTGAAAACTGAGTAGAGGTCTTGAAAAGATGTACTCAGAAAAGATGACTCTAATGATCAGCAACTACTCAGAAATATGTTCAACATCATTACAGTCACCAATGTAACACAAATCAAAATCATCACTGTGATTTTGACCACTCAATAGAATTACAATGTCTACACAGAAAGGTAAAAGCAAGTGCTGATGAGGATAGAGAGAGGCTGGAACCCTTGAACACTGCCAGCAAGAATGAGATGTAATGAAATGAAATTATGCCACTGCTGTGGAAAATCGTTAAGTGGTAGCAAAGTAAAACTAGAACATGATCCAGATGTTTCACTCTTGGGTAAATGCTTCAAAGAATGAAAATGAAAACAATGACACATACAGACATTCACAGGGGCACAATTCATAATAAAAAACAAACAAACAAAAAAAAAAAACAGCTGAATTGTCCATCAACAGAGGAGTAGCTAAACTAAGTATAGAATATACACACAATATGAAGATGATTGAGACTTAAGAATGATACGTTGGTATGTGCTCCAATACACATCAAACTGGAAGGGAAGCTAAGTGAAGTACACATGACACCAGAGAGTAAATATCGCAAAATCCACCCGCGTAAGATACCTAGCATGCACACTCATAGAGATATCATGAATAAAAGATTAGTGGATTGCGTTTGAGGTAGTAGGTAATTATTGTTTAATATGTAGAGAGCTTCGATTTGGAGTAACGGAAAGTTTTGGACACAATGAAGAAGGTTTGCAACACTCCGCATGTAGTTCATGCCAATGAAGTTTACACTTAAAAGTGGAAAATGTGATTCCAACTT
Organism: Ctenodactylus gundi; assembly: GCA_004027205.1. NCBI lineage: Eukaryota > Metazoa > Chordata > Mammalia > Rodentia > Ctenodactylidae > Ctenodactylus > Ctenodactylus gundi. The sequence continues at coordinate 320,037 of PVKB01000082.1, read as the reverse complement.
CACCACCTCCTCCTCAACACTTCACAAACTGCTAGTAAGAATACAACATGGTACAGGCGCCATGGTAAACCTTATGACCATTCTGTTAATAATAATAATAATAATAAATTAAAACTAGAACTACCATAGAATCTGTCAAGTCCATCTGAGTACATGTAAAGAAGTGAAATAAAAATATTAAAGAGATACGAGCACTCCTGTTTGGATTTTAGCAGGATTCAGAGTAGCAAAGATATGAGACACTCTAAATGCCCTTTAGTATATGAACAGATAAGGTAAAGGTGATTTTAACAATGGAATTTATTCAACCTTAAGAAAGGAAATTGTGCAATATGTAAAAATATGGATGAATTTTACAGACATCTTTCTAAGTAAAGTCACCCAGGTACAGAAAGCAAACTCTGCATTGTTCTGCTTTTACTGGGAACCCAGAATATTCTAATACAATTAAAAGATAAAGTAGTAGTTATCAAAAATAGGAGAAGGAGAAGAAGAATTGCTCATCAATTGGCATAAAGTTTCAACCAGGTGTAATGTATAAGTTCTAAATATGTTGCAAGACTTTGTACCTACAGTCAAAAGTACTGTACTGTGCATGTATGATTTTAAGGTTGTAGATCTCATTTTAAGTGTTCTTACCATGAAACCATATTTTACAAAAATCCTTTAAATGGCACATGTTAGTTCATGTGTTTTACCACAACTTTATGAAAAGCAACTACTAAACTATGAAAATATGGGATTCCATAAAAAATGTTGGAAAGTGTTAATTATGTATGATGTAGCAATTATTTACATGTGATTCACCAATGGGTAACCAAGCAGCCAGAATGGTAGCTACAGACACCAAATCCAGAAGTATTGGCTTATTGAGTTAAATTACTACCTCAAATCAGTTTAAAATCAGTCTCCCTGATGAATGAGTTCGAAAGAACTTAGTATGCTCATTACAGTGTCACCCTATCAAAGCACAGATTGGTGGATAAAAAGAAATATTTTACAAGTGAGAACTATAAAGCCAGGAGAGTTGAAAAGACATGTCAAGGCTCTCTACATGCTCCCTGCGGTGATGTGGCAGTCTTCTCCAGGCCCAGTTACTGCCTCTGATCCTTCCACCGCATACGGAATAACCGGGAACACTGGAGATTCAGTGTGAAAAAAAATGAAGCAAATGTAACTTGCTTTACAATTAAAAGTCAGACATTGGCACCGATGCAGCTCAGAGATCGTGAAGGTGTCCTAGATCCTCACTTCCTCCTTCTTGTGCCGCCTTCCCTGACCTTCAGGAAAGGCAGAACTGGAATACAGAGCAGACAGACAGAACACTGAGATACCTGCTTGTAGAGATTTTCCCACACAGAAGAGAAAAAATACAGGTGACAATGAGCATGACTCTAAACCAAATAGCACTCAATGACTGAGATCGAAGACTCAGTGCTCAAACCTTCATGCTACTGAGGATCATGCATTAGCTCACTGAGCTTCACATGTAATGTGGATGAATAACGAGCAGGAGCGCCTCATCTGTCCCCGGGGTAAGAAGGAAGTTCCATCATGGAAGGGACTGGAGCCCATTCTTTATTCTGGTTCAGCTGTGGTCTTCAAACATGAGTGTTTGGATTATTTTTCCCATATATCAGCCTATGACTAAGAAATACATGAGTTTACATTACTGCTAAATAAAGTGATAGGCCAAAAGTAATCTAACATCAAACAGAGAAGCAATGGCACATCCAATTCTGCCCTAGTCGCCTCATCACCTGGAACCATGTAATTACAATCTATCTCAGTCACTTTTTTGTTGCTGAGACACGCCACCTGCCACCTACAACATAAAGGAGGAAAGGTTTATTTCAGCTAACAGTTCAGAGGTTCCAGTTCATTCACACATAGCTGGCTGGCACTGGCAAAGGGCCTGGGCATTGTCCTGGTGAACCACACTGTTCACTGCATGATGGTGTGCAGCCAAGAGAGGCTGGGATGGAGTTAGGGGCAAGGGTCTACCTCAGCAGCCACATACATTGTCAGCGACCAGCCTTTCCCTCTTAATAATCCCATGGGAAATCCTCAGGCTAGTCCATCTGATCCAATTAACTCCTCAACCCAATAATCTTCCAAAGGATTTTGGGGGGACATTCTGTAACGAAACTACACAACAATCAATAGCTTTCAAAATTTATCCTGGAAAATATAAAATGTAACTCAACTATATACATACAAAAATACACTTGTGACCTTTCCTGTATGTTTCAGAAATCAATAAAAATATTCTGCCTCACCTTTCCCTACTTTGTCCTTTAATCTGTATTCAACAGAATGTTTCCTTCTAAGTAACTTTTAGTATTTTCTTGAAATATATACCAGAGTACAAAAACTTGATTATTTTATGTTCTAATTTACAAGTCAAGTTGTAAATATTTTACTAATCTTACATAAGGACACGGATAAAAGATTATAACTTTTAGTAGGTAAAACACAGATAACTTGGTGACTAGTGGTTTATGTAATTAGAGTCCAGGGTTTTATCTGCAGGGAGAGGAGTCAACAGATAGTCTCGGGTTTTCTCCAATCTCCACTCCAAAAACTTAGTGGTGAAAGAAGTTTAAATATTTACTTTAAACCACTGTTATAAACATCGTTCTGGGATTCTTATTAAGGTGATCAGGAAAATAGAGTACATAAGCTAGCTATACCTGAGCCATATGTGTACCCTTAGATCCTGGGTTCAAAATCACCTAAAACATGAGAATTCGAAGTGGGAGAAGCTGCCAATGATTTCAGATGGTTGCTTTCAGAGGGCCAAATGCTGAGCAGACAGGAAAAAAATCTCAACTCTTAGGCCAACTTGCCTTTTCTTTTTCTTTTTTTCTAAGTCATGGAAAACTACTCAGAGCTCTTATTTCCATTCCTCACAGTGACTGAAAACCCCAGAGTAATACAGTTCTCTGCACTGGTGCCTCTCCATCTGTGGCATCAGGATTTTCAGTTACCTGGCTTGTAGGCACATTATTTATGCTTAATGCTACTAAAATGCTCAGGGCAGGAAACATGCTATATAAATGCAAAGTATCAATAAAAATTGTACAGAACGAGGCACGTTATTCCCCAGCTTAGAGAAGGAACAGCACATCTGCACATATACATCAAGTCCTCTAAAAGAAATGTTAACTTTGTTTCCTTCCTCACTACATAATTTAAAAATTGGCTTCACCCACAACCCATATTTTAGGGGTTATACATTATCTTGGAACGTCTGCACTTCAATCGCTTGACTTTCTAAAGGTTATCATAATGCAACCTTTTTCTTTTCAGCGGAGACGCTTCTAACGGGTGGCAGAGAGTTTGTTAGAATTCCAGTACAGTGACAGAATTCTCTTTGCCCTCACTCTCAGACCTGAGAAAAATTGATTTTTTTCAAGGGCCTCTGATAAAGGATTACTGTCTTTTCTTCTTCTTCTTCTTCTTAAGAAATAAAGAGAAGTGGTTTAGGTTAAAGGTATAAATTCTCCCATTTAGCCAAAGAAACAAAGGCCGGATCTTAACAGTAGAGATGAAAGATGCATCAAAACCCAGCACCACGTGAACTCCTCCAGGATGCATGGAAGGAACCTCGCCTGACGGCTGGTCAACGAGACAGTAAAGGTTAGGAGAATTATTAATACACACACAGAGGAGCAAAGAACACTGTCAAAGGCAAAAGAGCAGAATCCATTGTGATGATCTCTTTCATACACCTTAACATAAATGTAATATTGTGTGTTACTTATTTCAACTGTTATTACAGGTTGGCGACCAAGTCAAACATACATTTCCTTCGTCCCTCCCTCCCTTCCTTCCTTCCTTCTTTTTCCTTTCTTTTTTGAGACAGTGTCTTCCTCTGTAGCCCAGGCTGACCCTGAAGTCATTGGCATAGCCCAGGCTAGCCTTGGACTCAGGAAAATCTGCCTGCCTCAGCCTCCTGAGAGCTACAAATACAGGTGTGAGCTGCCACCACACCCAGCTTTATGCGCTGCTGGGGAATCAGACTCAAGGCCTTGTACTAGCAAGGCAAGATCTTTAACCACTGTGCCATTATTCAAGCTCCCCCAAAAACTTCAATTAGTGACCTAAATGCAGGTTGTGGTCGGGGTTTTGAATTTTTGTTCCCACTCTTATCTTTTGATCTTCAGTGATAAAAGCTAATGTTGGACTAAGCATTAGGGAACAGGGGAGACAGAGAATTGTTGCTAAGTGAAAGGTAGCACTCAAGAACAGTGCTGTACAAAGAAGAAGGTTACAAAGCAGCATGTAAGCAAAACATTAATTTACTTTTAGAATGGATACATTAGAAGAGACACCATGTGCTGGTCCCTATGAGCGAGGCCCTGTTGTGAGTCCTGCACATCATTAAATGATTTAATTCTCATGCTACTGGGGGACACTTGCTACCATCTGACAATGAGAAGAATGAGGCAGAGACAGAGGTTAAGGCAATTTCCCATGGCCACTGAGATGGGGAGATGTTAAGTGGAGGGATATATGAGAAAATCAATCCGTAATTGTGTGAATCAAAAACTTAATACTGCTCATCTCTAAATAAGTAAATCACTTAACATTTTGATTTAAAGAGCAGCACAACTCATAACAGCTAAATCTGGGAAGCAACACATGTTCATCAAGAGATAACTGTATAAAGAAAATCTGGTACATATACTCAGTGAAGTATTACTCTGCCATCAAAAAAGATAAATTTGACTCATTTGTAGGAAAATAGAGGTATCTTGAAACCATTGTGCCCAGCAAAATAAATTTTAAAAAGGATAAATATTGAATTGTTTCTCTAATATGAGAAATCCAAAGTATAAAAAAAGACAAAAATACATGAATGGTGATAGTTAAGAGAAAGACTATATACAGAGGAGAAGAAGATATGGGGAAAGGAGAGTGAGAGTGGGCAAATGAAAAAAATGATGAAGATAGGATATGCATATGAAGCAATTGCGCAAGCTTAATTACTGGCAATGCAAATACCTACTGTATAAAGAACTGGGAAGAAAAGAAAATATTTCTCATAGAAAAATGCATATCCTTATAACGAAGAAATAGGTATCAAATGCTACTGCCATTCTGGGGAAATTATTTCATCTTCTAAACATAGCTTCACCCAATTTGATGATTCAGTCATCCCATTAAACACCTTCATCTGTGCGATGCATAGTCAGCCTCTCCCCAAACAGTTCCAAATGGATGAAACTTAGCTCCCTTTCTCAGAGAAGGAAGCACCACACGCCCAGCCATCTCAGAGAGAAATCTGGGTGGCACCGCAGCCTCCTCGTGCCATTCTGCCTGGTCTGACCAGCAGACAAGCACGCTGTGTCTATTTTGCTACCCACTTGCATATTAGGTCAATGCCTGCCTCTCGGCTGTTTCTCAAAAAAATACCTTTACCAACTTAGTTAATAACTCTCAGCATATCATCAGCATTGTTACAATAGCTTCCTGATTCATCCAACCTCCTTGTCCACTCTACTCATTCTTCTCAGTCCTTTCCTCTGTCAAGTCCTCCCTCTTGCCTATAACACCATCTTTGTGAAAATACCGTTGCATCAAGATTCGTCCTAAAAATTTTTCATTTTTACTTTCCATAATGAGGAAGATGTCACGAGACAAGACACACAGCAGAAATGAGACTGCTGCCACAATAATGTAGCTGGGTCCTACACTTACTCCTTTCGTATAGACAAAAGTATTCTAAGATAACAAAAAGCTAGAAGACATACAGTAACATAGGCCATTGCTATGAACATCTAGATTAGATGTTCTTCACAATAGCGCGTGTATCAGCTAGACGCGCAGCTGTTTTATACTAGCATCACCACAACATGTAAATAACATGTTATGCTACAATGTTAATACAGCTGGGACATCACCAGGTGATAGGAAATTTCCATCTCTGTTATAATTAAAGGGGTCCCCTCTCTTAAGTGCAGACAATCGTTTGCTGAAACTTCAGTAAGCAGCACCTGGCTGCACTGAGGTTGCCCATCTCCAGAAATTCAAGTATTTCATTCTGCCTGTCTAAAATGCCTTCTGCAATACTTAAGTCTTTCTACCTACCATTAAACTTTAAGACTGAGCCTAGAACCCATTCATAATTCACTGAGTATTTATTCAACCATTTTCTGTTCATCAAGAAATTTGCCAGTGCTAGTGACCTAAGAGTCAACCCAGTCAGACCTTACACCTGACAAAGGTGCCCCACTCTTCATTATAAGGCTCTTTTCTGTTTGTGTAATTTTGTAATAAGTCAAAAATAAACCTGAAATAAACATTAAGATAAAAACTTAAATAACTTAATACTGTGAACTCAAAATTTAACATAGAATCACATAATTTGATTCATGAGATACAGAGGTATCCAGGACATCTCAGGAAGGACTCCCTGGACAGAGCAGGTAAGATGAAAATGAATTACTGTCCCCTAACAAAGCCAGTAGAAAAATAGCTTGTGTGTATTCCTGCAACTCACATTCCTCAGGAAAAAATGCTCCCAGCCAGCTAGTTTCAAGGGAAAAAGAAAAAGTTGAAGACACAGGAAATAAGGAAATTCTCAGTCCCTTCCACTGATATGCTTCATCATTTTTATCTGCAAAAGAGGGATAATAAAGACACCTAAATCACAAATATGTACGAATATTAAATTGATATACATGTGAAGTGCTTAGGAAAGTGCTGGATACCTGGTAAAGTTTTGTCTGTACCATCTTACGCCACGACTATCTCTAACTTTCTTCTGCCTTAGTCTTTTCATGTGCGCTCACCAAAAATGCCCAGAGAGGAATCGCGGAGAGCTTGGAAGGTTGCTGAGCTCAGAGATTCTCTTCTCAGTAATTCTAAGAAGAGGCTTCTAAGGGAAAACAAGTAGAGTGGCTTGATGTCCGTGTCCCCCAGGTTTTCCCAGCACAGCATGCACAGGAGAGCATAAATATTAAACCTACCTTCAACTCACAAAGCCGTATGTACCTTCATGAACATATACTTGATAGGAGTAGAATTTTAAGAAATGGATCCGGAAATGATATAACATCAAGGAGCCTCAGTTTTCATAATATTTTAACACAATCTAGCCCATATTAATAATAAAAATGAAATTTGATAAATTATTTTCCATAATTTGATTGAACACTGCAGAACTAGAAACTCATGGCAAATTGAGACTATTCAAATGAGTTTAAACTTGCTCTAATAAATAAGGAGCCAAAGTCCCTTCTCTTGCCATGAGCCTTAAACACAATCAGGTATTCATATTCTAGAAATAGAAATATACTCATGTCCTTTTAAAAGGTGGTTGACTTAAACAGACAAAATAATCAACTTCAGTATATGCACAGACATGTTTCTGGCTTCCTTTTTGAAAAACTGGTTATTTTGAGTTAATTCCAGTATGTAGGAATAAATATGTCCAGGGCCCAGGCAGAAAAATTGCAGCCAGATGGGCACATGAGTCCATCTGAGTTCTGCAATTTGCATTCCAGCAATCCCCAAATGGGCTGGCTCTTCAGTTCACGTGAAGATACTGCTCAGATGTTCATCCTGAAGGAGGTGCCACTGATTATTGGGAGCCTTAATCTCAATTATTTTGATGATAAATGATAGGATAAAATCTGAAGAGCAGCTGGGTTGAGGAAAGATTCCGCGAGCAGTGAGAGGCAGAGTGAGAGGGGGAAATCTCCCCACTGCAAAGAGCGAAGACCATGCAATCGGCCCCTAAGGAAGCTCAGACCCCTTTATCTCTGACCTTTCGCCAACCTTGTCTCCAAGAGTTCTGCTACTCTCACAGCTGTGGGTAAGTGACAAGATGACCACAGATATCATGAGCAAAACTGCACCCCACATTCCAAAACACAGACTTTCCCAAGCCTTTTACCCTAACTCCACTGGCAATAAGACAAATAATCTCTATGCACACATATGAATATAAAAGTATGTGAGTACATATGTTTGAAGTATTTATATTGAGAAGTCCTGTGCAACAATGAAAAAAAAATAGTTTCTTTCTGATACATATCTGGGTTACTTTCCCATTGCCTGATTAAACAAGCACGAAAGTAGTGAACAGTATGCTTAAGTGGCTTCCAATAGAAATCAGGGTAGGGTGAAAGTTAATCGTTCAATTGCCCTAAAGAGAAATATGTCATTGGCTCTAATTTATAGAGCCATTTCCACAAGAAAGCATGGACTGCAGTAACCCAAAAGGCACTCCTTTTACTTGTGGAATATGCAAAACCTACCACTCTGCTTACTTACTTCAAGCCTCACAGATCTACCGGGCTTTGATGAAAGAGACCCAGGATTCTTCAGAGCCTTAACAATTGTGAAGAATGGCAAAGGGCTGGATCCTGAACCCTGCGCTACCAGCTCATCTATCTTGGGTTCCTTTACATTTCTGAACTCCTCCAATGGGTCAAGTTTACCTTGAAGCCTCACACGCACACTTCTCACTGTGTGCCTACTCTTACTGCTTGATTTTACCTTCTCGATGTTTGTGTATCCAACTTTCTTTTGGCCTTATAGCAACCATCAATGACTTCCTTCAGAAGCCGTCTCTTCCTCTCCTGCAGAATTTAGGACCCTATTATTGTTAGCCAACAATACTTTTCTGTTATAAATCCCATTACAAATGCCATCATCCTTATAATTATAAGTTCTTAAATCATTTCTGTGATTATGAATTTAAGGTATGCTTTCCCAGCTGGAGTTTTCGGTTACAAATAAATCTACTCCAGCTGCTGGTCAGCTAGAACTCGTGAACACATCTTTGCTGAATAGATGTGCAAACAATGACTGGCCGACCTGATAAGCAGTGTTAGGGGCTGGGGCATGCAACGGTCGCGCTGTTAGACACTGGGCACATAGATGTGTCTGAGACTTATTCCAAGACTGAGGGGCCAGGAAAAACTTAAGACAAAGGTGAATTATGAATTCTTGCAATTTTGTCTTCAGTGATCTTTAAAGCAAAACAAAAGAAAGCAAGAAGACAATGGGGTATCCTACAGGGAATTTCACTGTTTTAGATAGATAGATAGATAGATAGATAGATAGATAGATAGATAGATAGACAGACACACACATATATATCAGTATGGTCTTTGTATTACAGTGTGTACAATAATTTGAATATCTTTATTCTTCCTAATTCTATTAACAAGTGTCCAAAGTAAATGCCCTCAGTAACAAGACGACAATTTTCTTTTCCTAATGTAAGATTCTGTTATGTATTAAAGTACCATAAGGTAAAGCTAATTCAGTGCTTGTTAAAACATAACATGGTCTTAAAAATTGTGAAAAAGGAGCAAGAAGATTGGCAAAATGGGAAAGTGCCTCCCCTAGCTTTCATAAAATGATTAAAATGCTATATAGAACAGCTGTTCAACATACTCAAAAGGGAAAGACCAAATCACGACTCCCAAAAGATGCTCATGAAGAATCAACACTGGTAGTTCAAGCAGCTTCTTTACGTGGTTTCCATTCTTATATCTGGCCATACCTCTTTTCTAAGGAGAAATTTCCTATGTTTAATTTACAAGACAAAAGTAGAATCATAAACAGATTTTAAAAATCATATGCCATATGTATATGAACCTGAAGACAAAGCACAACAGGAAGGTCTGACACTGCAGCCCACCAAATTCAATGTTTCACTCAATGGATGATAATGGAATCTTTTTAAAAGTTGCTTTACCTGTGTTTTTCATAACAAGGTGATGTTTATGAAATTAACAGAATTCATTATCGCTTATTGCTGCTTTTTAAACATGAACCTGGTAACATGCTCATTTATAAAAATGATTTCAGCCATTTAATTATTATTAAGCCATGCCAGAACTAAAATGAGTTTTCTCACTGTGGGATCAGGTGAAGCACATTGCTTCGAGCTTGGCATCTAATGGTGGACATAATCCTTTTTCAGCTGCCACCTGGTGTAGTGTTGGACCAGGAGTGTGTGCATGAGCCCGGGCTAAACTGAAGGACATTCTTCCATCAGGAAGGTGATGTGCCTTTTTAATTAAATTAAAACATAACTTAATACTGTTTCCTAGTCTCCCTACTGTTTGTGTCCTAGCCAATAGTTCTTCCTGGAATGAGTGTATGGAGTGATACATTGGTCAAAAAAGACTATTTTTTCCCACAGATCCACTTTATTCTCACTATTGCCTTAATTAAAGTTTATATTATTTTAAATTCCGGACTATTACTATTGCTAGGAGTTGGTCTCAAGACTTTTGGAATCTTCTTGAAACCAATCTATGCATTTCCATTTCCCAAATGCTATCCTGCCTCTGCATAAATCCTCTAGGGTTGTATTTAAATACCCAAGTGCAGCAGGGAAAGCATTTCGGGAACCGCTCTTCTTACGCCATAGCGCACATGGAAGTCGCAGAAGGAAGAATGCTGCATGTGCCCAACAGGTTTCTAAAAGAACTTATATAGAATAAATTGATTAAAAATACCTTGCTCAAAATGTATACCCAAACTCCTCAGATGAAAAATCATTTCCAAATTGGAACCCTACTAAGTTAGAAAGATAATCTAAAGATGGTTATATTGTGAATCCCATTTTTTCCTGCAAAGAGACCAGGGATTAGTCAACTTAATCTTTGTCAAACCAGTTCTCCTCCTTTCTGGTTACTGTCTTCATTTACCACTCTACTCGAGAATCTGACAGCTTCACGTACTTAATCTTCATACCACTGTTATCTACAAGAGTCAACTTAAAGGGAGTCAGCTGGCCAGCTGCCTGAAACATCAGTATCCAGAGTACATGACAGCATCTCCAGAGTAAAGGATGAATACAGTGCTGGTTAACTCAGCTTCGCATGGGAGACTACTAACATAATTGGGGAAAGTAGGCAACATGCTCAAGCGGAAATTGGAAAAACACGTCTCCCAGCGCTAAACTTGTTCAGTTATCTCACAAAAAATAATCGCAAATTGCACAGTGCAATTACCTACAGCTCCATCAGCCCCAAGACAGTGCAGGTGACACTCAGTTGATAGGCTAGTAAGATATGGCTAAACATTTTTTAATCTAAAAGTGAGTAATTTAGTTCATTAAGTTACAGCCCTTGGAATATAAATAGGTAGTTTCAATTAAACATAAAGAGAAATAAGAACAAGAATGGTGGGGCAGAGGAAATGATCGGTCCATCCGAAAGCAAGAAAAGTCAAATTTGGGGCTATATTTTAAAAGTGTTACACATATACTCTATGTAAGACATTGCTTTTCTTTGTGACCGAAGCTGAGGGATGCTAGTTAGTAATGGAGAATGGAGAGAGAGAGAGAGGGATACACCCACCCACCCACCCCCTCTCACACACATACACACACATGCACACACACAGAAACACCAACACACAAAAACAGAAGAGAAAAAGAAAATGAATTTTAAAAATTGATCAGAAAAATGCATTCTATTAACATAATAGACAATTATTTTGATCTCTACTTTTAAAAAGATTAGACAAGCAATTGAGAAATATCAAATTGAAGGGGCACCTCCAAACACTTAGCTGTGACATCCATTCATCAGTGTCCAGCCTAGAGTCTGATGCAAGCTGCTCATATTTCCACTTCACTCTTAGCAAAACAGAATCAGAGAGGTTCACATATTTAAGGAATTACTTTCAAGGAATAGCTTCATCAGAATCCTAAAATGTGATTTTTATCGCAAATATGTCATAGCCCCAAATTGTTGAAAACTGCCATCTTCCTTAAATCCTCTACTTTTATTTATTTTTAAGTTATGACAAGAGCTAATAGATGGAATGAACCACAGGTGGGTAAGAAAAACACTCAATAGCAGAATCAAGGGCCTAAAAATTTCAATAAGCTGATATACGAAGTAGAACTTTGAATACTCAATGTATAGTAGTGGAAATAGGTGTGAAGCCCTACATTTGGGCTTCAGAAGGAGACACAGAAAAAATACACAATGGAGAAAGCACAAGTAAGCAATGCACTTAGAACGAAACGAAAAAGGAGGGCTTTCATGCAATACGACTGGCAAAGTGAAAGACGGCAATACAAAAATAAATAATCTCATTAAAAATCTGATGGAGAACACCTGTAACTACTTTTACCTGAAAATGCACAATACAAATCTAATTTTGGATTCAATTCTAGTCTATGGATCCCTAAAGACCCTATATAGATTCATAAACTAGCCAGAGAGCTCATATTTAACAACACATTAGCAGAATGAACTTTTTTAAAACATGCATAGAATCACAATAGTGAATACATAACTACCCCCAAGGTGAAAATGGGGACATTACTGTAACATTATCCCTATATGCCTTAAAATTTCCAAATGCAGCTAAGGAATAAAACTATGCATCAGTACCTTATATGGTAGTGATATGGTTAGGATGAGATCAATTTTAATGTGAGAGTCACCTACATTTGGTAAGTCTTTTCTCAATTTTAAATTATCATGGTGAAGATAACTTGAAAAGGGAAGAGGGGTAGAGTACACCTCTCCGATGAAACTTACAAGGAGCTAGCATTCTGTTCAATGTAAGGTAAATCATTCTAATTCTTAGAGCTTCCCCCAGTAGAACTGAATTTCTATCCAGATACTGATTTTTTTTTTTTGGAAATGGTAAATCAGAAATGGACCGTTTATTAGCCATGTAATAGACTTAAGACACAAAGGACCATTAGGTCAGCTGACCCCTGTACAGGTCTGTGAACACCAGGCAGTTGGTCAGAGCATAGTGGGTCATAGGCATGTCAGAGCAGGACATGAGAAAAGCTACCCATGAACCAGGTATCTGTTTCCAGATTGAAGTTTAAGGAAATAAAGTTCTTTTAAAATTCTTATGTATAATTTTAATGCAAACAAACGTCATTCAAAAGCAATACATTTGTGATTATAAGCACTGTAGATTATTTAAAAGAGATGAGTCTTCAGTAGACTTTCGCTAACAAAGCTTGGTAACTTTAAGTTCCAAACGATTCTAAAATTTCCTAAAACAGTTCGCCTGCCTGATGGTGCAATGAAATTTTCCTGGAAAATGTTCTTTTCCATAAAAGGGAAAAGTTGGAGACTAAAATATTCAATGTATACCCGAGATCACTTCTCATACCAGTCATTTCCACATTCAGTAAGCCTTGAAAGGCAAATGAAAACTCAAGAGTAAGACAGTGGGGGAATCCACAAAAGAAAAGGGCATTCTGAATCTACCATGTCACATGCACTGTACTGGAAAGATGCTGGCACATCTGTCACGGCATCATGACTACATTCTTCAAATGACAAAGCTGTTGTCCCTGACAAGCTCTGGGTATATCAGCACACAGCACGGTATACCTTTTCAAGGCAGTATTGGGATGGGGAGGAAGGGAGACGTTAGGAAGACGAGGTAAGGCAAGGAATAAGGCATATACATCTGTGTTATCAATTGCCATTGTATTAAAATAAAACAAGAAAATCAGGCTTTTGGCTTGAAGACTTCTCAGACTGTACATTTGAAATTGCACAAAAACTGCTACTCGTGATCAAGAAAATGACTGTACTTTTTAATCAAATAAAGTATGGATTCTGTTTGAAAGCAGTAATTAGCTGATTCTTGGTGATAGCATATCACCAGAAGTCATGCTTGTGACTTGAATGGAATACAGAACTTCGAATAAGACGACTGCATTCTCCATTCTCAGCTGCCTGAAAGCACATAAATTACACAGCTGTCTAAGCCTCCCAGAACTCTCCTCCAATTCTCTACACATTACATTTTTAATGACAGCAGGGAGCTCTCACTCTCCTGTCTTAGAACGTGTTGACAGAAGATGCTATTAATGCATTGTCATAGGAATCCAGTAAGAAATACTGGGATTTGTTTTTTTGTCCTACTTCCCAACAACAAAGTCATGTTTAATATCTAGCTGTATGCTCTTATAACTAAAAAAAGACAGCAGAAATCCCTGTTCTCTATTCCTCTTACCTATACCAATGTAAGTTTCTTATCCTACGGTTCCTCGCCAGCACAAATGATTCTTACTACCAGGGGATTCATAATGTCATTTTTAATTTAAGAAACTACACAGGCAAATGTGTTTCCTTGTTCACTTTCGATAACCACTAAGTGTTTTGATGCTCTGATGTAAGAATGGACTCTATGTTATATAACTAAACCAGGTGCCTGGAGAGGACAACGGAAGAGTCCAAGTGAAAGAAACAGAAGCAAGTTGAGAGTTTTAGTAACATCAATTATCTTTTGGTTCCTATAGCTATGGTAATAAAAGCTTCCACATAGTGCCAAGTGGAATAGCAGGTATATTGCTGAATACTTACATGCATTATTTCATTTAATCCTCTTAGGAGAACCATATGGTGGACATTGCCTTGTTCATTCTATGGATGAAGAATCTGGCTGAGACTTAGAAATGTGTTTGGCTGGGGCCAGAACCTAGTCTTGGCTTTGCCTGAGTTTATATCCAGCTATTCCAGTTCAGATTTTTAAACTATCTTGTGCTAAAGTAATAGTCATCCTAAATTCACACTGGAGAAAGTTGGCAATCTGGTAGAAGGGGTTTTACCTTTGCATATATGGGAAAAGTTGTTTCAACACTTATGAGGTGATGTGATTCCCAAAATGGCATCTAATGTGTTTTCTAGGAAGAGGGTACTATGGTGCTCAGCTTTGGCATGTTTTTATGAAGCAAATCTTAGGAATCGAAGTCCGACCAATTGCTGGCACGTAAGCTGTTTCTAAGGTATCCCAACTCTCTTTTTCAGGGTTCTTCCAAGGCTGCTCATTCCAGTTTTGGACCATTCCTAGAATAGTGGGCTATCAGGACCTGTCATTCCATTTCTCTGCCCATGGGGCATGCGAAATCTCTTTGAGCAGACCCCTTTTCTAAAGATTTATCTTCAGTAGCTTCCTCCATTGTGCAATGGAAAGGTGAAATGACCAAATGTGGAGCTGTATACTGTCACAGTCAGATACTTCACAACAGCCCACATGGTGTTGCATGGGTCAGTGAAGGATACCATGTATTTACACATGGAAATTGGACTCGAGAAACTTTTGAAGACAAAGCATCCTCCATGCTATGGCTTGAGGTTGGTTAAATTATCTAAATCAAAAGCCTTCATCTCATACGCACGCACGCACACACACACACACACACACACACACACACACACACTTTTCTGACTTGTCAAACTTAAGCCTCTTTCCTTCCTTCAATCATTCCTCCTAGACAAGGCTAATGCTCACGTCAGCCGGGCTCACTTCTCTGAATTGCTGTTGTTAGTTTGGACTTCATTTTTAAGCTTGCTTGCACCGCACGTTCTTCAGAAGCTTAGTGTTGGTATAAGCACTATTCTCTCCTTCTTGACCTCTAAAGAATCTTTTGTCTTCCTTATACTATAAACATAATTATGTCTGCGCAACCAAGAATGCTTGCCATCTTGAACAGCCACAACATTCAAATGACAACTTGTGAATTTCAATGACAACTTGTCATTGGAAGACCACAAAACTTTTTTGGTATGTTATTACACTTTGCTCCACTATTTCTCTCATCCAACATTTTGTACTTGGTGATAAGGTCTCCCTGGTCAGAAGTCTGTGATAGTTTGGGGATTACCACGCTCTGATTGTGACTCTTGGTTTGTTAACCTCTTTTTATTTTCAACCTGCCCTTCACTGTATATCTAATTTCTCAAGAGGAAGGTTTCAAATAAAAAGAATAAAGCCCATTTCAAATATTAACGTCAATGATATTTTCTTAATTTACATATAATATGGCTAGTTAGAGATGGGGAATATTTCGGGGATCAAAAAATCTCAAACGTATATACATAGCAGAACCTATGTCCTTGAAACCTCTTTATAAAATGAAAAAAATTCTTTAAAGGGCTGCTCAAATATCTGATAAGGGCAGATAAAAAGCAGAATTTTAGGAGAAATTTTTGAACACTGAAAAGCTTCATTAAGTATTCGTTGACTGACTAATTGTCAATCTTAATTTTGCAACTCATATGTTGTAACACTGATAATCCTTTTGAGTCATTCATTTAATCAACACAGTTTCTGAACACTTAACTCATGTTAGGAAGGGGGGCCACCAGAACAAACAAAAAGGAATATTTTCTCGAATAAGCACCCGGTCTAGTGACAGCGGCAGAAAAATATAAAAAAGGCAGTCAGTCAATTATAACACAATAATGATTCTGTGATAACCCAAAGGGAAAAAAGCTAAATCCGCTCAGAGTTTGTGTGTGGAGGTGGAGTCCAGAAAAGTTCCTAAAAAGGTCAATGCTTCAGCTGAAGTTTGAAGCACAATGAGAAATAGGTAAGGGACAGAAAACAAGAACTGCTAAGTAAAGGGTGCTGTGAACAAAAAATATGGACATGGGTATGAGCCAAGCCCTGTGCAAGTGAAGATAACCTGGATACAAGATTGCAAGAAAAAGAAGAGAGATATACAGTCACAGGTTCCTCAGGTGCCAGGGCAGGGGATCTGTACTTCCCTTATGATTTAATGAACAAAGAAGGGCCTGAAATTGGCAAGGATCTACTATGCTTTTTAACAACTTGACTGGAGTTCCAGCAAAGGAAATGTAACAGGAAGAGCAATGTTAGAGTAGAAAGACAGTTCAGGAAGGTGCTGTTGAGACTAGGCAGGAAATCAGAATACTAACTCAGTGATTTTGATGTTGGAGAAGGTAGGATAAATCTCAGGGATTTTAAAGATGTAAAAAATCTATATATATTAGAAATTTCCTACATATCGTGTTGGATGGGGAGCCCTGAAAGAAACACAGCCATTTGGCCTAGGCAACTCACACGAGAAAAGCCTGTTCTCTAGATGACGGGTGAAGGAGGTATGTCGGTGAGAGGGACCAGGAGGACAAAGGCTTATTTTGGACATGCTGAATCAGAGGTATTAAAGACATCAGAAAGAAATCCAGAATCCAGCTGAGAAAATAAAGATAGAACACAGGTGCCAACAGCAATGGTTAGCTAAATTCATAGCATTTTCCAGGGACCTACATAGAAGAAAAATGATACAAGACAGGAAAAGTACAATTCTGAGGGTTGCTAGTATTACATTAGGACATGTACATAATTTTTTTGTAAAATATCAAAATAATCTGCTTTAGTCAAGAAACAAAACAAGCCAGAAAACAAAGAAAATGTTACATGAGGAATGACTGTACAAATATAAGGAATAAAAAGAAAATCCTAAACAACCTCATGCAAATTTTGACATTGACAGAAGCAGATAAAACATGTGGCCTTCTCGCTGTATACTTTGTTTTGAAACACTTAAACATTTTTTTTTTTAGATATTAGCATATTTTACTTTACTGGAAAAGAAAAAAAAGTTAGAGCCGAGTCACAGATCAATGACAAATGACACATTAAGGAGGTGAGATGAAAATATGGTGTGGAAGAGACCAAAATATTGGAAACAGGTGCCCCAACTAAGGTATCAAGTGTGACTTGCCCACTGGCCCTTGGCGTGGTAGGGTAACTCAGGCTCACTAATGAATTTTCCAGATTTTCTACAAGAGCAACTAAAAGTGCAGATTTCTGTATTTTGGGGCAGAGGTTACAACCACCTTAGAAAATGTTAGGCTGTCCGAGGTAACATTTCGAAGTACACATCGATGTTGGCCACTGCTCTTCAATGATAGTTTATTCTTTTATGTAGCTTCTACAAACCTGGTGTTTAGTTTTACCCAAAAATATCAGTCAAGTTTCACCCAGATAAAGACATACTCCAGGTACAAATGCAACTGCAAACATTTCATTCTCCATCCCTTTGCCATAAGTGATTTGTGTGACAGGAAGAATATCTGGACATTTCTTTCCTTTGTTCTCACATGCCAATGTAATTTAATCTACTTGTGGTCACCAGTACAAGAACATATCTTAAATGCCTTATAAAAACGAACATTGGTTAAAAGCATGTTGTTGGTATTAATTAAAGCACAGCCAAGAGTGGGAAGGTACCTTCCACTGTGAGGTGATATTTTTGAGAAAGTGTCTTATCACAATTAAAATTAAATTTCACAGTTAACTAATTTTTTCACTGCACACACAAAAGCATTCATAAAGCCAAAACCGTGTATAGGAGCTGACATCCTGTTTACTATGTGACTGCACATTAAATTCCCACATGAGAAACAGCCAATAAATGGATCTACATGGCTTGAAGGGAACTTAAATTGACTTGCTAGAGATTAAATGTGTAACTTTTAATGGGTTTTCCTTCAGGAGTACTTTCCGTGAAAATAACCTAGTGGGTACCCACCATTCCTTGCTTGGGTCTTCCTATATCCGTGTTTAAGGGTCATCTAGTATTCTCTGGGACAGCTGATAATTATTAGAGCATTATTACAGAACCAGTCTGTTATAGATGGCCCAAGACGTAAAAAAAAAAAAGTATATGTATTAAGCTCCAACTATAAGAGCAAAAACAAAAACAAAATCACCCAAGGAACAAGAAATCCAGTGCTTGTGTTTAAGAAGCTTGCTGCCTTCTTGCACTAGAAAAATATTTATTCATATACCAACCTGAGAATATTTTTTTCCGCCACAAATTTGAACCTATTTTCAAGTAACAAAAATCTTTTGTCAACAAATCGAATACTCTGCTTTCAAACTTCTGTTGGTATGCACACAGCTTTTATTAGATGTCAAGAATCATTACAAGAACTCTATATGCAGGATTCCCCCAAAGTAGTAAATAGCATAATTATTATCCTCATCTTATTGATGAGAGAGTTGGACTGCAGAGAGATTGAATAACTTGCTCGGAAGTATTCAATTAACATATTGAAAGTAACAAGTTGGAGTCTAACTGTGACTTCAAAGCAAAGAGCTCTAGTTACAATCTATGTGGAACACACCTAGAATATTTCCCTGCATAAATCACCAGTAAACACATGATAAATGAATGCATTCATAGACACTTATTTGTCAGTAGCCATAAGGATTTTTCTCAATCCTCCCCAAATGCCTCTGTGATTGAAATATTGACTCAGCATAATAAAAAAATATATATTTAATGTCATCTTTAAGAATTGAACATCTTTTTAACAACATTTTTAAGAATTATAAATGAAATGCCTTCAGTTTTTACTGTGTCTTCCCAAAATTATTCCTAAGGTGAGTTACATTCAATAAATAATCATTTGTTGTTTGACAAAGAAACACATAGAACGTGACAGTTTGATGGCTTCTTGACCTGGGACAAGTCATCAGCCCTTATGAGATAAAATTTGTGAGATTGTCTAATGAGAATACAACTTCCAAGGATAAAATTCTGTGGTTGTGTGGTGTAGGAACAGGAAATTGTTTGATATCATTAAGTGAATAAAGGAATCTTGTTAATTATTCGTGTTGAGTCAATGTGGAGGCAGCAGGGAGAGTTTGGCAACCAAAACATGCTGAAGACCCAATTGGAAAGCAAGGACAATGGTAGGGGAACTATTTATATCTGTCTGTAGGGGCTACCAAAGGGCAAAATTATAGCTATTTAAAGCATAATTTAGAAATAAACACACAGAGGCTTAAGTAATTGGCATTCTTTTGATCTCAAATGGGAGCTTTTTTCTAGTAGAGTCAATATAGTTCTCTACATAGTAGATGCTCACTAAGCATTTGTTGATTGAATAAATGCTTTCGCATTTCTCAAGTGGGCACCCAAGAAAATATATAACCATCAAACAATGATTTAACAGGTCAAAAAGGTGATGGGTTCCTAAGAGCAGCAGTAAGATCGTAGGGCCAAATATATTTTCTAAGTTTAACTAAAATATTCTTGTTAATAAAGCAGTGACTTGTTTTCTATGTCTTCCAGGTATTTTATTGATGAGATACGCAATTTAAATCAAGCTAAACAACTTACCGGATCATCAAAAGAAAAAAATTGGAAAAAGACTCCCAAAATAGCAGGGTAATAAAATTTGTCTTATTTTCAGTAGTGTCATATTTACATTATTTTCCCTGTCTTTTCAAAATTTAATTATGTAGAGTGCTAGGAATAGCGTCAAGAGCTCTTTTTTGTCCATACATATTGGACAGATAGCAGATAATCCAGGCAGGGCTGAGTCAATAGGCTGATGTCAAGGGTTGGGCCTAGCAAAGGAGTGTTAGGAGAGTCCAGTTAGGAACCAGAGTTCGTGGTGGGTTTTATCTTTGGGTAGTGTGTACAGAAAGATGAAGACAGGTAGGATTCAATCCTATTATGCAAAGCAACTTGGTGCACAGGGAAAGGTAGAATGGATTGACCTGGGGGACCACCCAGTGGCTCGAAGCTGAAGGGGTCAAAACGGAATCTTATATCAAAGTAATACATTGAGGAGTTTTCCTAGAATCCCAGAAATTGTAATTGCGGAGCTGGTCCTGAGCCTAGTGAAAGGTGCAAGAACAAGTCATTTAATTCCATCAATTTGTTCCTTTTTTTAAAAAAAAAAAAATACCTGTTCATAGAAGTCCTCTTAGAGAGATAGTCTAAGCATTGAGGACATGAAATGAATACTAAGGTGTACAGATTCATCACCTCAAGCACGCCATACCAGCCCTCCATAGAGATTAATGAATACCAATTCCCACGATAGCTTTTAAGAAAAAAATCAGAAAATCTAGCTATGGGGAACAAAAGAAAAGAGATAAGAGTCAGTAAACATCTTCTGGTCATGAGCTGTCACTCATGTTTTGATAGGCGATAATAAAAAATAATTTGATTCTAGGTACAGACTGAGAAGGTTATTAAGTTATAAAGGCCTGAGACAAAGTGAGTTCAGATTTTCTAGGCATAAAAAATAGATTGCCTTGTCTTGAACTGATTTGTTTTATGAAGGAACAATTATACTTACAATAAAAGAGGAAGAAAAGAGAAGCTGATTATAACATTGGGATGTTAAATCAGGATAAAGGATAAGAGAGAAATACTGTAGATTCTAGAACAGAGATGACATAAAGAAGGAAAAATTTATGATAGACTGATCTGGCAGGTGTGTTGGGATGGATTGGCAAAGGAAACGACAGAGACTCACTAGGAAGCTATTTCAGGAACTGCTGCAAAGGTTTTGCCCAGGGTTTTAGTCCATATTTTCAAAACAGAAAGTTCTAGATCATGAAGAGTCTGATTGGAAAACTGTGGAACCCTGACTAGGCCTGGGATGATTATAGGTAGCAGTGGCTGGTGAGGTTACTCCCTCTTATCTCTGACCTAGGATAGGCCACAGCTCATCATTCTCAAATTCCTAATTTTCCCCTGCTTCCAGACCCTTACCAGTAATCAGGTGGTCAGGTTTTGAAAGACCTGCCATGCAAATTAGGCTACTCTCAGACTCCAAAATCTCTCCAGTCAATGTATGACCATTGCCCTGTTACCTGGTGGACCCAGCTCCCTTAAACTGTTTACAACCTTAGTCCTCACCTCTAATAAACAAGCTGTTAACTAACACTGATTCAGCTTTCCGGATGTGGTTCCTTCGTACTCACACCACTCAAGACCCTGTTCCCCCAGATCACGGTGGTTCCTGATCGCCGGTGGCCAGCAGTGGCCAGGAACCCCCGGACCCCAACAGAAGACTAGAAAAGCAAAATCATTATTATGCTGGTTCTTTGCTTCTCCTTTGAATATTTCTACCCATAATAGTGGATTATTCATAGGAACATAGAACACAGGGACATTTTTACAACAGATTTTCATTTGGCAGCTTGAAACAAGAAATAAGGCAATTTCCTTTGCCCATTTTCTGTTTTACTCCCTGTGAATATCAAACAAGATAATTTGAGATTGAGAAAATTCTTAAGGTAACCGTGTGTGTTGGGGAATCTGTAAATTATAATCCACTGAGTCCCCAGAGGACAAGACAAACTTCCTTCAATGTGTAAAATTTCAGCTAAAAAGTGACAATGGAGTAACATTATTGCTGTTTGTAGCAGTAGATGATGACCATGACAATGACAACAATGTTTACAATTTGGGGGAAAGAGACTACAGGCTAGCAACTGTGTGCTGTCCGCATTTTACATACAAGACCTTGAATCTTCTCAATCGTCCAACAAGTTAGGGCCAAGCTAGCCACTCTAATAGGTATAAGACAAAAGCGAGGGCTCGGGAGTTTAAATTACCAATGAAAGACCTCAGCTCATACAAACTGGAGTTCCTACTTGAACACAGGTGTGCAGGTGAAGTAACTATCTGCACCATACCATTTTAGTTAAGAATCAACAAGAAAAGGCAAATGTTTCAAAAACTTGCAAAATAAAGATTCCAATAACACACTGGTGCTCCAGTGTACACTTATGACACCTAAGTCTTCCCTTAGTGATTAAGAGTACTTTGTAGAGCTTATATGAAAATATAGATACCAATATTTAGTAACTCTGAAAGTGTTTAATTCTGGTAGAAGTCTGAGATGAAATCTGCTTTATTGATATGTAGGTGAAATCACTAATGTCTTCGGAAAAGCATCACAGATGTGTAGGGTGCTGTTTTAAAGATGTCATCTTATCACACAATATTTCTCTAGCAAGTGGTCTTTGACTTGTAGAGTTGTTGTAATACACTTTTAGAAACCCTAGTGGAAATAAAAATTTATGAAGTAATGCTTTATCTTTCAAACCAAAGTAATTCAGATTATGCGAACTTTTTAAGATATCAGTTCTGCAAAATTTATTCAATAAATTACAGGACCCTATATTTTATTCATGTATCATATAAATGTGCAAGTATCTTTAAATAATGAATCTGGCATTGAGCCCTCTCCCAACCAGCTTACCTTCCGTCCTTTCTCTCAGCCAGTCTCCCCAGAGACTGTCCAGTCCCTCTCCTTGCAGGGAAACTCAGTGTCTTCCAGGACAATCTTCCAGGCAAAGCAAGAGCCTCTCACTCCTTTTATCATTTTCTTTCCCAAGATCTCACTCAGTGCTTGATGACTGCAGCTACTGTATCACCCTTAGATTTACTTTGGAGGACAGCAAAGCAGTCCCTCAGGTGGTTTACATGTCATTTCCTCAACGGAAAAGTGACAGAACTGACCTCCTAACCTCACCTGGTCACATTCTAGGACTCAGACTCCTGACTATTAAGAATAAGGCCCTCACAGGGCACATGCTCTTTGGATCTTTGCTTCTTTGGGACTTCGCTAAATACCACACATGCTAGAGGCACTGAGCATTCCCTTAGCAAAGCAGTGTTAGATACTCCCATTTGGAAGGAGGCCTCAGCATGAGCCCAGGCTACCTGACACTGCTTGCCCACTCCAAGATTGTCAGCAAGTGCCAAAGCAGTAGTAACTGAGCTCCTCCCTTCCACGATCTTCTGGAGGGAAATGAAAGCCAAAAGACAGTCTGTGACCCTCCGGGCCTTAGCTAACCCTCACAAGCTCCTTCTGCTCTGTGACTCCGGGCCTACTGCTCCTCACTTCACACCCATCAACAGCAGTAGTGCCTGGCTAAGTGGATTGTTCTGCTATCATTTCTGTTGTGTTCAGGACCAGACAGAAGACCCTCACTCAAAGCCTTCAACAACTTCCTAATTCCTAATTCTTATCTATCATCTCCAGAGATCTCTCTAAAACAGTCTCAGTTTTTCAATACAAACCCTTTGATTTTCCAATTATCTCAAGAAATATTGTTTATAATGACCCTTCTGAATATCATTCCAGAGCCCCCGTCTAATTTCCAGGGTCACGTGGGAGCTGGAAAATTGCATCTTCCCAATTGTTTTTATACTGCCTGCAAGTTAAGAATGGGTGAATGAAAGTTCAGATATGTGGAAATTATATGAAGTTCAAAAAATTCAATGTCTGTAAAGATTTATTGGAACATAATAAATTTGTTCACATATAGTCCTTCCACAACAGCAAAAGTGGACAGTTACATTGGAACTATCTATATTAATGAGAAAGCCTAAAAGTAGAGAAACTGGATGTTTCACAGCCATAATAAAATATAATAATAATATAAAATTATCAAGTATATGTTTTGTGTGAGGCTTGGGCTTTGCCTATTCATTATTTCAGCTAAGAACCCCCCCACCCCCCATCTAGGAGAGGTAGACAGTATTTAAATCAAATGCAAGATGAAGAAACTGGGGCTGAATAAGCTCGCTTACATATGGGAGCATAAATAAAAAAGTGTATACCTCAGAATTTCTAATTTTTCCACTATGACAGTCTGTTGCTCCAGATACCCAAGAATAAAAGAGTGTGTCAACGAGCATGCAATCACACAATACACACGGAATACACAAGTGGTGGGGGAGGCAAGTAATGACAATTGACCCTAGAAAAATCCCAGGGACTCCATGGTAAGTTGATTTCATCAATATAGCACCATAGTCTCTCTCTCACTTCAATTCTTAATTTTACTTAGCACATAGTTTCTCTCTAAAAAACATGAAACTATTGAAAATCCTTTCAGGTAAGACTTCAAAATTCCTTTCTATCGCTTTTGTCCTGTCTGTTGATCAAATTATTCTTGAAAAGAATGGATTTCTTTTTCAAGTACAAAAGTGTCCCTTGAATTCATTATGACAATTTTCAAATTGGTGCATCAAACAAAATATATTTGAGCCACTTTAGGATTACTGTCCTTTATTTTCCAGGGTGTATAGAACGAAACACACACAAAAAAGAGACGAAGAAAAAAGTATTAATTTTTGAGCTTAGTAGCTTAGACTATCATACTTAAAATTAAGGAGATTCTATAGAAAATATTTGCTCATAGCGAAACAAAAGAAATGTAGTTATACAATTAGGAAGTCTGTGTGATTATGAAAGGAAGAAAATGCATTCTGACTATTGGAGAGGTCTAGCTTATGTTTAGACTCAATCTACAGCGTGGCAGTTACTAAGCTTAATCACTACAAATTTAATTACTCTTTAACAAGGAATAGTATATTTATATAGCTTGCTTCTACACTTGTCTCTGATAATAAAAACAATCTGTCTTTAACACTATGATTGTTGACACTTTCTGAAAAAACTGTTGTTTATTAGTCACCATGGTCTTATGAAGTGGAGAATGTTGCCATTAACCCAAGTTGGTCAATGAACAAATATAACTACAAAAATGTCAAGAGACTTGACAATTTGCATTCATTAGTGAAAGAGAAAGGCGTGAACGTCGGCAACTCACATGACGCTCGCCTACTTTCTTTGGCTTAAGACTTAATTATAGTAAACAGCAACCATATCATTTAACCAAATATTTATATTGTACAGTTTGGTATTCCATCCCCAAGAAAAGTCTGTTCTTTCTGGTTTTGGTGTCATCTTCTTAAATATTTTTTTGAGACAGGGTCTCGCTCTATAGTTCACGCTTGTCCTGAACTCAACATATAGCTTAGGCTGACCTAAAATGCATGGCAATTCTTCTGCCTCTGCCTCCCTAATGCTGGGACTACAGGTGGGCGACACCACGCCCAGCTTTTTGTATCAGGGTGAAAGTGTTAGTTGTCGTGAATATGGAGTCTTCCAATGTCTGTTGATGAAAGCATTTATTTTGGTGGCTGTAGGAATTTTTTTAAAAAGACAGTAAAAATTCCTTGTGTGAAATTTCAAATCTTATTTAGCACAGCCTTAATATTTCAGCATTTATATAAAGCACTGAGAACATCCATGTTTATAACTGTCGGCAAGGTAATTTGCCATCCTTAACGAAGAGAGATGATCGATATAACAGCAGATTATTACGTTTTAACTATAGCGACACACACCAAAAAAAATCAATATAAAGTCATTAATCTAGTCAGAATGGAGTCCCAGAGGCTAAAAATTATCCAGATTGCAATGAGCTTTTTGGTAATGACATTCTTATTACAAATCTATTTGTGCAATTTTGAAATGATCAGTCCTAAGGACACACCGAATTATACTGAGAAGATGAAAAACAAGTAAGAAAAGAGCTTTCTTCTAAAAGGCATTTGATTAAAATAAGAGGAATCGCTCCAATTTCCCCATTGTCACAGTCTCATTATTTTGCTAGTGCAGTGGGACCAAATATCACCACTTTCCCTAGAGCAAAAATATCTGTGGATTTTTTTTCTTCCTCCTTCCAGGATCAACTTCTCAAATCCAGCAGACTGGGGGACAAAGCACCTGCTCTGCACTCTGTTCTTGGTTTATACTTTATGCTATTTTTTAAAAACCCCAGAAAAGGTATGACAACCTTCAAAACAACCATTTGGTCTCTGATTTCACACCGGATAATTGTAAAAGACTGAGAAGACAACTTCACACCTATAATCTAAAATTTTCCATTTTTACTAATTTTACATCTCAAGTAGTGTCATTGAGAGAGGCACCAGTTGGAGGCTGAACGGATTTTCCAGCAAATGGTAACTTCTAAACTGACAATACTTGGGGAGCTGCTCTCTTGCTTCTTCCTGATGGAAGATCACTGACCTAGTCAGGGGAACACAGAAATTATTTTCTTCCTGTCCTCATTTATTTAAATCCATTTTTTTACTATGTTCCTGTGTGAATCTGAATATTTTAAAGCTTGATTCATTTTCTTAGGATAACATTGTAAACTCGATAAATCTCAAAATAAGATATAATTTCTGTAATAAAAACAGCACAGCTAATGCTAAACAGTTTTAAATTGATCTTGGCTGAGGACGTGTATGCTAGGGCCACTCTATATACCACTGTGATTATAATCCTAGATTTGCTTGTAAATTGCTTTATGAAAAATATGATCAATGGGATAAAAGTGACAAATTTCCAAAGTAGAAAAAATGTCAAGCACGAATGTACTAATAAAAATAGGGAAAACTAAAGTAAAAAGAGAGAAATAATGTCAAATATACTGCCACTACATATGCATTTCTTTTTGTTCTTGACAGGATTGGATTCAAAAAATAAGTATTTATTGTGTCGAGTAATTTCAGTCATGACATAATCAGAGAAATCGTGTTCTGGTATCACAAGTTTTCAGATTAATTAAAACCAATTCAGTAGATGGCAATGTTATTCTCATTCTTCTGAATAATATTAAGATAATTTCCATTCAGGTACAGTGGTTTAGTTTCTATAGAATCAAAGAAAAAAAGCTATAAACTTGAAAGATAATCTGGAGGCATTGAAGGGGGGAAAATAAACAAGACCACAAGACAAAGAGGAAAAGTGGGTTTTAGACTTGAAGAGACTAAGAGGATAGTCACCTGAAGGGGCTTGGTTTACCATATTTCTGGTGCGAGAACAATGGCTTTGTTTCGCTTAAAGAACCGGAGGTTCGAATTTGAGCACCAATAGTAACAAGAAAGTTGGAGACAAGGAAAATACGGAAAGGAAGTAGACAGAAAATGGAAACTCCATATTGCCAGTGTGAACTCTACTTTAGTCTCTGGCTGATCCCATTAATAGGACAGACTCAGAGCAAGCCAACAAAGACTGAAAGAGCTGCACAGAGAGCCCAGCCTCTTTTAATTAACAAAGAAGCACAGCTTTGGAATTGAAGTTTAGCCAAGGTAAATGTTCACTAAAGTATTTCCCCCAGTGTTTCTTCAGAATATAATAGTATGCAGAGTCTCTACACTGTGTCACTTACAAAATCCAGAATACACTTTCAAAACTTAGACATTTGCATAAACAGAATGGTATGACATATATGCAAAATGAAATTGCTGTAGACAGATCTTGAAATCACTGAGATATTGACCTAGCACAGGAACATTTTAAAATACTAATTTAACAACGCCAAGAGTCACAAAAATATGCACTTATAAATGACTGAACAGGAAGTTTCAGAGAAATAAAAAGGATACAAAGGAACTGAGTGGAAATTTAAAAGCCAAAATCACAATATATGAAATAATTAATTAGAGAAAATTAGTAGCATATTGGGGTGAAATAATAGTCACTAATCTTACAGATAAGTGGATATAAAATATTTAAATTAAAGAACAAGAATATGGGAAAAGGTTAGAAAAATGCTTAAATGACAAAAAGTTTTCAAAATTTGATACAACAAATAAATTTATAATATGAAGAAATGTAACAGACCTTAAGACAAAGAAAACCACAACTTGGTAAATCATATCATAATTCCAAAATACCAAGATTGAATGGAGATATCAAACACTCCAGGGAAAACCAAAAATGTACCTCAGTGGAACAGTGCCATGTCTCAAAAGAATATGGAAACCAAAAATCATGAAATTAGCTGTGGGTTCATGATATATCTAAAGGAAATAAATTACAGGAAAAAAAAATGAGAAGCTTGAGACCAGGACTACACAGTAGCAAGGGTATTTTCTGTCAAGCAATATGATATTAAGTTTGAGTAGTGTTCCATTTTATATTTAATTACCTCATAGCATCAAAGAATTTTCACATAACATCAAATAAGGCTGGTTTTACTTGCTAAAATTTGTGCTAATTAACGTCAGACCTATAACTGCTTTGATTCATCTCCATCACAATCTTCGGTCATGTTGAAAATAATTGTAAGCTGGCTTCATCAGTGATGAAAAAAAAATCTAAACACAGCTGGTGTTCTTTCAACAAATATTAAACTCAACAAATACTATACACCCTGGCTACCATTTCAGACTCTTCGATGTTCAAGAGACATAAGTAAGTTGCGGATCTGCTTCAAGCAACTTTCAATTTAGTAACAAAGATAAACATGTATTTAAATAACCAATAAAATCATTACAAAACTCATCGCCTTGACTTTATAACAACAAATGACTACTGCCCAAATAACAACTTACTTGCAAGAAAGAACCTCTAAATTTATGTTTGGTGATAAGATCAGACAAAAACTGGCCGACCCCAGCTCTCTTTACCAAATCCGCTCTAGCAAAAATCTGCAGACCTGGGCGTCTCCTCTAAAGTATGTGGAAATACTCTTCAGTGAACCAGAGAGAGAGAAGGAAGGATTTAGAAACAGTTATAAAAATTGGGTGATGTAACTTTATGTCTTAAATATAACCATTTATTGTTTTGTACTTTTATGACTAACTTTATTGACCATTAAAATGAATTTGGGTATTTTATGCACCTCATTCACCAGTTCTGGAAAACTCTGAAAACAGAGCCAAACACACTATTATTCCTTACCATAGTATTGACCAATTTCCAAAAATTTAGGTGTATGGTCACCAAAACTGTGGAAATCAGGATTTTGGATAAAATACCTTCTTATGTTGATGTTCTGCCCTACTTCTAATTTGGTGAACAAGCATAACAAATCAATTTGTGCTTCCAGGAAAATTATTTATCATTTTCTAACTTCCCTAGGAATTTAATGTATTCTTAATGTGTTAATTTTTTGAATATTTTATTGATTTGATTATACATGCTAATAGTTCTTTTGAAGTATAATTTCCTTATAATCACATGTACTCTCATTTTAAGGACAGAGTTCGGTGAATTTTGGCATTTAAACACAATCATGTCACCTCTACCACTATCAAGAACCATGAAAAGTTGGCATTATCCCCTAAGGACTCCTTCGGTATCTACATTTTGAAGATTTCCCCCAGTGTCTCTGGAACTGGAACAACCAGTGGCTTGAACCAACTGCAATCAACACCACAGTTGGAAAACTTACTGCATGTTGCTCATCTCTTTGCCTTCTGTGACCACCCACACCACGACCATTATGTCCTCTTAACTCCTCAATGCTGCCAGTTTCACAGTTGCTGTTCACAGGTCAAATTCATAATTCCCTGTGGCATATTCTTGAATTTTATTTTTAAATAATTTATATCATTGTTTTGCATAAAAGAATTAGCCTAAGATGATTTTCCCCATAAGAGGTATGAGAAACACAACTCTAAACCGAAGGTTTCCAAACCCTGCTATTATTAGACTTCTATGAGGAACAGTGAAGAGAAGCATCCAGTGCCCACCCTACCACAATGAGCCTAGGACTGTACTTTATATTGCTGTAGATAATAATTCTTGTTCCCGCCAAAGCTTGGGAATCAGTCTCTGGACTAATCTCAACACAGGTTTTAAATTTCAGTTTTCCTTCTTCTAGAAAGCAAGTAATGCCCCATGCATTCAAGGTTTCAGGCAGAGTTAGCAAACCAAGCTTCCCCAGGCCTGTCACCGGGTTAAATATTTTTAAATATAGCACAGCTATTTATCAGAAATTAAATTTGGTCTTTACCTCCACACTAAAATGTAGGTAATCAAACGAGTGAGGACCGTGTTCTGGTATTCCCTACCAGCAAGGTATAATCCCTTTGGTCACCTGCCAGTTAAGCGAGCAAAAAAAAAAAAAAAAACAAAACAAAAACAAAAACAAAAACAAAAAAACACTGCAACAGGTGCTGTTGAAGCAGAATATTTTCTAAAAGGTGTTAATATTCTCTCACATGCAATATGCTTTCAATTTAACCTTCATGCATGCGATGACAAAAAAAAATTCTCTTATCCTTCACAATTCCCTAAGACTTTCTCTTTCCAGCAAAATATATCCTCTTTCCCCGTTTCCACTGAACACATGCCAGTTCCCTAGCTCAACGTGATTCTCGCTGTGCGACTTGCTGACCAGCAGCATCGAACTCAGGTGGGACCTTCCAGTAACGGAGATTTTCCAGCCTCGCTCTCACGGGCTGGCTGGTCAGAACCTGTGAGAGGGAGCTGTAGGAGGAAATCCCTCCTGGCGAGTCTGATTTAGATGACATTCAAGAAGCCCTCTACAAGGAAACACCAGGCACTACTAGCTCACAGAGATAGTCCATTCTGTTGGTGAAATAAAAAAGAAATAAGAATGAAACTAAATGTTATCGTGATGAAACTAGGTGGTACCAAAACTAGGCAAATAAAATATACTACGTCACCCCTGCTGGTCACCTGACTTTACAACAGAACATCTCTCACATCTCTGTTACCTAAAACTCCACTGTTCCCCTTAGATTCCCATTCTCTGGAGAAACAGTTTAGAATTTTTTTGTTTTTACTTTTAGATTATGGGGTTTCCACACACACACACACACACACACACACACACGAAATATATGTTTACATTGAACTTGAGTATTTCGTGCACATATATATATCACAACAAAATTACGATCCCTTCTATTTGATCCTGCCATAACTCCCCCCTTCTCCCCACAATCACCCCTGTTTTTTTAGATATCATCTCCTCTTTCATTCCCACATTTCTCTTTCCCTTGCTACAAATTCCAACTTCTTAATTCCTTTCATGTCTCTTACATATTTTATGGTTTAGTTTTCTCCCATAAGAGAAACTATATAATCAACTTTCTGGGTCTGATTCATTTCACTGAAAATCCTGGTCTCAAGTTGCATCCATTTTCCTAAAAATGACTCAAATATGTCATTGTTAACAGCAGAGTAATACTCCATTGTGAATATATACCACATCTGCTTCATATGGTCTTATGTACTCAGAAGAACATACTGGCTTCTTCTAAGATTTGGCTATCATCAGTTGTGCTGCTATACAAAAGGCATTCTGGTTATCACTGCGTTCATCAGATTTCATAGGCTCAACTTATATCAAAGACCGAATAAATGAAATGCTACATAAATGAACTTATGTCTATATCTCACAAGTATGTCACACATAAAGCAATAGATATAATGGTATACTTAGTTATGTAGGAATTTTTCAAGAGTTCTTTCCCAAAGAGGAGTAGGAAGAAATGAGAAAGATCAATATTTTTTTGCAAATTTAATTAAAGACCATGAAACTGACACAAAATTCAAGAGGCATAGGTTGAACTAATAGCCAAATGAGTTCTTAGCCAATGGACTAAGGCTCTGTGATCTTTTATCACTACTCTTCACTGAAAACTTCAGGGAAAGAACCCAATGACCACTTGTTTACCAATTCTTACTGTTTTTAGAACTAAAAATATCCTAAATCAAAACCACTGCCTTCTACCACTCCACTCTCAGCTAAATATGTATACACATTGTGCACATCAAAAAATTTCACAGATTAAGATTTTATACTAATTCCCCATATTGAATATAATTATGTTTTGCAAAGTAATATACTAATAAAAATAATAATTGGGAGGGGGGAGTTTGACAGATTCTTATGAGAAAGCTGGTTCGGTTTCAATGGGATGCCAATCAAATGATGTCAATTTTTTTTGTTACACTTTTTCTGTAGATGTTTCATCATAAAGAAATGATAAATATTTGAGGATATCAATATACTTTTCTGATTGAACATTATATAGTATCATGTGTCAAAACATCCTATGAAGACCCTATTGACTAGTGTAATTGTTTAAAAAAATCCACGCAAATGGAATTTCTTCTGTTTCCCACTCCTGTCTTATTTTTTCAGTTTTTTTTTCATCTCTATAATCTTTGCTCCAGCCATATTGACCTATTTTGACAAGAAAAACTTAATCCCTCCTGTAGCAATGTCAACATCTGAAGAGGAAACCTAACAGTGAACCACCTTACTAGAAACATAACTTCCTAGGGCTGGGACTTGGGACATCTGTCATGTAGCTCTATGACTTGAAATACAGAAGATGAATTTCCACCTTGTAAGTTTGAGGCAGGAACTGGTCCAGAGGTCAGAGTATTGCTCTCCCCTGCCAGTTTATGTCAGTAGGAAGCATTTACCTTCATCTTTTGTCCTCTCTGCCCTTCCTCCTTTTAATCATTTACTATGAAACAACTGCAAGGCAAGATTAAAAATATGTATGGAGAGATTTTGTTGGCTTACCACTTGTCTAAGTGTAAGGTAATAAAACTCTTTATCTTCTATTTTGGACAAAATGTATCTGTGGTAATTATTCATGATTGTTTCTGCAGCTACTGGGCTGATAGCTTTTTCAAGTACTCCTCGGCATGGCCAAATCAGTCCTAAAGAACTCTCAAGTATATGAGTATAAATGAGAAATCAAGATATCTGTAAATCTTAAACTGAGTATCTACCTAGAAATTCCCAGTGCCCCTTGGTGTATCAATAGCTGAGGTTTTGTCCCAGAATCCAATTAATACTATGTGGAACTGTTTGTATAAGCAGCTCAGGCATAAAACACAATTTAAGTAATATAATGTGGAAGGGACCAAAAAAGGAAAACTGTATATCACAATATCTCACCTTTCTTTTAATGGGAAAATGATTGAATGGGCCTACTTTAGCATTCACTCCAGTAACCCATGTACAAGCTGATCTGTAATTATTTTCCCTTCTGAAATTAACCAGGAGTGTCTAATCATTCAAACTGTATATGTTAGACTCATTAAGTATCCTGTTCAAATTTTATGATTTTTCCCCAATCATGTTGCTACAGTTTGGATCTTGAGTGTACCCCAAAACCCTCTTGTTTCTGGAACTGTGTGTTGCTGGGAGGCAGAGCCTGGCTGGAAAGAGCAGATGTTAGGGTTTGACATGGAAGGATTGTATGAACTGGTTAAGATCAGGGGTTGCCCAAGGCAAAGCTTTCAGGTGTTTGTTATTGACTTGTGGACCCAGAAAAGAGGGAAGGACACCCACACTGTTGTGGCGGAAGGAAGAAGAAACTCTGTTGCCGCTTTTGCCTGGTAAAGCTCATGGGCTTTGCTCCAGACTCACTTGGTTCCTAGACGCAATTGAGGTGAGCAGCTCTCCAGCCTCTCTCTGCCATGTACCTCCACCATCGCCAAACGTTCCACAGCTGAATTCAAGCTCTAAAACCTTCTAAAACTGTGAGCTAAATTAATCTTTCCTCTCTGAAACTGTGGATGGTGGGTGTTTTGTCACTACAAGGATAACGTAACTAAAACACATATATTAAATCTTCAGACTAAGCACACAGAAACTGGCAACCTGAGACCAATAAACAATACTGACTGCAGTGCTAACCCAAGAGAGGCCAGGAAGATTTTTGATCAAAATTATTTAATAATTACCTGATCTACTGATAAGTGAGCAGGGTGTTAATGGAGTTACTACCACAAGGCCGATGTTACATGACTAAACAGAGAGAAGGAGCAGCTTCTATGAAAATCATGAAAAGAAAACAATATAGAAGATGCTAATGAGGGCTGAAACGTGCTGAAAAATTCCCTGCCAGCCAATATTGGAGCTTAGGCCTATTTTTGCAAAAAAAATGGAGCAAGTTCTGCTTGCTACAAACACTAAAGGTATGCTGTAAAACTTCACCCTTGAAGAATACCACTGAAGTTTCTAAATTGTGAGACTTCGCGTATATAGTCAATGATGTGTGTTCTAAAATTTACCTGTAAAAGACTCAAAATTATCTCGTTATAGATGAGTAGTACTTCATTGTGTACATGTACCACAATTTTTTCTATCCATTGGTCTGTTAATGGTTATTTTGGCAACTTCCACATTTGAGCTGTTAGTTGGGCTGCTATGAAGATAGGGATACATGTATCTCTTTTACATGATGATTTTAACACTTCCGTAAAGATTTCTAGAAGTACTGGTGGATCAAAAGGAATGTTTATTTTCAGCCTTTTGAGGAACTTCCATATTGCCCTGCACAGTTGTACCAATTTACATTCACACCAGCAGTGGAAGAGGCCTCCTTTTTTTCCCACCACCTCCTGAACATTGATTTGTGTTCAAGTTCTTGATATAAACTATTCTCTCTGAAGTTAGATGATATCTTACTAATGCTTTCATTTGAATTTCTCTAATGGCTAAGAATGTTGAACATGTTTTTATGTATTTTCTGGCCATTTGAACTTCTTCATCTGAGAATCATCTATTCATTTCTGTTGCCCATTTTTAATTGTATCTTTGAATTTGAGGGTTTTATTTTTCAATTCCTTTTACACTCTTGTTATTAGCCTCCTATCTGAGGTATAGACGGTGAAGACTATTTCCCATTCTCTTAGCTCTCTTTACACTCTATTGATAATTTCCTTCACCACGCAGAAACTTTTAAATTTCATATAATCCCATTTGTTGAATTAATGAAGTCAAACTAACTATAGTGCCCAAACTGATATAGAGGTTCAATGCCATTCCTATCAAAATAACAAAAACTTTTTTTTTTCACAAAACTTGAAAAAACTATCCTCAAGTTCATATGGAACCAAAGACCTAGGCTAGCCAAAGCAATCCTGAGTAACAAGATTTTTGTTTTAATAAAGATTCCAAACTGCCTTGAAAATGACATTGTGTCAGTTTACTCTTATAGAGAGGAGGTATGCCTTTCTCCATAGCTTCAACTGTAGACTGTGTTAAGCATCTAGATTTTACTCACCTGGTAAGTGAAAACTGGTAAATTTAATTATATTCATCTGATGAACACAGTAGATATGGTTTTGTTGTATCAACTAAAGTTTAAAGAATCATTTGTATTTTCTTTACTGTGAACTACCTATTCATACACTTTTCTCATTTTTTATTAGGTTTTTTTTTTCTGGTCAGTTTCTAAATGTTTTCATATGGAAGGTACAGGTGTCACCTAACTACAGTGTAAGGACCGGTAAGCAAGAGTGTGAACCTTTGTTGCCAAAATAACTCTTACTCTTGCCTAAATGCTGTCAGGTACAAAGTGCTCCTTATTCATGACAGAACCGAGAAACTTTTCCTGTGTAGTCATTTCTACTTTGACTTCTCTATTTGCTCGTAATTTCAATTTTCTACTTAATTCTTTATTGGGGATTTTTCTCAGTACTCAGAGAAATGCAGGTTTTTTTTTTCTTTTTTTGGTAACTACCCAGTCTTGCTAGTTATATCATATGGTTCATCTGTCCTGTTTTCTTCTGAACTTGCCCTTTGAAATGTCTCCTTTGTGAGAACTACTGATATCTGCGAGTTAGCTGTACTCTACTTTTAAAATGAACAATATTTATTTTAGTAACAATATGTATGTACTCATATTGTACGTCTCTATAAATGTAATCACTTTATATCACCTCCACTGATTAACTGCTAAATTGAGCGCAGCACTAGGGTCAAATACAGGGCCTCAGGCATGCGGGACAATGCTCGACTACTGATTATAGCCACAGTCCTAACGCTGTTTTTTTTAAAATAATGACATTATTTAGGTATAATTCACATGTCAGAAAACTTGCCTTACCACCTCCTCTTAAAATTTAAGGTGCAACATCACCCTACTGTCTAAATATACAATCAGTATATTGGTAATAAGGGGCTTCCTTATTTTTTTCCCATCATTAGCCAGGAATAAGCCTAGCATTATTTTGTTGTTTGAAGGTGGTATTTAATAGAAATAGTGTAGCATTACAGGATCAAAAATGCAACTATTATGGTGGCTCATGCCTGTAATTCTAGCTATGTGGGAGTCTGAGGCAAGAGCATCATAAGTTTCTGCTCAACCTGAGTAACTTAATGAGATATCATCTCAAAATATTTTTAAAGGCCTGCATATGCATCCCAAGTACCAGTATCACTAAACAAACAAGGAAACTTGCTGGTTTTTATTTTATAGAATGTTTTAAAGATCACAATGACTGTAGTCAACTGCCACGTCTTGAGCATGATTTGGACTCCCAGCTCTGACAACATACATACTCTATTTTCCTTCTGTTCTACTTGTTTTGCACCCCTGATCTCTAACTTCCTGATGAGGCATGACTTGCATTTCACCCCACAGGGCTTCTGTCATCATCTCAGATGCTTTTGGCAGCCCACAGACACTTCTGACTCAGCACATTCCATTTGTCACCCACTTTCTCCAAGAAAGGAGTCTCTAGGTTTTCCCCTCATACGTCTTTAAGATTTAGCCTAATATCCAGAAAGAAAAGACCGAATTGGTATTTCACACCATTACACTTAGGCAAGAATGAGATCCTCTTTGAAATGAAAGCACTGTCAAAGAAAAAATTATGTAACTTGTTTGTCCTCCAGCAAGTAATGAATCGTGCCCAGGTATGTTTCCATTTTTCTCTTGTAAGAAAGCTGTCCTGATGCTCCCAACCAACACATCCATTCCTCACTGTTTCTAAGTGCTATAATAAGAAATGTAATCTTTGATTACTCTCTCTGTACATCAACAACACTGCTCATGTGACTCATAAGCATCATCTCACGGCCCTAGCGTATCTATGAGGCAGGAGTCAGAGAAGCACTGGAAAGGAGCAGAAGGCAGCCAGAATTCATGGCTTTACTGCACCTCGACTTCCAGCTTGGCCTTCTGTTGCAGCTTCGGCAGCCATGAATCCAGGGTGCTGGTAAGACCCAGTTTCAAGGTTGTAGAGAACATATGAAAGAAATATTAAGCTTCAGAGGTACGGCATGGGATGAAAACACTGAGATAAATAAGAGCCTATGTGCTTACATGTTATCCCAACTTCACAGATGAGCATGAAGTTAAACAACGCTCTGAATGTTCTACACACACCAAGTGATAAAAGTGACTCAAATCGAGGCAATTACTCTCCACAGTCTCTACTTTTATCCATTTTATTAGTGAGATAGGGAAGTACCAAGGGTGAGGACATGAAAAAGAGAAATGTAATGTCTCTTAGTTGTAAAGATCAGAGTCTAAGATCAAATGGACTATCACTCCAAAGACTATGAGAGCCAATCAGTGCCATGTCTCTCTTTTGGTTTCTGGTGTTTTGCTAACTAACTTTTGTGTCTTTCAGCTTTTTGATAGTGTATCACTCCAATATCTGTGTCAATGAATATGGCTAAGTTTTCACTTGCTATGAGGACATCAGTCAGATAGCATTACAGGCCTCTCTTACTTCAGTAAGATGTCATCCTAAGTACTAAATATCTCACCACTGTCCCCAACCTCCCTCCCCTCTCTCCACAGAGAGACAAGAGACACCATGAGCCAGGCTTCCACCAGGCTACTCTCTGTCCATCTTCCCTCCATCCCATCTCTGTCCTCATCATCAAGGAAGCATCTTGATCTTCCTTGTTAGGAAACATGTCTGAAGAATCATCTTGCTTCTCCTTCAACATCAAAAATCAATCACAGAAATAACTGCATAATAAACTATCATAGATGCCATATAAAGAGAAGAGGGCACTC
This sequence comes from Ctenodactylus gundi, assembly GCA_004027205.1. Taxonomy (NCBI): domain Eukaryota; kingdom Metazoa; phylum Chordata; class Mammalia; order Rodentia; family Ctenodactylidae; genus Ctenodactylus; species Ctenodactylus gundi. The sequence goes on along the minus strand of PVKB01000082.1, from coordinate 282,089 downwards.
TTCCTGAAATAAGAGGAAGGTGCATCAGTAGCATCGTGAGAAGGACATCAGCACTAAAGTGAGCTGCAGAGATGAACAAAGAACAGAAGCAGAGGGCCTTGCACCATGGTCTGTTTTGTCCCTCGCTCTAGTGGGATACCACTGCAGCAAAGACATGGGCCAGTGTACATGGAAACAGAAGACAACTCAGTGATTACTCTTAATTGCACCTGAGTGCAGTATTGTGAGAACAGAGTGGCCAGGAAAAAGCGTGAAGCAGAGCCAGGAAGGTCTCAAGAAAATACTTGGCCTGACAAGTCATGGATCAAAAGTTCTTCTCAAAAATGACATATAGTTTCTTTGCTTCTTCACACTGACACAGCACTGTGATCTCACTGTACAGACTCATTAAGAGAGCTTCCTTGCACCTTACATTCAGGTATTTATTTGCCCACACACCAACCAAAACAAATGAATTTAGTAACAACAGTAATAGTGTGCAAGTCCTCTAGCAGAATTCAGGGTGTTGAACCAATCATAAAATTTTAACCAAGCTGGGCTCAGAGCCCAGAAGACAGTTGCATTCTAACAAACAAATGAACATGAGGTGGGGGAAATGATGGCAGGAAAGAGCTGATAACATGACAGAAGTAGAGCCCAGGGCAGCCAAGTGTGGGTGCCAGAACCCCGTGTCAGCACCCAGCCAGGCGTTTCACTCCCTTGGGATGTTGAGCAGGTCAACACTCAAGGATAAGCACGCAGACCTGTCAATTTCGAACGTGCCACTAAACACGCAAGATGTCTTCTGAGACAGTGAATGCTTGAGCAAAGGAGTTCTTTCTAGGGACGACCAACCAATTTGCAAATAGTGAGGGATGTGGCAAATTGCAAGAGAAAGAAGGGGAGGGACCTGCTCATGCTCCTTGGCTCCTGGAGGAGGCACCGGGCTTTTTTCTTTACACCCTTCATGCTTCAGATTCTTGGGCTCTCTGTTCTTTCACTTGTGGGCAGAGCCCAGAGGAGATGGAAACCTGAGCACGCGAACCCGGAAAGCTTTTTCTTTAGTCCTGTCCAACCACACTAAAAAGCAAAGTGAGCCCACAGCTTGCTTATCTTTCGGTCTCTTTCTTACCCAGTGACTCTCCACTCTGCTTTGAAGGCAAATGTTCTCATTTCCTTTGTTACAAAGCTTCAGAGTAATGACCCCAGTTTCTCTCCTAGTAGAATGCAGAGCTCTAACCCATGGCTTAGTGCCAGCTATGTGGAATACATTGTAAAGACTAGGCAATCTGTTCTAAAGCTGCTTGAAAAGAAACACAACCCCCACGCCGTAGCTGTGCTACTCAGCTCCCTGCATTGGTCTAATCCCAAACTCTCAGCTTCTTGGAGACTCCTTGGTACCTTTCTGTCTTTCCAGACCAGCACCAATCATCTGTCTTGAATCACACAGGATGCAAATACTCCTGTGACATCTGGACTAATGACAACTTGATCACCCTCCTGGTTTTTAATCTGGTATAAGTGCCAAGATCATCATCGATACACCTCATGTTTCTAATAATTTTTCCTCCTCTGAAAATCATTTTTTCTTATTTCTCATATTCTTTATACGTGGCATAACTCCCACAAATAGTAAAATCTTTTCTTATTATGGTAAAATAAAGGTAATACAAGTCTGCTATACATCTAGAAAAAGAAGGAGAGCAACCAAGCTACGGCTGCTTCGAAGTTACCATGGAAACAACATCCAAACTGGAATCCACTCCCAGTCTCCCTGAGTTAGTAGCTCATAGGCTGAATTTGCATTAAATAGGCACAAAGAAAATGGAAAGATAAGGACATGGCTCACTTTTGATTATCTGCTACCTCCCCTCTCACATCTACCTACCAGTCAACCTAATGGTGAGTGGTCTCCAGAAAACGCGATCACCTCTCTGTGACCCCTCCCATATTATATTAATTTAGGTATGGTAACACAAAACGAAAGAGAATCTTTATACCCCAAACAATATAGAATCATATATTTTACATAGCAACACTAGCAAAACGTATTTCTTATTATGAATTATGGCGTTCACACCACTGTTCCACCAATCCAGATTTCTAGGGTTTGTTCAAAATGCAGAAAGCTCTAGGAACATAGTTCAAGTTTTCTGATTTCATAAACTTTACAATTAAATAGATAAGAAAAATAAAATATAGATCTTCCACGCTGAAATTGAAAATCCTATTCTCTGCTGTCTTCAGTCTAAAACACAACTCTTTCTCCACCACTCCTTCATGTACTCATACACTGTACTAGGCATTGCTTCTTCAGATTTTGGTTTATATGAAAACAGAAATGACAACATCTTCCCTTATATAATTAATTTTAGGGTGGTTTTCTGTGTATGTGCGCTGCCAGAACATCACGAAAAGATTTTACAGTGGGAGAATTTATGTTTTCTTTTTATTAAGAAAAATAAGCAGACGCTTGACTTACATCAAATGATGGCCAACAGCTCCCCTTTGATGACCTCTGAGAGTCACGTTTCCTAACAGATTCTTCCATAGGAAACTGATGACTCTGATCACAAACATGGACGTGTTCTCACTGAGATGTTTATACCAGGGAGCAAACGACGACAGGTCTTGGCAGTCTTTTTCGGTTTTATTAGGTAAGGACTGAACTAGTAATTTTTCCCATCTAGATTAAATGACATTTCATTAATCCTCCAAATGCTCTTGAAGAAAAAACACCCCCATCATGCAACAACTGTAAGTATCCTGTTGTGTGTATTCAAACACTCCCAATCAAGCAAGGCGACATCACTCCAAGCTCTGGGGAGCAAGCTTCAGGAAGCGTAGGCATGCAGTCTTGTTGGGACTGCACTTGCTGCAGCAACCTGACTCGACAGTCCTCACACATACAATGGAAAACTACTACCACTGTTTCAGATCTTAAATCATGGTAGACATCACTGAATTCCTGAATCCCATAGTTCTAATGTGTTACAGAATTTGGAATTCACATATTTACAAAAAATGTTAAATTTCATGTCATGTGAATTTTTTTCTACCACAATCAAATCAAACCAATCATAGTAGACAGATCACCAGGTCCTTAGGTATTAAAGCTAAGAGTCACCTTAAGCTTTTCTCTGTGAGACCATTTGTATTAAGCAGTTACTTTTTGCTTTAAAAAAAACTGCCTGGAGGTGAGTAGTGCACAAAGGGAAGGGATTTATTTAGCCTACAGAAACTGAATAAAAAGCTTACATACTGATTCTAACGATAGGTCCTCTGGCTACACCACATCATGACAGAGGTACACATGCGCTGACCTTTTTCATAAAGCCACGAGAAATCGATCACCTAATCCTAATCACCTATCAATGATCCCACCTCTAAACAGCACGGTCAGATCGATAAATTCCAACAAGTGTTTTTGGAGGGGAAGCACAATATTCAAATAATAGCATCCTTTCATTTTATAAAAGACTTAGTAAGTGATCTAAGTAAAGATATTTAGGAAACTGGAGAAAAATAAAATTGAGAAATCATTTGTGTTTTTATGACATACCTTTATGTGAACAAATAAATTGGTCATGCCTTAGAAACACAGGGATCCAAATGGAGTCTTGAAGTTATAAATAAGCTTGGCTGTTGTAGCTCATGATGTTTATTGGTCTATGAAAATTGTAAGCATTCTTCCCAGAACTACTATGACATTTTTTTACAACACTACTGCCCGGTAAAGAACCCAAGGCTTACATTTCCTCTTAAACTCAACATTGCTTTTTTGCCTTATTTAGGCAATCTTCTCATTGATGGCAAGACCATCTTTTTGCTTTCCCTACTAATATCCCACAATGTCAGTATTTCGGAGCTTGAAGTTCTAGTTTTGGCACTGTCACCTCCACGTGACGGTGCTTTAGCCAGGCTCTGCATCTTACCCGGGATCCTATTTTCCCATTTAACATGCTCGTACTTAGGTCTATACAGGAGTTCTTCATATGACATATGTTGTCTCATTTCAAGGGACCTATGAAGATATGTATGCTGTGAGCACAAAAAGATTTCTAACTTCGATTTGTGAATAATGTCTGGGCTATGTGATTTCTAGAGTTTCATCCAAGCTCTAAGATGCTACAAATTATTTTATGAAGTACCATCTGAATATGTCAATAGACTAACACACTTAGCCATTGTTCTTTCAGCTTTGTTTTCAGTTTAAAATTAAAGGGATTAAGAACTTTTCATGATAACTCTCTATTGGTTACAGATGACCAAAAACAAACCTACAGTCACTTTTCCTATAGCCTATCTGCACAGCTGCTGCCTCTGGGCTACAACCTCATTTTCCAATGCCTGAGCCCTCAGACAACCACATTCCCATTACCTGTCTGAATTTCCTCTACCACCCACCGTTAACAAGAAGCTAAAGAGAGTAACATAAATAGAGAGGGAAGGTATCAGAAGAGAACATCTCATTACAGGAAATTTGGGCAGCTAAAGGTCACAACTACAAAAATTATGATCCAGGTCAGAGAAAAACATTCTAAGATCAAAAGGACATATCAAAGTCATACAGCAGAATTCAGGGGAAAAAAATGGATTCAGCCAGAGAGAGGAACTGTGACAAGTAGATTAGATTATAACCATACTAAGGTGACAAAGGTCTCTGTTTGTTGTTGTTTATTTCACCCAGGTTGAAGACTTTAAAGTTTAGGTGAGAGGTATACGATTCAGATAATGCTAACAGAAGATTTAAGTCTGAGCTCAGGTCCTTTTTGCATCCATATTGTTGTCACAGCAAACAATAACAGCAAATACTGTTGCTACTCAACTTCCACTGCAGCTGTAGTCACTACTGTTACTGTATCGAGAACTACTTTACTAAGAGTGTTCCATTATCTTTTTCCTTAATTTTATGGGATCTGTGTGATTGTCATTGTCTCCGCTGTACAGATAAGCGCACTTTGAGAGGGAACGTCACTTGCTTAGGCTCAATAGTTAAAGGAACCATACCCCAACTCAACGATGTTTACCTCACAAATTTGTCTAGAATGGACCTGTGTTATTTTTCTAGAGATAACATAATAAGTTGCATCAAAATGTAGAATTTTTTTTCTTTTATAGTTCTGAAGGTTAATGTTCCCAAATCAAACTGCTTTCAGTGCCGTGGAGGTCTCCTCTGCAAGGACGAGGGAAGAACCGGACTTTGTCTCCCACTTTCCATTGGTTCCAACCGTCCCTGACGTTCTGTGACTTGGAACAGCATCACGGTTCGTCTCTGCCAGTGTCTTTATATGGCATGCTTCCCCATGAATCTGTGTGTGTGTCCTCTCCTGCCCCTAAAAGGACATATGCCATTGGATTTAGGTCCTATGTAATCCAGAATGACTTCTTCTTAGGTTAACTAATTATATCTGAAAATTTTTTTTCAGATAAGGTCACATTCTGAGGTTCTGGACAAACATCAATTTTGAAGGAAACAGGATTGAACCACCAACATGTCTTTCTAAATATCTAGAAGCATTTTGGGCTATAAATAAATACAATGAACAGCTAATGAATTTAACAGTTTTATCATTAAAGGACATCCATTAAGCAATATATTTTATGTATAACTACATTAATGAACAAATTATAATGGCAGTAAGAGAAACTTGTATACTTTAAGTCATCCTATGGCATTTGTCTTGTGAGCATCGTTCTCTCATTAGTATGTATAATGTGTCTTTCTTCAGAAAATCTGGGGTGGATCTGAATGGAGTCAGTGTGTTGATTTGTACTTCAACTTCAAAGTCCTAAGAAAACTTCCAAAGCCTAGGATTACAAGGTCAATGCTGCATTTGATTTACACCAAGAAAAGATTTCCACCTTTAATAAAATGTGTGTGTGTGTGTGTGTGTGTGTATACAAGAAAAGGCAACAGATAAGCCTAGTCACCTTTAGCTTTTGCTTCGGATCTAAACTAGATAAATCTAGGAAACAACAGCGCTGCGTGGTTCTTTCAAACGATGTTTATTGTCACACCAGGGCATATGTCTGTAGGGCACGCAAGGAATGGAAGCCTTCATTTGAAGAAAAATGAGAAGCATTCTCCCCTATACAATATTAAATGGAAAAAAACCACTGCTGTTCCTACCTCTCCCTATTGCCCTTGTGTTTCTCAGTTCAACCTTTGCTACTCAGTGATCACACATCTTTGCTCTGAGAGACAACAGACTTGATATATTGCTAAATAGGTAAGCAAGATCTTGAACCTTTCCTCATGTCCTTCCTGCTCCTTCAGAGCCAGCAGGGACAGCAATGACCTCATGTGATCTGACCTTGTAGTTTGGCTAGGACCACTTGTGTTGTAAAGTGCTGAGCAAGAACCTGGCATAGTAAGTTCCGTGTAAACATTATTTGTCATCTCTATCTTTGTTTTACAATTGATATAACAAAGACTCAAGACATTCAGAAAAGAAAGCAAAAGCTTTAAAGGGGCCTTTAAGTCATGAAGGCACACAGAATTAAAGTATGTTGACAAAATTTTAGTGAAGGCTTTAGTAAAAATCGGTGTCCAACGTAGAAGAATGATTTCATCTTTTAACTCTGAAGTTAAAGGAAGGTGTTTGACACATAAGGTGAAAACTAAAATCTTGACAATTTTAAGACTTATGTGATATTTTTTCCAGAGGGAAAGACGTAAAATGAATAGTGCCCAAAGCACTCAGATGTAAATAGTTTGAATCCAAGATTTGAAGTTGATGCTCACATGAAAATTTTCCATCAATCAGACTTTTATGGTTGCCATAAATACCGCAATACCCTGGGAGCTGGGAGCTTCTACGTGTGTTTGCTGAACTGCTTAAACTGCTGTCACTGGTACTAAAAAGGTCCAAGGGAATCGATGCTACTCTTTGTGCTATTCCCTGCCATGTCTTCATAATGATATACAGATTTGAATCATTACAGTCCAGAGGCTTGCATCAATTTAATAGCAGCTCATTGTATTTAGCGCAAGCCTAGGTTACTGGGCTGCTGGGTACAGGACTGAGGAAGGGCAGGGTAAAGAGGAGAGAGAAAGAGATAGGTCACCTGTTTTTCTGATGAGAAAAACTGCTGAGTAGGAAGGAATTAGGAACAGGAATTAAGACTCACACTGAAATCAGAAGAATCAGTCAACGAATTGGGAATCTGAAGACCTAGGGAAAGATGATGGACACTTTATGGAAGAAATTAGGCTGCAAAATCTGAGTTTGGAGGCTCAGAATGAAAGACTAGAAATGCGACTCAGGAATATGGTCCTACATTCTGAGGCACAGCTGCACACCTGCTGTAGAAATACATGCCTCTTCAGTTATCAGAGTGGTGCTAAAAGGATTGCGACGCCTTCCTAGATGGTGCAAACACGCCCACCTTTAGTGAGATGAATATAACATGACGAACTATGCTCTCAGGGTAGCAATGGGAGACACCAATGATTTTTAGCTTATTTTTAAGCTAGATACACAACTGCTGATTTACCCTGATGCACTAGGCAACCATAGAGTAGAAGGTGAATAAAACAGAGACCGTGTCCTCATGGAAGTTGTGTAGGCCACACAGCCAAGTGGCTAGGTGTGTGGGACAACTACATCTTCTATTTCACAGTTCTGTGCTCCTTGTATGTTTTGAAGGTCTTGATGAGATGTGCAATCCTCAAAACTGTTTGATGGGAAAATACTAACTATCCCATCGGCAGGCAAAGTGGGCAAAGCAGATTTGTTTTCCATTGTCAACCCTTTTACAGAAGTGCTAATCTCTGAGAGATAATCAAGACATTACAATAAATGTGATTAAGAACTTCTTACAAACTGTGTTTGACTGGGTAGGAAGCAAAGCAAAGATGTCAATTTAATTTATTAATGTCAGTATTTATGGAGGAGCCACTATAAGCCCTGCTATGTACCTAGTACAAAACAGACAGATATGGTCCATGCCACTCTTATGTTCTCAACTAGGGGGAGAAAGATAAAACAAAAATAAAGTTCATATACTTTTGGAGTTATAAGTTGTAAATAACGTTGTTGTAATTGCAAGATAAAGTTGTTATACCTATTAAAACACATAACGATAGGCACATATTACTTTCATAATAAAAGGGAGAAAATAAGTACGCTGGCTAGTACAAATCACCACATGGAAAAGCAGTTGTAGTTTGAAACAGCCCAGAAGATGTAATTACAGGATTATTTACAGCACATGCCATGACAATACCTCCGCATTTCATGTCAAAACACCATGATTGAAGTCATCAATGTCAGAGTCAAATTTAGATCTCCCACTTAGAGATTATGGTAATCAGAATTTTCTGTCACCAAAGCCCAGCCTATTTCAAATACATCACACTCTAGCAGTGAGTTGACAATAGGAGGAAAAAAAAAAATACATGAGCTTTTTTTCCTCTCTTGTATCTTTCCAAAGAAAATTTAATTTTTTTCTCTAGTCTATTTTTGAAAATTAATGTGTTATATCTAGTGCACAGCTGATTTCCATTTTTGGACATGTTTAATATGAGAATAAGTAATGTAAGCCAGCATTTAACTGGAGAAAGACCCATGTCTGCCAAGTCTGCTATGTTTGCTCTCCTCTTGTTACAAATACAAGCCAGGACCCTGCACGTGCTACTGGTTGGGAGTACCAAAAGTGCACCTAGGAAATTCTAGTGTAGGGCCTGTTCTACCATTACTTAACACATTTCCCATGAGTATCTGATCTTTTCTGCGGAATGAGATAATAAAAAATATCTTTTCAAAATGCAACACAATCTATCCCAACATCCATTACTGAACCATTTACTTTCCTCTGTGATTACTGTTTAATTCAAAGTTTTAAGTAACAAAAATAAATAAAATATGCTTGGCTAGAAAATTTTCTAAATAAGTCAAAACCAGAAAGATTTTTGTTATGTAGTTCACACTCATTTCCTAAAGTTCTCATATTTGCATTCACATACATTTAATTATAATACCACATACACACAAGTGTCCACAGATTACTCTTAAATGTCATACTATATAGACAATTCTGATTATTTCTGTTGCCCAATGATAACCCTCTAAAATCTTCCCACAGCAAGCTCTACGGATATATATTATTCTTTTCGTATCTGTGCATCTGTTTGCATATATTCTCATCTGTATTTACATACTTTACAGTAATCCATACTTACTGTCAAAATCTCAAAAATACAAGAAATTGAGAAACGAAAACAAAAGTCTCCAACTCTCACCTTCCTTTTCCATACCCTACAGCTAAGCACTCCAATACAGGGTCGCCTTAAATGTGGACACCAGCACTGAATTTTCCTTTACAGAGGTCTACTTTGGTTGACTTCTGTTCCACACTCTTTTCATTACTGTGGAGGGAAAATCCATCTTGATAGCACAGAAGGCATATTCCTCATGATTATTCGTTCCTTTCAAAGCTTCTCTGGTGATAATTTGAAATTTGCTTCTCCAGATGACATTTAAAAACAAGTTGTCAAGTTCTCTAACACCACTGGCAAATGGAAGAAATTGGAATGGGGTGGCTTTAAATTTTTATATTAATACAGAAAAGAATTCAATTTTCAAAAACACTGAATTCATACATGTTAAGAGGTATAATGTATTTTTCAATAAATTTGGATATTTCTAATGCCCTTTAAGAAAATTTAATGACATCTCTTGTTATTTTGAAAATCAGAATTTTGCTGATTTCATTCTAACTTTATTAAATTTTAAATGACATACATTAATTCGTACATATTTGAAATGTGCAATCTGATAAGCTTTGAAAGGTATGTTTTTACCCATCAAGCTATGACTCTATCAATATAATAAAAATGTAGATATACCTCAAAACTTCGTGACTCAGGAATTTCACCATAGCATTCATCTGCTTTCCGAGAATGAGTTAGTATTTTTTTAAAGTTCATAAATGTACACCATATTATATGCTTTTTTCCCTGGCTTCTTTTTCTCATCACAATGATTTTGAGATTAATATTAATCTACACTAGTTAACTGGAAAGTTTCATAAAAGTTGACCTAAGACTCTGACCCAGGAAATACACTTAGGTATTTGTCCATGTGCATGAATGTGGCTACAGCTTTTTTTGCAGGTGATAGTTGTTCCAACATTATTGACTGAAAAGACTATCATTTCTCAATTAAGTTAACAAAAAAGGAAGCTATCTTTTTGTGCATGTAGTTCTAAGCTCTCCACTCTGGTCCACTGATTTGTTGATTCTTTCGCCAATACAATACACTTCCAAGGACTACACATTTATAAAGAGTTTTTAAGTTAGAGAGTGCCACCCTCTTACATTGTAATCATTATTTTTTGTTTTGCCTATTTTGTTTCTATGCCCAATCACATACATGTTAATATCAGCTGATTAATATCTATAAAAATAACTTGCTGGGATTATGATTGTGATAATATTAAATGTACAGATCGGGTTTAGAAGATCTGACTTCTTTTTTTCATTTTCTTTGGTAAAAAAGTTCACATAACATAATTAAACTAGACCCATATCTGTCACAACACAATAAAATCAGATCAAAATGGATCAAAGAACTAGACATCAAAACAGAAACACCGAATCTACTGGAAGACAAAATAGGTAAAACCCTAGAAGACAGGGACAGGAAAGGATTTTTTTAACATATCACCAACTGCACCAGAAATCTCAAATGAACCAACACAGGGGACTACATTACATTGAAATCCTTCTGCACAGCAAAAGAAACAATGAGCAAGGTGAAGATAGTGGGAAAAGATATTCACCAGTAACACTTTAGACAAGGATTAGAATATACAAGGAACTGAAAAACATAAAACCCCTTAAAATGAATGATCCCATTAAGAAGTGGGAAGCTGAAATGAAAATGAACTTCTCACAAGAAGAAGTACAAGTGACCAACAAGCATATGAAAAAGGGTTCTTCATCACTGGCCATCAGAGAAATGCAAATAAAAACAACACTGAGGTTTCACCTCACCGCGGCGAGACTGGCCTTTATCAAGAACTCAAAAAACAACAACTGTTGGTGAAGATGCGGAAAGAATGGAACTCTACTCCACTGCTGGTGGGAATTCAAGTTGGTACAAACATTATGGAAAGCAGTCTGGGGACTCTTAGAAAGCTTACAATGGAAATTCCATTTGATCCAGCTATTGCCTTACAGGCCATGCTCCCAAAGGAAATAAACTTAACATATCAAAAAGACACATACATATCCATGTTTACAGCAGCACAATTCATAATAGCCAAATCTGTCTTTCTCTATCCACATGTTCTACATCTAAGGGTTCAACCAACTATGGATGGGAAAGAATAAAAAATTTTCTATTATTACACATATATGCACTAGTTTTCTTGTCATTATTTCCAAAATACTAGAGCATAACAATCAATTACAAAGCATTTATACTTTGTTATATATTATAATTAATCTAGTGGTGATTAGTCCAGGTTATATACAAATATCATTTTATATAATGAGCCTTCACCCAAAGATATTTTATCATCCCATAGTCTTAAATAAATGTCCCAGAGATACTTCTTAATCTCTTATGTGAAAATTTTTAATGTAAAATCTACCTTGTGTGATGGAAAAAAATTTAAAGCAAAAAAATATAGATAAATACATATATTTAGAAATATACTTTCAATTAAAAATATCTCTGGTAACTTAAACTAAACTTTACCTAATATTTAAAGCTTTTATTTTTATTTTTTAAAGAGCATATGCTACTTTTATCATTAAAAACTGTTGGCTTCCTTCCTTAAAAGTCTATGATACAATATTTGCTAAAAGATTTTATAATCAAATACTATATCACATACTTAAATTTTTGTTTTACTGAATCTCAGCATTACCCTCCTCAGTGAATTCTGTTATGATCCCTCTTTTACAGCTGGGACCGGTGGCCTGGAATAGCTGTTTGCGTTTCCACAGTATTATGGACAGTCAGCTGGGAAGCTAGGCCCGACTCTGGCACATGATACCAGCTGAAAGATGTCTTCATTACTCACATCAAATTACTAGATTAGCATGGGCAAATTCTCCTCTAACATCTCAGAATTATCTTATACTTTGATGTTTCCCCTTGCAAGGCAATGGATAAAATTCTTGAAAAACAGCATTCACTTATTTGAAAATAAAACCTGAAATGGATGGTAAAAAACATATTTCTAACAAAACAATTTCAAGTAAAGATTGTATTTTCCAATAGGAAATGGATAATTACATAAGGTATCTGGAAAAAGCTGAGAAAAAAAAAATCTAGGCATCAAAATCCTAGTTTGAGTTGCCAATCTCAAGGACTTTCCATAAGCAACTGTGCGTCTTCAGGTTAGGAATCACAACACATAACCTTAAGTCTCAACTTCATGTTTGGAAATAGCAGTCTATGATATTTTCTTTTTCTATTTTTGGAAATTCAACATCAGCAGAATGATACTGTTTCCCACACACCAAGGTAGTGAGGACTGCTGGCATGAGGGAGAGCTCAGGACAGGGCTGGTGTCTTGAAAGTGAATGAACACTTCAAGTTGACAAGAATAGCTGCCTAAGGGCTTCAGGGAATGGCCTTTTTTTCCAACTGCTTTATCAGCCAGTCCTAACTGACTTAACTCCCTCTCAATGAGTTGGATCTTCAAACCTTGCTCTTTCTGGGCCAATGGTATGTCTCTCACCTTGAAGTTACCACAACAAAGGGACATGGTGCATGTTTTCAGTCTTCCTCAAGAAAGGGAACAGAGCTCTTCTAAGATCACAAGCTTGCATATTACATGCCAAAAATTTCTTTTCACAGAAAAAATATCATGAAAGCACATGTAACAGAGCATAATGACAATGCTAGCAAGTTTATCTATTAATGGGATGTGACTTAACTTGGGTCTGAGGATAAAGGGATATCACCATGGGAGAAGTCTGTCAACATACCACATAAGCCCAACATACATTATCTCACGCATAGTAATTACTTCATTGCTAAAACTGAGTCAAGATAGTTTTGAATCCCTAGAGAGCATTCTGACTAAATGGGAACTTGACCATGACTATTTACCCAAACAGCAGGTCAAGCCCCACTAGACAGCTAGGAAGTCAGTTTAGTAGGCCATGATGCATATGTATATGTATATGTATGTATGTATGTATGTATGTGTGTGTGTGTGTGTCTATAAGGAAACAGAATGACAAAGTATCACAGACTATTATATGTATTTCCGTGGTTTATATCTGAAATGTCCCCAAAAGTCTACTGTATTTGGGCATAGTGAGACACTTATGGAACCATGTACTGTTAAGAAGTAGGGCTTGGTCAGAAGAAATAGAACACCTGAGCTCAGCTCAAAAGGGGCAGAACACTGGGACAGGTATGGAAGAGTAGTTCTGCACTTCTTCACTTATTTAGCTTTCTGTCTTCTGTGCTGTGGATAGCTTTCATCCAACTACATTGCCAGCCACCCATGAAAGGACTTAAGAAAGCTTTTTGTCATGACATCTTTATTCTGATTTTGTGGATAGAGAAGTCAGAAAGGGGTTCACCTCATAACAAGAAATTGATTATTGTTACAACAAACTAGAGGCATATACACTGATTTGACAAGGCAGGTAGGAAGCCTTAGACAAAAATTCACTCTTCCTCTATATAGCACAGTGAATAATATTTTTTAGCCCAGTCAAAATCAGGATGCACTAATATGAACAAAACTAGAATAATAATAGTTAACATGTCGAAGTGATAGAATTGGGAGGAAGGTTTCTTTTCTTCATTCTTTGATACAGATTAAAATAAAGAGAGAGAAAGACACCATAAGTGTTTATAAAAGGCAACATGGCAAAAGACATTTTAGCAGGATTTATAGTAGTTACATGAGATCTTAGAAGATATGAGGGAGACTGTCTAGGTCATCTCTGTCGTTCATTGCGTTGAGGAAGTTGAGCCTTCCCAGAGTGTTCAGCTATGCACATTCCTAGGACCAAGTGGAAACAGCAAAGCACAGAAACGCACTCTCACCAAAGAAAACTGGAATAATGTAGTTATTTCACTTGAGACCATTTCAGATAATAAATAAATGTGTTCTTTATTACTAAGTCCAGGTGGGATGGATATGAATTGTATTATATATGAGGGAAAAAACAATCTTAGAGACCATAAGGCCACAGTGTTCTTATATGTGAGTAACTGAGGTCCAGACTGTAAAGACTTGATAAAGATCTCATGACAGCTTGGATGGGAAGATATAACTCCAATCCCAAAGGCCTCATTATCAGCCTATAAATTCCCCCACGATTTCACGCTCTTTTCTTATAAGGATGCATTAAAACAAAAAGCAAGAAAATTCTCTAAATGTACAATAAACCAACAGCTGTACAAATTGATCGAAGAACAAATTCTCTTGAAAACCAATCAGCCACTTTCAGGAAGAGTTACTGACTTCATAAATGGCTGCTCCAGTGCACCATAATTGTTCTCAGGGGCTAAATCACCATCTACTTCCTAAATTTAATTTCTCAACCAATCTTCACCTCCTACTGTGATTTTGGGAGAAGTCAATCACTTGGATATTTGGTATAAAAATCAGTTCAGGAACTTTAAATAATTCCTCCATTAGTAACATCCTACTTTTGAGTTGTTGGGTTCTCATCTCCTACTGTAAGAAAATAGATCCAGAAACTGACTGGAATTACAAGAATTTTTCTGGAATATGACATTCTCAGAAAACGTAAGTGATCAATGTCGTTGAGCAATTATGTCTGTGTTGTTTTAATAGACAAAGGAGATATAAGTGAAGGAGCAAATTGAGTGTTCGCTCCTCTTTAGTGTATGACTTCATGTTCTGTGGTAAATGTTCATTCTTTGATGAATCCACATGCAGACTGCAGATCAATGAAAGTGAGTCTGCTTAATGGGCTTTGGAGAGTCCATCAAAGAGAAGCTCTGGCAAGAAGGGACTGGATGACCAAGCTAATGGAACATTATCGATGAAAATGCCTATTGTCTCCTCAACAGTAAGTCAATCTCATATACACTCTATTCCACTTCCAGAAAACTTTGAGATATAATTTGTACGGGGAGAGTTTAAAAAGAATTCTAGAGTTAGAGAGACTTGCATTCAAATTCCAAGGTGGACATTTTTGTAGGAATGTAGTGAGATTCTGCACAGAAAAGTTCTTGCTTAGCACCTTCAACTATAAAATAGCATATCTGAATAGGTACTATATGTTCATAATAAAAAATATGAAATACAAAATAATATCCACTGAAAATATTTCTTTCCTCTTCTTCCCCATTCAGTGCTTCTTTTTAGAATAAATACCATCACCTAATTCACAAGCTTCCTTCTGGAATTATTCTACACTGCATTTATAAACGCATGCACATTTACTCAATACATATTTTAAAACTACATCAGAGTACCTAACTCTTGGCTTGTCAATTACAGCACAGATAAAGTCTGTAAAACATGTGGCTCATGGTCACAGTATTTACAAGTTCTTCAAAGGACTTTAAAAAAGCATTTTATAATATTTAAGGTTCACTGGTGCCCAAGTTCAAAAAGCAGTAGCTGGGAGGAAGCCATCGCCCACTGAGGAGAAAAAACATCTGGCATGTCACTCAGCTGACATGCTGTGTGGTACCAACGATGCCAACCATCTGCTTCTCTTCCTTCCACTGCCAGAGCATCATAAGTTATCATTTGCATCAATCAACTTGTATCCCTTTCTGTGCAATGTCTCCATGGTGGAGACAACATAGGAAGCTAACGCAAGTTGAGAACAGGCAGCAGGCTGAGTCTTTCCATCAATGAACATGGTTGCATGGTTCACATGGATCTTGAAAACCAGATGGGAATTCTTTCTTACCTTAAGTAAAGAGGCATCACTGAATTTAAATTAATAAATAAAAAATCTGGAGATACACAAATCTAAAAATATAATCTTAAAATTATTGAGTATCAGATCTGGCAAGTGTCTGCACAGATAGCATTGCTTCTCTTGATCCTTACTTCAGTTTCATGCCATCTGACAGGTGGTTTTTCATTTTTTTTCACAATAAAGTTAGTATACATTTGATCACCTCTTTTCTTCTGGTATTAATCACATGACTTCCTTTAGCTAACTGTTATTTGTATTTGGCCAACTGTTTTCTGCTATCACTCTGAGAAAATCTATCTTTTGTGACCCAGATGAAAGTCACATTGAACGTCGTAATTGGATCCTATGCAGAAGACATATAATAAGTAGATTAGCTGAATGCTAGGCAATGTGCAATTCTCTAAGTGTATACCCAGTGAAATTTGACGCAGTTTGTTACTCAGCATTATCATGGATATAGCTGCCACACACACCTTCATAGATGATTAAGTTCCTGAAAGGGAAGAAACCTTATGTTTCAATTTAACACAATGTCAGGTATACAATGGGCATTCTTTTGTTGTTACCTTATGTCAAAACTAATTCAACAGTTTATTTTCAGATGACAATTCCCCTCACTTGAAAGAGGTCAAACTTCTTACCTAATATTAAACAAGCGGGGAAATGTAGAATTGGATTTCCCTGTATCCCAAAATAGGAGGAAATGACATTAACATAGGGTTTCTCAACCTCATCACGACTGACACTTCTAATCTCTAACGTCTGCTCTGCAGATATCAGTAGCACCCCCAATTCAGCTGCAAAATCCAAAAATTTCCCTAGATATTGCCAAATATCCCATGAGATGAAAAAAAAAGAATTGTTTATGCTTAAGAACTACAATACTTCTGACTAGATAATAATTCAATCACCTGGAATATTCCAAATGCAGCTTTCTGAAAGATGACTAGGCTTCCCTGAAAAGTGATCAGTATCTGCCCACTGCTTTAATTTTATCCTTATAGACAAGTTTATCTTGGGGGAAATGTCCTGAAGAGCTTTCTCTTTTGCCCTACAAGTTGAACTTAAAATTTTTGTATTTTCCTATAGATCCCATGATTCTATTAAATATGATTATTTATTAAATATGATATCTCAGCTAATTATTACTCTGTTTCACTGTCCTATCATTAGCCAAAGAAATGACCTGTCTCTATCTTGTCCTGAGTGCTTGTTAATGGGCTTCAGCAAACCGGACCAGAAGTCCCAAAGCCAGGCTATGATGGTTTCTGCCGTTGAAAGGAGGTAATTGCCATCACACTTTTATCCTTTATTGCCACCCTGAACATCACCCACTGAGTGATGAGCAGCCAATCAGCACTCAGATACTCAAATACCAAATGAATAACATGAATCATAGCGGTTGGCTTGATCATCCACAGGGGGAATATGTCGTCAGAGGGCTTCACAGAGGGCAAGACAGGAGTGGGAAGACAGTCCAAGTTGTTTATTTATGAGAACTCCATCTTCAAAGAGCTTCTAAAGGAAGCTTGTCACTAAGAACTGAACTAAATTTTCCATTTCAAGACTTAATTCTCTTAAGGGCTTAACTGTTTTTCCTGCTGTTCCTACTTCCAGAAATAACCAAAATGTCTACAAAGTATGCCACTTGCACCAGCGATCAGATAGCTGCCTCTATTATGAAGTAGCAGATGAGGGTTTTCTGCTAAGTCTAAAACAAACTGCAAAAACCCAGTGAGTTTTTCTTTTGAACCAGCATGATTAAGCAGACCTTTCATTTCTTTATAACTCATGCCCTTGCAATAATTTTACCACAAATTGTTATTCTCTGAGTGAAGGCAAACCACCTCTCCCAGCCTTCTCAAAAGTGGTGAAATTAAGTGATTCTATCTGCTGTTCCTTAGAAATGCTGTTAGGAGCAAACTATAGCTTCAAAGAAAAAGAAATATTTCCCAAAGGCAAAATAGCTGCCAACACTATTTAAGAAATGTTACTTAAATTTGGCTCAACAGGATTGAATAGACACAAAGGAAAGGAGTATTTACCCATCTCAAGAAAAACACAAATGACAGCATCTACTTGTGATCACCAGACACAGTCTTGTCTGGGGACCAACAGCAGAGTTTGGACTGAGAAGTGAAAATGTCTTTCAGGCACCAATGGCCTGACCTGCCTTCCCTATGGCTCTTATAAGCCCAATTTTTAAAAAAAGAAGAAGAATAAATATTAAGATGCCTCAAAACACATTGCATTTTTCTATCATTTCCTTCCTGAGGCATTATGGGGGTATTGTGACTTTTTTCACCTTATATAGTAGTGTTTTCTTGCTGCTGTAACTAGTCACTCTAAAGTTAGTGGCACAGAACATCACGAATGTATGACCTTACCTTCTATAGGACACACATTGGTACGGATCTCACCAGGCTAAATCCAAGGCACCTGCAAGTGTGTGTTTCATTCTGAGCACTCTAGAGGACAACTCATTGTCTTGGCTATACCGGCAAAAGTCAGATCCTTTTATTGCAGGACCGAGGGAGGACGCCTCTTTTTACCGTCAATTTGAGGCCATTCTCAGTATTTAGCCTGTGTACCTGGACTCGTGACTGACTCCCTTTCTCCACCTGTACAGTCAACAACAGTGGGTTTGTCAGTTACACAGACCAGGTAATAAGAGGTAATACAAAAAAAAAAAAAAAAATAGCACAACGTAGTGGGGGGCCTTCTAAAAAAAAGATGGAAATTTAAAAGACAGATTTAATGAACTAACAGTGATGGCAAAAGGCCCTTAATTTATGGAATTCTGTGAAGCAGTCTTTGTGGAAATTTCATGTTTTTGGCTGGAAGAATGACAGTGATTAAATAGCTTGCTTATCAAGTTCAAGGCCCTGAGTTCGATAGACAGCATCACATAAAGCTGGGACTGTGGGAAGCCATCAAGCACAAGAATTTCTGAACACACACATAAAATCTTTAAGGCCTGCTACTGGCCCTTGACCCAATGAGCTATGCTAGGCTTTTTGAATGAAACAATGCTTTGACCTCTTGCATGCTTACCCTAAAAGAACTGTTGGGGCAGAAAGAACTGTTAGGACAGAAAGTCTGTTTCTCTGTAGCCTGTTTTCCTGTAACTTACTTCCTTCTTTTATCAATAACAAATGCCTGAGGTCTCGGGGCAGTTTGATTGATCATGCAAACAGGTCCCATGGAAAAGTACACTGTTTCTTTTGATCCTATATAAGCCTGTCAGAAATAATAAACTTTGAGACTTGATCAGAAAGCCTGTCTTGTCTCCCTCCTTCGTGTCTCTTGTCCCTTCTCATCCTCACCCCGCCCCCTCGCAGGTCCTCGTTGAAATGTCCAGCGGGCCCGGACAGGGGACAGTGGTACATGCCTGTAATCCCAAGAGTCTAAAGGCTGAGGCTGAAAGATTGTCATGAGTCCAAGGATAGCCTGGGCTAAATAGTGAGTTCAGGACCAGCCTAGGCTACAGAGCGAGACCCTATCTCAAAAAAAAAAAAAAAAAAAAAAAAGGTTTCTTGAGGCACAGATGTATCTTAGACCAAGTTCAGATTTACCTTCTTTGGGTCTAAGCTAAAATAAAAAGAGGATAAATATGTGAATTTATATAAAGCTACATTCATCTAGATCTTTTAAAACACAATCTATTTTTATTATTTTTTTACCAGAAGAAATACACTTGAATATATAAATGTTATTTCTGAATACTTAAATGACAGAATATGTGTCAATAGGGAAAAATATATGAAATATCATTAAGTCTAAAGGTAACTTTATTTGCAATTCTCTTTTATTATTTTGAACAATAAAATGCACCAGACTTTTCAGGTGGGGTCTTTGTTTACTATTTCTGATTTCAAAGGAGGAATTGGATTTTTTAAAATTCTAATTCTAAAACAATAGTATATAATAAAGTACATATTGTTACAAACAGAAGGGGCTATGTGTAACAGAGATCATAAATTCTCAGATTGAGTATCTGAAAATCTGAAATCCTAACTATGGAGAATTTATGCTGGTGTTATAATTTTTTTTGAATTTTTGAGCTTTTTGGATTTCTGGATTAGGACTGTTTAACTGGCAATGTTTATTCACGCATTCCAATATCTAGGAGGAAATGTAAATGTGAAATACTTCTGGTCTCAAGAATCTTGGATAAGAGATAGTAAACCTACCTATCTATTTTACACACACAGACACACACAAGTTGAAATGAATGAACACCTTCGTACTGATTCAAACTAGGTGAAAGTATAGGATATTGGGTTTGGGCCTTAAATTTCAATGTTGTCTCAGAAAATTTTAGTAAAATTTTGTTCTGCCTTGAAACTAAATCATGTAACGGTGAGACCTTTTTTGGTCAACAAGAACAGAACTCTTACCTCTTGAACAGAGGACCTTAGACTCTTAGACTACGACTCACAAGTTATTAACTGGCACATACTTCAGAAATCACACAGTACAAGTGATCCTCTCACTTCCTATGGTAGCACAGAGCTCTTAATTTGTGGATTTCAGTGCCTACTTTACCTTTAGGAAGACGACTGCTGTTGACTGATGGACTTCAAAGTTGCTCACTGGAGTGACAATTTAGTACTTCTAGTCCTTCCGTGTTCTATAGCAAGAGTAGAAGACTATTCTTCTGATTTGGAGCTGCTTATATCTGAGACAACTTAGCAACTGGGATATTCTACCCCTTTGAAAAATAAATGTAGGACCTATTTGTCTCCGGTTTGTGTGTTTTTATAGACAAATATTCTAAGTAGTAGGACTTGAGGACTGAGAAAGTAACCTGGGGGATGGTGACAGGCTGGCTCCATAGGCCCACCAGGATTCCAGGCTAGGCCTGCCTTTAATGTTATTATTAGTCAGAAATCTCCACAGAGGCAAACAGTGTATTGTATTACTTCATGGACCTCACACAAAACCGGAGTCTTAGCAGCCTTTTGGGATATAAACCTAGTTATAGGTCTAGAAGTGAAGAGGATAGCAACAGAGGATCTGACTTGCACGGCAATTTCTGGGCTAGGGGCAAGGCATTGCAATCTTCTCAGGGAATTCAAGGCTATTCTCTTCTGACAGAGGTAAAAACACACATACCATCGTGAGCAGAGGAAACAGAGCTACTTCTGCTGGCATTGAGGAGAATTCCTCCATTGGTAAAGAAAATTAATCACAATTTAGGAACCCAATGCCCCCAGCTTCATCAGGATCTTTCCGTATGCCACCGTGTCACTTACAGGATCTCTTTTTCCTTAAACCAATGCCCTCACTTTAACATTCGACACTCTGTCAGGCTGAGAGTTCAACTTGTGCTGTAATTTAGCCCGTCACAAGATGAGGTTTTGCATTTGATTTTCAGTAATTTTAGCCTTGCAGCTCAAGGAGATAAGAGCCTCCTTTCAGCACACATAAAAGCTCTGAGGTCACTTATGCAGTACTTGAGCTGCGGATTCAAATCCCTGAGCTCATCCTTTCCTTTTACCTCTTTGTTCTGTAGCATTAGCAAAAACCAAGCAATGTCATTACATTTATTCATTTTTCAAAAAGGTTCCTAAATATCTTATGGGGCTACTTAGTTGCATCTAATTCAAGTAATCCATGTGACTTTCCAAGTAATAAATATCACTGGAATTTTTAACCAGATTAGGAAGCTAATTCCATAAACCTTAAAGGCAATTCACAAAATTCATCATTACAATTATATTTCTGTAGTCACCCTAAGTGCCAAAATCTGTTATCCACCAAGGTGCCTCAGAGAAGAACGAGTAATAGATAGGTAGTGCCCTTTATTCCATATTACTTTGCATTTTACAGTTGTGGAATCAAATTCACAGATGCAATCTTACTTAATGGTGGTCACTTGCTGACCTAGGACAGAGCTGCCCATGGGGCTCAAGCAGACACTATGTGTGGTGACTCTCACTCAATACTGTTGGATGAAGAAACAACTAAATACACTTCAATTTGGGGTTTCTAAAAATACCGAATTTCTGCTAAGAGGTAGACAATGTTTCAAAAAAGAGGATTCTGTTTACTAAATTCTCTGCTCAGTCTCAGAATGAAAGCATCTTTGGGGAGTACCTAATGGGTTGGAAGATGTCTTATTGCCTATGCTTTAAAAAACACAGCAATTTGTGAGCCACCAATGTTCAGTTTAAGAGGAGACTATCCCTCATGCTGTTAGCACATTTCAAAGATTCTCCCAGACGTGTGGATGCAAAGTGACTGCCAACAATTTTAGCAAAGCGGAAGATACCCAATGAGAAAACCTAAAATCCTTCCTGCAAAATGCACAACACAGAAACATCCAGCCATACAATATATCCAGTAGCTCTTTTAAATATATCATGTTGATGTAAAACTATGATCACAAAATTCAGGAAAGCAAGAATTAGCTCATGTTTACCAAAGTCATAACCTGAAATTTCCAATACCTTTCTGAAATATTCCCTGGCTGCTTAAGGTGATAATAAACTGAACCTAAGGCAGAAATCTTAAAAAAAAAAAAAACCCTGTTAAATCATTAGCAAATTATTAGCAATTTTTTTCAGTCATAACTGTCCTCCTTTAACAGACTTTGTGTTCTATTTGCTCAAAGTTGCATCATTAGTGATATAATCTTTATAATTACTGATTTTAGGGTTTCAATAGATAAGAATTTCTCAACTGTTTCTATCCTACCCCAAGACCTTTGCATAAGAACACCTCACCAGAGGGATGACTAAGGCCTTTCCTTTAAAGTAGCTTCCCTTCATGCTCACACCACTTCCTGTCACCATTTTCCTTTCTTCATAGTGTTATATGACATCGCTACTCATCACTATCTGGGATTCTAGTCATTGCTTATTATCTACAAGCTACTTAACTCACTAGGTTTCCTCAAGTTTTTGCATTGAAAATAGAATATTATCGCCCACCCTACAGGGCTTCTGTGAGAACTAACTGAGGTACCCGTTAAGCACTTATACCTGGGACACCTATATACTGACAACTTTAAAACCTGAAATTCTTTTAAAATTTGCTGAATGTATTTCCCCTTCACTCTGCCTTTCCAACTACAGTGGGAACCTATTGTTTGTGCACATACCCCAGCAGACAGCGCAGTGTCGGGGACATTACAGGTGCCACAAGGGATTTGCTGAATGAATCAATCACTAATACGGTTTGGATCTAGAAAAGTCTCATGTATTCAGACACAGTGGGACAACTGTGGAACTGTGTGCTGTCAGGAGATAGGGCCTGGCTGGATGAGAAAGATGCTTGAGGCTTGTCCTAGAGGGATTTTATCAGCATTTTAAGCCTGGGGGCGGGGGGTACCTAAGGCAGAACTTTCAGGTGTATTATTGACTTGTGGGCCAGGACATGAGGGAGGGACACTCACGCTGAGTTTGGGGGGGGGGGGGGCGAATTGACAGCTTGAAGTAATTAAAGAAAAAAGAAGAAACACACTACAGCTTCTTCCTGCGAAGCCTCTGCCCTTGCCTGAGTCTCCATTGAGCAACTTGCTCCTCACTCACTCTATTTTCTGTCTGCAATGCTGGGAGCGGCTTTCTAGCATACGCCATGTGCTGCCACCATTGCCAGCTGGCCATGAATGGACGATGTGAGACCTTCTGAAACTCTGAGCTAAGTCCTTTCTTCCTCAAGTTATGGATGTCAGTCATTCTGCCACAGCAGCGAGAGACTGAGACTATCACCAACCTATGTCAAATGACATGAGCCTCAGTTTCACCATGGGCAAAACATACAAAGGCCCCCATCCCAAAAGGTGGGCAGAGTCACATGAGATTTTATATCTGTTTCTCTAGATGAAATACATGTACCTTGTGGAGCAAGTCAGTCTACTAAGAATCCATAACATTAAACAAAACACATAGCACAACTTACTGGAAGTTTTACTTTGCAAGCAAACTCAGTGGGAAAAGCGGTTTCAATTTTTATACTCCAAAAGTATACCTTTTAAATTAGTAACATGTGTTTTGCTCTTTCTGCATTTTTCTCTTGCCCCATTATAAAAGAGGGTAGGCTGGTGTTTTTCTCTTTTTATCGCAAGAGTATTTCTGTTAGTGAGTGAAAACAACAGCCAGCTGTGATTCTCAAATAAAATAAAGAAACCTGAAAACAGTGATGGTGGTAGCCCTAAGCAAATCAGAAGGGAAAAGAGGTAAGACCACTGGAGGTGATTAGGTCACGGAGGTCCCTTCCCTGTTAATGGAACCAAACTCACAGAAAGGAGGATTTGTACAATATTCTTTCTCTTGCCCTTAACTATCTTCCATGTGAGGCCACAGCATTCGTTCCCTCTGGAGGATAAGTCTGCATCAGGCAGAAGAACCTGCTGGCACCCAGCTTGGTCATCAACTTCCTGGCCTCCAATGTTCAAGGCAATAAATGTCTGTTCTGTATAAATTACCTGGTCTCAGTTGTTCCATTACAGCATCACATCCAGTTAAAAACAGCGATGCAATTTTGAAACGAATTTACAGATGAAACTTCAAACACAATAACAATAGCTTTACAATCAATATCCACCTACTTACTTAGCTTTGGGTCCTTGAAGTACTAGTAGCAAGACAAAGATGAGAAATTTCCCAGACATGGACTATTGTGTTGGAAGATGTTTATTTCATCTTAATTTGGCTTCATCATCTCAGGGGGTAGATTCAATACAATAACGTATTTACCATTAAACTTGAGAAGTATAAAAGTGCATCACACGTTAGTGTATATTAACATTATTATTATTGCTGTAACATATTACCACATGCTCCAATTGTCCTACTTCTGGGACAGAAGTAAAATCAGCATACCAGAGAGATACTTCATACCCATGTTTGCTACAGCACTGTTATCAACAGCTAAGACATGGAATCACCCTACGTATTCAAGAAAATGCACTACACACACACACACACACACACACACACACACAAAACTGTATTACTCAGTCACAAAAAGTAAAAAATGAAATGCTGTCATATGGGAAAAAATGGATGAAACTTGACACTATGTCAAGTAAGCCAGACACAAAAGTGTCCTGTGTTCTTTCTAATAAATGAAAGCTAAAACTGGCAACTAGAATGGAACCCAGTGACTTTTGGAGGTTAGAAGGATGAGGAAGATTGGATAAAAGGTTGAGCTGATCAGGGTGTATGTGTGGAAATATCACAACAAACTCCAGTAATGGGTACAATTAATTCATGTCAATAAAAAAGTAAAACTTTTAAATAAGTTTTCTATTTCCAAAAGGCAAAGGTGTCTAACATTTTCTCCCCAGAGGCATTTGAGTCCTGCTATCGGGTTTCCCTCCTTATTAGAATTATAAAAGTAACAAGTTCACAGGAAATCCCACTTCAGGCAGGTCCCCTCTCTGGGATCCAAGGGTTTCGTGAGCCTGGATTCCTTATAATAGCATATAACATAAAAAGCTACAAATAAAACTGCAGGAGGGAACTTTAATAAGCTCTGCTGTAGAATTACCTAATTTCTACCTGGGCAATTACATTCTGATTAAACCACCTGCTGCATACTCAGACATACACAGCAAAGTGGTCACACGTAGGACTAACTGCCTGTTTCTTATTTTCTTCCATTATAAGGATAGTGCAGAAAAACAAGAAGGAAACTAGTTGCAAAGTACAAACTGAGCTTTCTAATCTCAAAGGAGAAGAAGGAACAGGCTGAGTGACTTCCATGATTTAAATTTGACTCTACTGTCATCTACCCGTCAAGTAATAATGAGGAAGCTGAGCACGGGATAGTTCTCAGAACACAGGTTTGAGGCCAGAAAGAGCATTGCAAGAGCTTGTTCCAGAGGTCAAAGCTGAGGCCCCACCCAGGCGTGCCTGTTGGAAACTCCAGAAGTAAGCTCGGCAACCCAGAATTTACCAAGCCCTCACACGATCTAGAAGCTTTGGGAACCTGAGAACAGAAGGATGAATTCTGCAAATGTTCTGCAGAGAGGTAATCTTGGGGGTTACTCTAGCTGTCCAGGCAGCCTGCTGTCTGATTCAACCCGAGCGCCTGAGGGTGGGAATCTCGTGGCAGTTTTTGGTTTTGCTTTTTTGTTTGCTTTGTTTTTCCTTTAGTTCTTTAGTTTCTTTTTCTTTTGATTGCCTAGTTCAATTAAGTTTGAGAGGCATTGACTCAGGGTTCGCCTTCAGGAGAATTCCAGCCCAAGGGCTTTTGATCTGAGGGAAATCTCAGACGAAGGAGACTTTCTCCAAAGTACGTGCTGAGGTTCAGAGGTAGAGGGCCCTCTCCTCTTCCACCACACCTTTCCCACCTGGAGCTAAGGACCAAGAGGCTCCCTTCGTCCACTTGCCCCTCTCATGCTTCTCTTTTTATTTTCTTCATCACATTTCCCCACATCAATAACCCTTTTTATATATTTAAGATCCATCTTCCCAGCTAGAACTCTAACCTCAAGAGCACAACTTTGCTTTCGATTCAGCATTGACTAGCATACTGACTAATTTGGCAGTAACTGGTACAGTGCCTGGGAACAAGAAGGACTCAAATATTGGTTTTAAGCCATAATCCATACTAAGACAGGACAACTGAGGTCTTTTCTTAGCCACTGTGAATCCAAGATCTGTCTGAAGTTATACAAATTAAAGTGTTCAAGGGAGTGAGCCTTACAATTCATCAAAAGATCCAACCCACCTTTTAATCAGCAGCATCATAAACTGAAGGTTAAATTCTTCTAATTTTCATTTATTTTAATAGTTTATTTATTTATTTTAATAATTTATTTTAACTTTTTCATGCTCTGTGCTTTTAGATTTCTATGGCTCTCTTTGCTTCCGTTTTATATATATACACAAAACCTTCTTTTTAAAATTTCACTTCAGATAATATCATCTTTGAGAGGAATCTCAAGTAACCTTGACCTACTTTCTCCGATTACCATTCATAAAATTCAGTTTAAGTTTCCTTCTGGTGTGGTTGCAGTGATCCATCTTTGCATAAGTGAATAGAACTGTCACTGGGTCATACATCAGAAGAAGCAGGTGGAAAGGAGTGCATATTTGTTACCAGCCAACTTTTTACCTTAAAAGTTCAGTTTTCATTAAATTACTTAAACACATAGAAATAACTTAATAAATTTACTCATGCATTTTATCCCTGAGGAGTCCATTACATAGTTGACTCAGTAACAGTATAATTCAGTCTTAAAATTGGTAACAAAACAATAGTATCAAGCGCATAAGAAATGTTAATATAGACTTTGTTCGGTTATGCTTTCGCCACTGTTTTTTTTTTCTGCTTCACAAAAATATGAAAAAAGTTTACATGCAATATTTCCTGTAAGAGTTTAATACATACACGTGCTATTTACTGCCCCCAACCCTGATTTTAAAAATGCTTAATACCTCGCAATGACTACTACACAGAAAATAAGCCCCCAGAAACACAATGGTTAAAAAAAAAAAAAACTTGAAGAGGTTGGTTGTGTTAACCCTAATGTCTTGCTAAAGATTCTTCTACTAGAACTCTCTGTTTCATGAACAAGCATTTTCTCTCCCCTTCATCAATCTATATTACCTCATTTAAAACTCAATATTTTTAACAATCAGCATTACTGAGGCACAAGGATCATCCCTCAACACAAACATATTTGATAAGCTCAACTTGATAAAATTTGAAAGTAGGTATGTACACATGAGATGGACATGGTGATCAGAATAGCAAATATATTCCTTGTCCTCAAGTAAATGAGGGGCTGACTGAGTAAAAGAAGGGGAGTTAGTTATTCTCTTTTAAGACACAGCAAAATTCTGAGTTTGGAAAAGGCTGATGGTACCGGCCCCATCCTTTTAAAAAAAATCATTGGTCTCATTTATTATCTAGAATAAAAAACAAAAAGCCCAAAAAAATATGAGAGATTGATAGATATTCCCCCCTCATCTTAAAAATTGTATCTAAAATCCGGTACCACATAAACACATGCACACAAACACACACACACACACACACACACACACACAATACACTGCTGTAACAAGTATCCATACCTAAAATTCACTAATAAAAATCTGGTAAATTAGAACTGGACACTACAAAAAAAACTTCTACTACAATTTATTCCACACATACACAAACCAATGTAAAATTTATTACTACAACATATTAGATCAATGTTTTACATTTACAAATCTTTAAGTATTTGAAATATTAATGATTATAGTAATGTTATATGAATACTTAACATTTTAACCTAAAAACAAGAGAACATATATTAGCCAGATGATTTCAAACCAAGAGTCGCATAAAGAAAGTAGAATTTTTTAATAGGATAAAACAAACGTGAGCTCAGTCATCTGTATTACCCTAGTTCTAATACAAGATATAAAAGTAAACAAAGTAAATGCATATGAGAGTAATCAGGCAAAGGCATTAATGGTAGTCTTTGAAAGATCAAAGACATCATCAACAAACTAGAAGAGACCCTTTTACCCGGTTGGGGGGAATGCAAATTGAGACAGCCATTAAAGAAAACAGTGCAGAAGCTCCTCAAAAGCTAAAAATAAAATCAACATATGAGCCTGCCATCTCACTTCTGGGAATATATCCTAAAGAAATGAAATAGGTACCTGCGTCCCTCCACAGACAAGCAGACAAAGAAATTATGATGGATGGATATGTCATAAAATATCCCAAAATACTTTTCAGCCTTAAAACAGAAAAAGTTGCGGGGGTAGGGGATGGGCAGATCATGGCATTTATGACAACATGGCTGAATCTGGAGGATTTTAGGGTAAATAAAAAAAGTCAGACCCAGGAAGGCAAATACTGTCTGAGCTCACTCACATGGAGCCTAAGAGTCAAAGTCACAGAAGCAGAGAGATGGTGGTTCTAAGGACCTGGGGGAGGGAAAGGACAACAGACGGCGCAAATAGAACAGCTTTCAGTATTAAAATACATGAATTCTGTGAATGTGAGGTACAGTAAGTAGCATGACGAATATCTTGTTTACCTAAAATTCATTACGAACAAATTTTAAGTGTTCTCACCACATGTATTTTCCAAATAGTAACTACAGGTGGTGACAGGTTGTTAGTTTCACGTACACAATTAGCTTCATGTATGTCAAGTGGTTTACATCTTGAGTGATACAATTTTATCTGCCAATTAAATAGTTCAGGTTTTTAAAAAGCAGCATTTTGGAAAATGTGAAAATATAAAGGACAACGTTGTTCAAATAGTAGCACTGGTGAGCCTAAAATGTATCTCATTCTCAACTGTAATAGAACATATGAAATATTAAGGACTTAAGGAATGTTTTACTTAAAATTATCAAGTTTTATTGGGAGACATAAAACTGAGGTAAATTGAGGAATATAGATATACTGTAACACCAATGAAAGCCGATTTTCAGGAAGAGATTTGATACGATGAATCTATTTAGAATAGATTTTTAAAAGAACTGATTCTGATTCACTTGAAAAAGAAAGCAAATCTTAGCAAGATATACTATTAAACAATATTAACACCAAGAAGATGAATGTGTATGGGTATGTGGATTAAGAGATACTACAGGGCTACGTTCCTCCCTGGTAAGCCCCTAGCACTATTCTCAATGCAAAGCAAATTTACATAGAAAGAATAAACGTTGCTTAGAAAATATATACCACCAAGACACCAGCAGATAAATGCAGAAAGGCTATGGACACACATCCTTATAAGAGACAATGCAAGTAGAACATGTGTCACAATGAAAATTTCTGCCTATATTATTTATAGAAAAGTAATGGCAAGCAAATGTGATTTGACTCTGAAACCCAAATACAGCAATTTAGGGAAACTAATATATCGCTAGGAGCAGTTGTGAAAGATCAACCTTCTGGAAATATGATTTTTATATGCTTAGAAATGTCACTCCTTCAGATCCAGTAACTCAACTAAGGGGAATTTACTTAAAGGAAATGATTAAAAAGAAGAAAGCTACAATAAAAATGATGTTCACTTCAATGGTATTTTGTAGTGAAAACAGTGAATAATTTAATGACAAAAGTTTACATATATACAGAGATGAGATAATTACATAGTACACAACAACTGAATTGCCATGAAAATGTCATGTAAAATTTGGAAAAACAAAATAGATATGTAACCATGATAAGAACTGTTATATATATGCATAAACACTAAGAAAACACTACTGGAAAAATGTAGAAAATACTGTGCCAGTGTAGTGGCAATAACTTATTTTTCTCCTTCAATTCCTTTAAAGATGATGCAATGTTATCTTAATAAAACAATTTATGAAAAAACAGGTGTAAGCAGTAGCCAACAACATTTATGAGGAAGCCCGACCCATACCTTTGTGTGCTTCTGTATCATTCTCTTATTCTGTTACAACTTATTTTTCAACTTATAAAAATCAAGTTGAATCCCTGTAAATCACCTCTGGATGATTGATGCCTTGTGCCCCTCCAACTAAAGATGCTTTCTCTGGAGGCATCTGGCATTTCTCAGGCTGACCTTATTTTTTCTGTGATCCCCTCACAGAGGCCAGAGTCTACAGAAAGTGCATCTGAACCCAGTGTTTAAGACTGAGTACCACAGGTTGCTGCAACTGGAAGCCATGCCACGTGTGCAGGACACAAGATCCCTCCCCACAAAAGTCACCTTCCAAAGCGGTCAATGACAACATTTCCTGACTTAAAATGATAACATGAGGGGATAAGGTTAAAAACCTCACATTCTAAGATCTCAGGGATAGCAGACATGCTTACATATTTAATTTCAGACAAAATGCAAAACATAGTATCTATGCACTACATGCACACACCTTTATAGTTTAATTAAAAAGTAGCAACCAAAAAAATCCTGTGCAAACAAGGTAAGATCAGTGATGTAAAAGCACTTGGAAAACGAAATGAGAGGAAAGGATGAAGGGAAGGGTCCGTTATACATAACTAGGCCTTCCTGTGAGAAAATTATCTGTAAGTGTCCTACTTGTCTCAATTCTGGTTGTCTCCTTTAATGCTGCACTGTGAAGCAGGTAAGTAGGATTTAGTACTAGCTGAATCTACTCTCTTAAGCTATGTAGCAGAAGTGTGTTGTGTAGGTTTTCTGGGAATAGATGCCATGAGAAAGTTCCAGAAAAGGACTGTGATCGGAGGCGCTGAGATCACGCAGACTTACACAGCCAGGCCCAAAGCCAATCCATTTCTACTATCCTGAATGAACAGTTCCAGAGGAAGAAGCCCTCCCAGAGAACAGAGGTGGCCAAACCTGCCCACTCAGGCTTGCATCTGATGCCCAGTAAGCGTCCCTGAGATTGCTCCTCATTCCTTTCATCCCATTTTGACATCCAGAAGCAGCATCATGGAGGAATGAGGGCTGGTTCCTTGTTACCCCAAGAGCAGACCGTGGCCCAGTAGTGTACCTCTCAGTACTGGAGACTTAGTGGAAATGAGGCACCTCAGGACTCCTCGCTCCTGTTGAGTCAGAGTCTGCCTTGTCCCCAGTCACCACGGGGGTCTTTATGTGCATTCACATCCCAATCGGCTGCTATGGTGCACATCTAGCTTGTCACTTGTGTCAGCCCCTTTTCTACGCACACTGTCCCCATCTCCAGGCATTGGACAGAAACGGCCTTGTTCTTTATGGTGCTACTTCGTGAATTCCATCAAGTAAAATCTGTCTACCATCATCCATCCTTGAATTTCAAAGACAAGAGACTGCTGTGTGACTTTTCCATGCCAAACATTACCTCATTTAAGCTCACTGCAGCTGGTAAGAGAGCGCTGTTATTATTTCCAGTGTGCAGACGAGGGCAACCCTTTGGTATGCTGTCCTGATTAAGATTACGGCCCCAGTAAGTTCCATGGCTGGATTTGAACTTTTGCCTGTCCAAGTCCACAGGCTCTGCCTCTACAGTCTGTCTCCTCCTAACCATCCCAGATTTGAATTTCTCAGCTTTTTTGCAATCCACTAATT
The DNA here is from genome assembly GCA_004027205.1 of Ctenodactylus gundi. Lineage (NCBI taxonomy): Eukaryota > Metazoa > Chordata > Mammalia > Rodentia > Ctenodactylidae > Ctenodactylus > Ctenodactylus gundi. The sequence continues at coordinate 250,246 of PVKB01000082.1, read as the reverse complement.
GTCTACTACTGATGTCTACTGTTCCGTAACAAATTATCACATGTTTCCAAAAACCTCTCTTATCCCCCAACAGTTCTGTAGATCAGCATTCCCGAGGGGTTGAACCCTTCTCTGCTTTGAATCTTCAAAGACCAAAATCAAAGTCTCAGCAAACCCAGATGCCTTGCAGGGGAATCAGCTACCAGGCTCCCTTAGGTGTTGGCAGAACTCAGCTCTGTGTGGTTGAAGAACTAAGGGGCCTGTTTTCTTACTAGCAGTCTTATTCCTAGTTTGTAGCTTCCTCATGTTTAAAGACAGAAAAAGTGGGTCAAACTCATGACTTGCTTTGAATTTCCCTGACTTCCCCTTCTGTGACCCAGCAAATTCCCACTTTGAAGGTCTGTGTGAGTAAATATAACCCACCTGGGTTAGCTCTAGGATAGTTTACCTCCTGTCAGTTAATTCCAACTGCACAATCTCTTTTTCCACATTCCATACTACATTTTCAGTTCTCAGGGTTCAGACCACGAATGTCTTTGAAAAGCCTTCCTGTCTTCTGCATGCAGAAGCTCACACCACTTAGTATCACCCACTTTTTCTCTTGTTTCATATTGTTTTTAATTTTTGTTTTTTACTCTTTTTATAATCATTTAACATTCTGTCTGGCTCTCTGACATTCTTTTCCTGTCTTCCTGGTCGCTGCTCAAAGACACATCCATGACCGCTCTGGTGGCCTACTATCTCCCTGCCAAACATTCCCACTCTCAATCCACTTTCTTGATCACCCTTCACTACTGAGCTGCTGTCAATAAGGAACTGGCAGTAAGAACTAAAAACTGTCCCCAGATACCTGCGTTGAAGTTTTACTGAAAATTAGCTTCCTGTTTTTATTTAATAGTTTATATACATATAAATGGATTAAAATCAAATTTAAACAACACAAACAATACATGGTAATGAAAGACAGGATTTTACATCGTCCATCAAAACATGCCGGTAAACTGATTTTTACTAAATCAAAAGTAAATAATTTCAAAATCTCGTATGTCAGACTGGAGTAGAAAGACACGCAATTTTGGAATGTAACCTGTTAATAGTACTGTAGAATGGCAGCAACTGATTTCGGCACATCCATTTGAATTCCCATGCTGCTTTTAAAAACATGATAAACAGGACATCAGTATTAAATTTGGTTATATCACTATGATTTTAGAGAGAGGGAGTGTGACTGACATGCTATAGAAAACCCATTTTCTCCAATAGGGATGGAGGGATGAGCCATACCCTGGATGAAGCCACATAGAGACTCGGTTACAGGGGAACCACAGAGACACTGCTGCACAAAATGAAGACTTCAGATGATGCTCGATTTTTCTCTGTGGTCGTTACTTCACTGTACTGATTTTCCTGCTGTGAATGTCAACATCAGCATAGAAAGCGTCATCCCACTGCTTCTGAAATGACTCTGACTTGTGAGCCTTCTTCTTGTACATGACATCTCTTAAAATGAGATTTTTATTTGAAAATTACATGTAAAATAAAAATAAGCCTTGAGAAAATATTTTTAAACATAATAATTGCATTTGATTTTGCTTCCCTCAATCCTACCATATAGCCCAAATAATTCATAAGCTTTTGGCACATAAGGTAAGATTCTTGTTACAAATTCAGAGGACACGGAGATTTTACTGACTTGGCAGTTTTGAAGCGATGATCAAGATTGAAACATTTAACGAACACCTCAACTGATTCTGGTAAGAACGATCCTAAGCGGACAGGAGTTCTGCCTCGTGCTCTTTTTGCTGACTGCTAGATTAAATTTTAAGGAAGGAGAACAAGTCAGAGGAGAAACTGGAAAGGAAAAGAGCTGAAATTTTCAAACATTTTTATTCTACTTTTTCTCTCCTGATTCCTTCTCATTTTTTCAGCACAATAATATTGTTTATCTTTCACTACAAACTGACAGCCACTGGAATGCATTCCCACTTTCAGGGTCCTTCAGTGACTTGAGCAGAAGTGATACTAAATGGCTAATACAAGAGCCAAAGTTGAAGTCCCATCTTCCAGTGTACCCGAAATGGGCTCTGGTCGGAAGGAACGCAGTAGCAATTTACTCCATCCTCATTGTATTCTCTGCGTAAAGCTGCTTAAATAACAAAAGAAAAAAACCCTTCATTATGTCCTCAGCCAATGGTCATCCTTTTCATTTCAAAAGGCAAATGCTTCTAAAAATCTGAAGCAGCAGCCATCGTGACAAAGCCCCACCAACAGCACAGTCATTGAAAAATCACTGGAGCGAGCTCCCCCTCTAAGAGTTTTAATTTGCAATCAAGTCAAGAGCAATTCTCGTGAATCAAGAAGCCGTGTGGGGGATCAGAGTTCAACCCAGAGTGGGAAAGCAACACAATAAGAGTGCCGGGAAGAATATCTGAGACTGTCAAGTTTGGCACGTTGTCCAAGTAGGCAACATCGATGATTTGCCTTCAGCTCATCTTTTCCAAACAAGCAAATCACATACTTCTAATGAAAAGTAACGCTAAACAAAAGAAATAAGTGAAGCGTACTTTTAACTGTACATTGAACATTACTCGAGTATTAGTCCCTGGCCACAGAAATGGAAAAGGGCCGGGTAAATGAAGCAGATGTGGCTCTACCTGCATGAGGGGGCATTCATCCTGGTCCCATTGTCTCCCTGTCGCCTCTCAGTTACCGAAGCCCTGCTTGTTGGAGGGAGACACACAAGTGCATTATTTTATTTGTCTGCTCCTGGAGGGGACATTCAGAAAGATGGGACACAAGCAACAGAAAGTTACTCCTCTGGAAAAGGCTTCAGCTCTGGGAGCAATCAGGGAGGTGGCAGCAGGGGACTGAGCCCTCACAATTTCAAGCAGGAGCTGTTCTCCAAACTGGAGCAGGTTCCCAAATTAAAGCACAGTCAAGACAGCAATGGACACGTGATTTCTGCAACTAAAGACCTCGGTAACCTGCTGCACCGAGACTAATGTCACTCTGGAGCAGCTTGGGAAAATTCAAGAAAGCAAGCAGACAGACTCCAGACATACACTATGTAACGACCTCTGGAGTTTCAGGGGTTACTCTGAAGTTTCAAGAAATGACACCCTTGAGTCTGCTGTAGGAGAACAGAATTTCTCAAAAGACAGTATGTCTGCTAACACAGTTACGTGTTTTGCAAAGATGGCTTCCAGCAACCTGCTATGGACAGGACACAGAGGCAAGTCCTGCACGGTTAGACAGTGAGGACTTGTTAACTAAGAGAACTGGGAAATGTTGTCTGAGCACTCATCCTGGAGGGGTATTGATTTTTTTTTCGACATTCTGTAAGCATTTAGGTCAAGCCTCATGAGGGAAATGGACGACTGCAGAAGCAGTTTACTAAAAGCAAGAGGCTGGGAAACAGATGAGAAAACAACCCCCCTACCACCACCACCACCAAAAAAAAGTAGCAATGTCTTTAGAGTCAGAGCAAGTTGGCGTCCCATTCTACTGATAGGTGTATTGTATCGCAAGCACTAATGCGGAGTCCACTGCACTTAGTGGAGACCACAAGTCGTAAAGGATGAGATACTTGCATTCTACTTCAATATTGCAAAGACAAGTACTAGTTTACTGAGCGTACCTGCCAGAAAATACACCATTGGGCGTAGAAATGTGTAAAAAAAATGTTGGTGTTGGTAAAGAATGAGGAAGTTATACACTGGGAAGGAGGTGGCAAAGACTTCTAGAAACCGGCCATGAAGATAAAGTGCTTTGTGGGTGGTTCACCAATTTGGTTTACAAAGTACTTGACAGGCTGTAACAGCTTGCAGAAGAAACTGGGTTTATGGAGCACACAGAGTGAAATAAAGGCAGGATGGCTCCAAATTTAGCCATCACACTTGTTTCAGATTTACTAGTGGCTTCTAACACACACACGCGCGCACACGCACACACACACACACACACACACACACACTCACACACAGAAACACACACAGAAAGAGAGAAAAACACAGATACTGCTTCTAGTGACCATGCACATTTTTTTCCCTCTTTGGTACTGACTGTTAGAATTGTGCCAATATATCACTATTTTAGGGCTTAAACCTCCTCTGCAAAAGGCTTTGGCTGGGCTTCAGTGTAGAATTTGGTCAAGAGCACAGAAATTGACCAGTATACATGTTCCAAGCTCCCTAGACCACTAGAGTAAAAGCAGCCCTACTATTAACAGCTGAAGGAAAGCTTTTTCTACCTGTTCATTTTACATTTAAAAATAACAAACAACATATCAAACTGTGATCACAAAGTATCAGATTAGTAGGTAGGATGAGTAAGTATCTGAGATAAGCTCTTAGATTCCCCAGTGCTTTTTTGTTTGAGTTTTAACTGCAAGGTGTGGGCTGAACATAGAAATTATGTTTGTGTCCTACTGATCTAAGGCTGGTGTGAAAACAAGGGGTATAGTGAGTTAGTCAGCAAGAAAGTCTGTCATGGTAGCAACCCATGAGGAGAAGGAACATTAAAGATGTTGGGGTACAATGACCCAAAAGATTCCTCTTAGAGGACTGTGGGATGTAGCTCTACCTTGGCTGTGAGCAGAGTGTGTCCATCATTTACTCCTGGGAACATTTGTACAATTATCTCTTAGTTTGTTGCCTCAATTCCTTCCAACTGGGTGGGACTTTCCTACACCAAGCTTCCATCCATTAACCTCTTCCCTATCCAATCATATCAGTAGCTAAAATTTACATAACACCGTGATGCGGAAGTGCACCTTTGCTCTGAGATGAAATACAGAGTAGCTTCAAGTTGTTATAACTGAATAAACAACCTGAATTATAACATCTTTTAAAAAAATCGTTATTGGAGCTCTTGTTACATGTAAGCTCAACACAAAAAAAGTTGGAGGCGGAGGTGATGTAATTCCTTGTTAAAGACATAGTGTGATGCCTTCAAAGGGACTCACAACCCAGCAGCTATCTCGCTCTGAGTTAATAATTCTACGACAGGAGTAGAAGGAGTGTGGACGTGATATTCTTAAGGGTTCAAATGATAAACCACAAAGAAGAAAGGAAAGAAACTAACATCTTGAAGAGATTCCTCCAGACCTGCTACTATGCTAAGATGTATGCATCTGTTTTTATGTTTTTGGTCAAATGCAACACTCTTTTTTGGACATATTCTAGAAGACACTGTCCTGGATCAGGAAGCCAGTCAGCAGCTGTCTGCAGTGAGCATTCATAAAACTTTCCCTTACTCTGGATTATAAAATTATTAATTTCCAGATTGCATAATATGCTCCAACAGTGTATTTTTGTAACCTAGTCTAAATTACCAAGCAACAGACCTATCGATGTAAAACATAGGTAGTGTATCTTTTTTTCTTACTCATGAAAAGCAAAGACAGTTTCTGCTTCTTTTTCTTTTTTTCCAGTAGACTGTGAAAAAGTGCGAATGACATTTCACTGGACATGAAGTCTAATAACAGCATTGATAACAGATAACATTTATAGAACCTCGTACAGCCATCTCGTTTCATCTTCGCCTATATGGTAGATATGATTATTTTTCTCATTTTATAGATGACAAAACTGAAGCCTTAAAAAAACTTTTTCATGATTCTACATTTAAAGGGAAGCAAGTCAAGAGTTTCATCCGGGTTGTGTCTCCAGAGTACAGTCTACTAGTCTAACCACTATAATATATTTTCAGATGAAAAAGCAACAGAAGAATGATACCCAAGTCTCGGACTGTTTCACCTTTAACTCTCCTGAAAATACAAAGGAAAAAATTTCCCGTTTGGCTATGATTTCCCCTGGGAAACAAACGAAAACTGCAACTTTTTATTTCCTTGATATCCTCTCTTTTCATAAGTATATGACTTGTGTTAGTGCAAAATACCTTCATCCAGGAAAGGACTTGGTGTTTATGCACCTAACAACAAATTCAGAATTCAAAAGAAATAATAGGCTTTGTTCTCACATCTGTTATTTCACATATACTAAAGTCCAGGAGGCTCTGCTGGTTGGTCCCACTTTCCCAGAAAGTTGTTTCTTGATGTAGAATCAAAAATGAAGTCAAAAGAAAACAAACACAACCTTGCCTTCATATGAAACTATTGGAATCCATCCCTACCTCCAGATCCTTTTCTTTGAAGAGTTTTCCAACGAATACTTCCCTCTCCAAGACAAACAGATGCACTGCCAGGCACTTAGCAAAGTTTATGTTTGAACCATATTGCTCTCCTTCTTTTGGATATAGGCTGATCTGGAAAGAGACCAGTTCTCCCTGTTCTTTCTCCAAAGTACAAAACTGAATACTCAACACACAGAGCTGTCAGTGATCTCACATTGCTCCTGGTCCCTCCTGAAGACATTACGTCATTATTTTTGGTGCCTTGAGGTTCTCAGCTGCTAAATATGAATGCAAATACTGTCCACCTGCTTCAGTCAGAAGCAAAGCAGAGACTGTAGAAATGGAGCCAAGTATTGTCACATTTCTCTTCATTTTTCAAATTCCTGAGAAAATAAATTTAGTAGTCTTTAACTACCTTTCAGAATGTTGAGACAATTAATAAAGATTCTTGCCTTTTTCTGAAGTTGCAAAAACCAAAGGAAGTTCATACTTTTTATTCTACCTGCACTGCTTAAATTAGTGAGCTTCCCTGTTCAGAATAAGCAATGAGGACATTGCTTCACTTGGGAGGAGGCCAAAATGTACAAATATTTTTCTGGTTCCTCTTTCATTCATTTTAATTCTTTTCAATTGGCTAGTCTTGAAAATTAATTTTCTGATAGACAAGCTTTATATATTATCATGATTTTCTCAACTGATCTTTCCATGTGAGCTATAAAGTGAAAAATCGGTTTGACTACAAGTAAGCAAATAGCATGTCTACAGCAATTGCTTCTTTTGATTAGATATATTTCTCTATAACATCCTTCACCCTTTGATTACTCAGCATGACTAAGCCCCTTAAAAATCACTTGGAATAATCTATTCTCTTGATTTTCCACAATGTTAATGATGATAATAATAATTATTGAATGAACAAATGAGTCTAAGTCACAAGCATAGCTTTATAGTTAAGCCAATTGCTGAAGCATAAGTCTCTTCTATTTTTTTTAAGTTAGCCTTTAAAGAAAGCCAGAGTAACTAGATGATAAAATATCCTACACACCAAGACTGTGCTGCCCGTGGAAAATTCTGTTGTCTTCAAAAGATATGACTTTGTCAACTTATGTTTGTTAGGATTGCCTCTAAAAGCCCAATTTGTCAAGGCATTCATTTTATATAAAATTAATAAAGACCGAGTATGTCCTCCACATGTCAACTGAAGTTCATAGTAGCTGAACGGCAAAGAAGATCTTACATGCCTCCTTTCTTTGCAAAAAAGTGGACTTGTCTAATGCAGGTGTACTCAGACATGAGGCTATGACACAAAAAGAAAACCTGAAATTAATATTGCATGTTGCAAGTGTTTCCTAGTGGCACTGGCATTAAAGTGAGATAATTATAGGTAGCACACAAACAAACTTTTTAAAATGATCACTTATTTGACTATCTATTGGAGGGAATACAAAAAAAGTCAACGTGTCAAGAAACTGGTTGTTTGAAAGAGAAACAATAATGATAAACTCCTATGTAAACTAACCACAAGAAATACAGAAAAAAGCCCTTACCAATGCAATTAGAAATTAAAAGAATTAAATCATAATGGACTCTGCTTACATTCACAGAATTATAAGCAACTATTTTGAAAACATCTATTGCAACGAAATGGAGAACTTGGAGGAGAATATCTAACGCATGAAGTCCAAATATTAATGGCCACAAAGTGCTTAGGCTTAGGACAAATACCAAGTAGAAAAAGTGAGTTGAATTACACACGAAAACATAAGACAGTTCTAATATGGCAATGCTGACATAATGCAAACATCTAGAAGGCATGAGAGTAACTGAGGTGGATAAGCATTGGTACAGTGGTACAGAGCACAGGCTTCTAAACAAAGCCTAACATGAAACCCTGGTTTGGCCACTTAACAGCTGTCAAATTTCATACTGGTCAAGTATTCCCCCAAGAGCCTGCTGGAAGAATTGTTTAAATCCATCTAAAGCTTTTAGAGTGCTACTGGCTACCTTATAAGGCTTCAATAAATGACCACTAATTTTTATCACAATAGAAAGTCTGGTCCATCCAGCCACAAAATTAAAGAAGCCCCAAAAGATTATTGCTAAGAAAATTGTACACAGTTATTTCAGTTGTATTTTCAAAGAAAAATGATGAAAACAAGGAAACAAATTGCCTTTAATGACTCTCAAAACTTTTTACAAGCTAAAAAAATATATGCATGGTCTTATTATTTCTTATATATCACTGAGTTCCTATAGGGTAAAACTGAATTTCATTAGTCTTGATATTGCCTAAAGTACTTAAAATAGAAATTTTCACTTACTTGATTCCTAATAAAGAAGATTCCAGAGAATATTAAGTAGCTTCTCAAATGCTCATGATTTATACACAAGGCCCTGGAAAGGTAGGAAATAACCACATAACACAACATTGTTGATCAGATGTACTCTCATCCTCTGTAAACAAACTTGCCAATTTTTATGATACACCATTAATTTTCTAAATATTCTAAACACTGCCTTATTGCCTGTACTATAAGTATCTATCCTGCCCCTGAAACCACAAATACTAGCCCCAACCTACCTTCCACAACATCACAGGGAGGTCTACTTCCCATCACCTGCTCTCCAGGTTTAGAGCGTGGGAAGTTCAGTTTAAAAAAAAAAAAAAAAACATTCAGGCATCACATAGCAGCACAAATAACAACAGCTAAATGGTGAAAGATGCCAAAAAACCCATCAAGAGACCAAAGAATATTTTTAAAAATGTGATATCTGTACACAGTGGAATACTACTCTTCCTTAGAGAGAGAGAGGGAGAGACTAATAAAAATGGGGGGAAACATGATGGAAATACTTTAGACCGTTTCCCGTACCTACACTTCGCTCCTCACAGGTGATCAATAAATACTTGCTAATAAGTGACTTTCTTTGTGAGATATGAATTATTCAACAAGCAGTCTTGCATCTCTCATAAGGGTTCAGCTGCAGTTTTTTGTTTTTTTGTTTTGTTTGAGAATCTTTCAGACAGACAAAATGAAAGCCAATAGATTCCTATCTTTTTCAATTCTGAATTTAAACCGAAAGCCAGAAGAATTCTAACTAATGACTTAACATTGTGGGTCCTTAATAAATGTCATCCAAGCCAATGCTTTTGCGATAGTTTAACTGTGGCTTCCAGTCATACTTACTTGCTCCGTAGGACTTGTAAGGACGGATTTAAAAATATTTTTAGTTTTATCTTTTTGCATTTATTTTTAATAGCATATTGTTACATAGTAATGAGCTGAGCTGTGACATTTCTATACATTCATACGACATACATTGTTCATGTTCACCTACCCTTCAACACTCACATGTCCCCCAATCCCACACACACCCTCCCAGTTCTCAGAAATTACGGTCCTACTTCCCGGCTGATTTTCATTTTTCCCATATAAAAAATGTGACACTTGTTTTTCTGTGTCTGGTTGATTTTGTGTTACATGATGTCCTCTGGCTTTATCTACTTTGCTATGAGTGGTATGATTTTGTTGTCCTTCATGTCTAAATAATATTCCATTGTGCACCTAGCCTGTATTTTTTGAATGACTTCATGTGTTGATAGGCACCAGTTGCTCCCATATCTTAGCTATTATGAAGAATGTGCAAGAGACAAAGACACATAGGTGTATGTTTTGTACACTTTGTTTCCTTTGAACATACACTCAAGAGTGCAGGAGCCAAATCCTATGGTATCTGCAGTTTTTGTTATGAAAAGCATGCATACTGTCTTCTCTAGCGGCTGTGCTCGTGTACATTTTTAACTTCTTAGTGGTGTTTCTGAAATATGACCTACAAGGAGCAAATAAAGCCCTTTAAAGTGAATGGTTGCTATCCACTGAAGTCTACATTGTAATAACAGAAACTGAAGATGATCAAACATCCATCAACAAGAACTGGTGCTCCCATTCTGTAGGATAGGTAATACATACATCTGCTAATAGAAATGAAGTTACTCTCTTGTATATTCACTTGGTAGTGTGCCTATAATGAGATGCCCAATCAAGAAAAAGCAAATATAAATTCTAGAATGGTTTTGAACAAAATTTCATCATAAGATGTATGCAATGCACACATAAAATCTCTTTAAAGAACACATGCAATATGTGCAAAGTGGTTACTCCCAAAGATTGGAGTCCAAAGAACTACTAAGTGCTTTGACCTTTTACTTTGTGCCTTACTGTAGTAAATTTTTAGTATACTATTTTTAATAGGCATTTTCATTTTGTAACTTTTACAAAAAATATATTTTAATAAAACTGTCCTAGAGTAGAATGACTAAGGATACAGATTTATTGCCATGTTACCAAAAATCATTGCGTATAACTACCTTTGTTTTTCTTATGTCTTCAACTGTAAAGATCTGAAAAAAAATGCCTATTCTATTTCTATGTTCATATGTCCTTCTTTTTTTCAATGTGCAGAGTCACCAAACAGAGGACAATATGAAGCAAGGTTACTTTTGGCTTTTGGCTTGGGGGTCTGAGGGCAGGGGTTTAATTTTAGGACCATTATTTGAAAATTCAATCTTTGGCCAAGAGACAGAAATTCACTGAGGTTGTTCAAAGCCAGAAAATATATTGTAAGAATATATTTAATAATGGGGGGAAACTGCACTTGGAGCTCTTTGGAAATATAGGTAAGAGTTGTGGAATTATCAGACATCTAGCCACTTTCCCCATATTTCTCCCACCTAATCAACTTCATTTTGTTTCATTCTGTTCTTTTTACTCTCTTCTATAAAACATAGCTACCCTTTCTTCCTCATGGTTTGATGCAAAATATCCTTTATCTATACATGACCTTTCTAGGCATAAAGAACTCCATGGAACCGTGGGTGTGTCAGAATTTGTGGGTCTCTCACGACTGAAAGATTATGAAAACTAAATGAAATAACATTTTATAAAAGCCTCTCACATTCCTTCACACAATATATAAAAATTATTTCACAATATAAATCAATATTCAGATACTAATAGTCCTAACACCACACCTTTTCTGTAAAATACTTAATATTCTTCCTGTAATAAAAGAAGTGCTTAATAAATATGAGGTCATATTATTCTTACTTTTTAAATTAAATCCATAATGATTATCTTTTTTTTTTAGATGGGGTATTACTCAGTAGTTCAGACTGATCCCAAACTCATTATGTTGACAAAGCTGGCCTCAAATGCACAGCAATGCTTCTGTCTCAGCATCATGAGTGCTAAGATTACAGGCATATGACAACATGGGCAGGTGATGTCATACTAAAGAATCAAACCTGGGACCTTGCACTTGCTCAGTAAGTGCTTTAACTGCCATATGATTCTTCCAGCCCCCCTAATTCTCATCTTGAGTTTTTTTTTTTTAATGAGTGACCTGCTTAACCAAAGTGCACATAGTCACTCATATTTTATTTTCAATGTGGACTCTAGGAATAGACAGCATCTTAGCACCTGACTAAAATGTGCAGAACTAATGATCTCAGCATATCTATAAAGCAAATTCCTGACATATGAGGAGTTCCTTAAGGCCTATACAACAACAATAAAAGACAGAAATGGTCTTATTCATAAGTGGTTTGAGGTAAAGAAATACAGAGACAGAGATAACACCATTTCAACCAAAGACTACTGAGACGCCTTCATTAATCATGAGCCAGGAGCTCACTCAGCATGTAAGTGGGGGAAAATCTGTCCTGTCTGCGTTTTGGTCCAGTGAAAAAAAGATTTCATGGGGCACATAAGAAAGTTTCCTGCCAAATGATCAGACACATAGGGAATTTAATAATGAACATTTTCCAAATCATCAAATGACCCATCTCATTTCTATTAATGGAGGAAGCCTGGGATGAACTTTGAAGATGTGAGAAAAACAGACATGGTTTAGTCTCATGTCTCCTATGAAATTAGCAAGCAATGTGCTTAGTGATAATCTAAACATAACACAACCATCTGATTAAAGGAACATGGCAACTTAGCTATCAACATTTAACACTTATTATGCTTAATGGCATTGTCTTAGATCTTAAAAATAACAGGTGTTTCAGCAATGAAAAGTCAAGACAAAGGTGCAAAATGAGGGCTTTTCACATACTTTTCTTCTAATTTTACAGCAACACGGTTTTTGACAGAGAGCTTTCTGACTGCTCAATTTGACGGCCATGGAGACTTATAGAAGCTGAAGTATAGGATTTCCCAGGGGACGACATAATGGAACAAATGCACTCATGAATATGTATGACTGGAGGAGGCCATCTGTTCTCTACCAACCTCTTATAAGAACCCACAGATACCCAGCCCCACCCCCACACCTGCCCCATCCTTTACCAGGGAATAAAGCTGTGGCTGAACACTTTAAAAAGAAATTTTTGATCTTGAGTAGGAAATATAATTTAAGTAAAAATAGTTTTATTGTCAAACTAAAAATAATAAATGAATAAAGAATAACTGTGTAAAAACTCTGAGCCTTGCATTTCCACACTGCTCTTTCACCTTTTAGAAATCAAGTTCTTTGAGTTTCTTGATTACATATGAGAATAGGTGAAATTTCAACAATAGTAGAGTACATGATATTCCATCAATCGGGAATTCTGAATTAGCGTCAGTTACTAAACATCTATGTCAGCTCAATAAATATTTAGGTTTTCCTGGTTCTCACTGAAACTCATTACTCAACACAAATTTTGAAAACACAAATGGGACCAACCTTACAGTTTCAAGGTAACTGAAAAGAAGTTTTAAAAAGATAAGAAAATATAATAAACAAAAATTAAGAGACGAATTTATTGGGAAATTTGGTAGCAAGATAACTAATGTTCTTGGTCCAGTGAAACAAATTTTAAATGCATGAAGAAAATTCATACATTATTTATAGGACTCCTTGGATAATTTTTTTGTAAATTACATACAGACAAAAAGAATAATGCTAATAATTCATTTGCTTTGCAATTCAAACGTAGTAACTTGCCCTCTTAAAGGAATAAAGTATCTAGTGAGTCTTTGTTTCAGGAGAAATATAATCTACCATTCAAGTCTCCTAAGAATAAAACAAAACTTTGAAACTTTTAAAATATAATCACAGCAGTAGACTCTGTGCTTTATTAAATTTTTTGAAGCTAGCTTGCTTTTAGATATGGTCTGTGACAAACCATTTGTTTTATCAGAAATTGGAAATCACAAGACAAAGATATTGTTAAATTGTAATAGATAGTAAAGCAGATTTGTAAGAGCTTATATGTTCTAGAATAAGAAGACCCTGAAGCTTCAACAGCTATTTTGTGTAGCTAACAACAATCGTTGCAATCCACCTCACATGTTATAACATTCCATAATTTCTTCTGTCAAATCAGAACAGAAGTATGGTTATCAGGGAGCTACTAGCACAATCTGATAATACTACATAAAAAGTCTTAAAAATGTTCCAGAACACCAAGATCTTCAAAGGAGAAGGTGGCTCGAGACACATTTGCAGATATTTTATCACATTACTGTGGTAAATTGCCCACAAATAAGGAGAGATGATTGGATAGTATTGTCTTCAAGACCTTTTCTGGCTTAGAAACTCTGTGATACTTGGAGTGCTATGTGGTAGAATAGAGAGAAGGCGGGTTACATCAACTAGCTATGTGTAGAACAAGATAACTTAAGCCTTCTGAGCATGAGTTTCTCTGCCAAGTGTGGGGTTGAAATAGATATCTTCCAGCCCTTACACTATATAATGTGCACACACACTGTTAAGATAATCAAGAGGCCATAGGCCAAAACACTGAGACAGTTTTGGGCTCCTCTGTAAGGAAACCGAGACTCTCTTATCTTTATCTTTGCCTTGCTCTTGAGTTCACCCTATGGAGGCAAGCCTTCTCTTGTGGGTTCAGCACTGCCCAAAACACGTGCACACGGAGCCATCAGACTTGCAAATTGTTCTCTCCTTACACTCTTTCAAATCTTAATAGGCATAAATTTATCTTCTGATGACAGTAGAAGTGTAAAAATATTAACTCTACTGAAAAGTTTATTAGTCCTACCTAGAAGTTAGAGGCCTGCTAAAAGCAAATCTCTCACTAATTATGTCACAAAACCCAAAATGGACATGGACATAAACATAGACTTTAAGTAAACTACATTTTTGTACATGGGTAGCTGGAAGCATTTGATCTGCTAATGCCTAGTTGAGATCTAACAGAGATTAAGAGTAGAGTCAGTCACAGCAATGTCAGGAGCTCCCAAGAGTATCAGGTCTAGAGACAGCTGGCCTTCATGATACTATAGTCCAGAATTCAAAAGCAACTATTTGACTTCATTTATATCTCTCTGTTTCCACTTCCTTGAACTTTCTCTCAAAAAGCCCTTTGCTGGTCCTGAGGAGATCTTATTGAACAGGTGACATTTTGTAGAAAGTTTTCTTCCTTGCCTCAACACTTCACTCTTCAACCTAATTGGCCTGTTGTATGGTGAACCGTGGGACTTGGATCCAGTATCAGAAGAGAGAAAAAAATGCCAGGTGACATATGATTACTTTAAAAGGCTCCAAGTGATGTAGAAAGGAATTCTACTAGACAAAAAAAAAAAAAAAAAAACCAGACTCATCCCTTTTGGTGAATTTCAGAATAGGGGACTTGTACAGCCAACATAATTCTGTTTTAGACAAATGTTTAGAGAAAATATATTTCAGGCTAAATATTTTATAAAGGCATAGTTGTATGTTTTTAATCTTAAAAAGGCCTGAAAGAAAAATTCTACATTCTTGGAACTCATGGCAACTAATTCTATAAAGGTCTTCACAACTGGAGCATCACAACTATATTTTCCAAATATGTCAAAGTTGTAAATGTTACAGCCTTTACCCAAGAGACATGACAAGACTTCAATTTAATAAAAACATGAAATTTTAATGATCTGATGATTTGTTTCAATCATGAAAATCTTAATTATTATAACAGCTCCCAAAACATACATTTTAGCATCCTGTCAGGGCCTACAGTAAATAAATTAATCTGACATACGGTTTTATGACAAAAGTCCAAATCATCACTCTAAGAAGAGCTGCCTTGATAGAAAGTGACTTCGACAGGCTTAAGGACTTACCAAAGGAACTCTGTTTCATGATCTGACTCCATGGCATGAAATAATTTATTATAACAAATGCAACTCCTATGGAACTTAAAACGAAAACAAAGTGAAACAGGGGGAGGAGGGAGGGAAGGGGGGGAGAGACAAAAGGAAGAGTGGGAAAGCCCTTATCACCTTGACAAGATACCTATGTGCATAAAAGTCGCAACTCCATTGTAAACCTTAAATTTTGCATGTATACATATCAATAAAATGGGGAAAAACAAATGTAAGAGTTCAAAAACAATGTGTAGAAGATGTAAATACTGGATAAAGTCAGTGGCAATCTTTTAGAGAACTTATTTAGGTAGTACACTTTTTGTGTGATTAAATGCCTAAGTGAAAATTCGGTAAATAAAATGTGCCTAGTGAATGAATACAGGATGCCCCTCAAAATTTAACACTTAAGTTCAGCCTGGGTACTACTGTAAATTGCTCAGTTTTACACATTTCATTTTAAATCCATCAGCAACACAAAGAGGGATATTTGAAATAAGCTTTTCTTCTGCTGACACCACTTTATTTTTGACAGCTTTATTAATGTACAATTTATATAACATAAAATTTGTCCATTTGAATGAATGGATGAAAAATACATCTACCCAAAGTATGTAATTCAATGACTTTGGGTAAGGTTACAGATTGTGAAAACATCATAATCCATTTTCAGAACACTTCAATCATTCCAAAAATAGTCTCCCATCGTTGCCAACAATCAGTTCCTACTCTCTACCTATGCAAGTGATTACCTATCTCCCTCTCCATCTGCCTTTCTTCAGCGTTTCATTTCAGTGAATCACTGTGGAGTTTTTTTCATCTGTGTTGTCCTATTTGCTCTGTGTTAGCGAGGTTCATCTATGTTGTAGCACCTACCAACACACAATGCCTTTTAACGTGATAAAAGGATCTAAATTCACTACTTGCATCACTGCTGTCTCAGAACTATTTGTTGAAAAGACGATCATATTCTCAAAAGCCATTCCATTGTTACAAATCAATTTACTATTATTATCGCTTATTTTTAAGAAGAAAATATGGTGCAAAAGAGGTTGTGCTGTGGATCCAAATAACCAGAGAAGCACATTTACTTCTGCTTTTTAGTACCTGTATACCCTGGGGTGAGTTCCGATCCCCTCTGCACAACAAACGGGTTCCTCCAACGCGAAAAGAAAATAATAGTAGTGCCCAGATTCTATGGCTGTTTTGACATAATACGTGTGTCTTTGTCACTTCCCCATTGCTGGGACAAATGTCTGATTTCTACGATTAAAGGAGGAAAGGTTTATTTTACTTCACAGTTTCAGAAGGCCACAGCCCGTTTATGGGGAGCTGGCAATGGTGGAAACACAGAGCAGAGGCAGCAGCCAGAGGAAGAATTGCTTACATATGGCAGATAGGAAGCCAATTGAGACAGAAAAAGCAGAACCAGCACATGCTCCAACAAGCTTAACCCCAAGCATCTGCTCCTTCCAGCCACACACCACCCGTCAAAGGCACACAGTATCCACAGGCAATCAACAACATCCAAACTCACAAGGCTTGTGGGTGAAATACCAGATCCAAATCAATACAAGATGTAAAGTACTCAAATGGAGAGCTGAAACAGCATAGGAAATGCTCAGTAGCTGAGATCTGTCACTGAGATCCCCTACCTCATAAAAGGGTAAGAATGAAGAATCATTCCAGCTTCTCTTAGGCAAAACGTAGGGGATGGGGAAGATCCTGGGGAACATTCTGCTTTTCACCTAGGGATCCTACCCACTCTCCTCTTCTTGCTCACTCTCAATCTTTTGTTTTCTTTACAGTTCTGTTCTGGTAGCAGCAAGTGTTTCTTAAAAAATGCTTCCCAGATTCTCTTGCAATGAGGAGTTAACTGTTTTATGATCCAGTTTTAGCTGATGATATATGAGCAGAGTGAACTATTTATTTTTAAGAAAAGTTATTGGTTTCTGATAAAAAGTTGGCAAATGCAGCCGGCACAAAACATTTCCACCTTAATTACTTCCTCAGTCTTGCTTGGAACACCTCTGAGTTACCTGTGCAGCGAACAACTGTCCTGCAGCCATGAGGCAGGAAGTATGGGTGAAGGATGTTGGAGCACAGTCAGAAGCGGATATGAGTGAGTCAGGTGATCCGAACTGCCTACCTCTGGACTTCGTGTACTACCACCACCTTGTCACACTTGGAATAGCTATGACGGGCTGAGTTTCCCTTATCCAAAATGCACTGGGCCAGACATGTTTAGGATTTCAGATTCTGGTGCATTTTCAAATATCTGCTATATTTATTGTGATATCTTAGAGATGAAACCTAAGGCTAAACATGAAATATATCTGTATCTTACACGTACCTATACAAATAGCCTGAAGGTATTCTTACACAATATTTTAAGGGTGTCTCTGTTTGACTGCAGCTCACTATGTGAGATCAGGTAGAGTAGTTTCTCAATGTGGTATAATGTTAGCACTTAGAAAGTTTCATGCTTTGGAATATTTTGGATTTCAGGTTTTTGAAATAGGAGTATTTGTCCTGTAGTGATTAAGTATCTACTATAATGCAAATGTTTTATATATATTCTCTAAATATTTTAAGAATTATTTTGGAAGATAAGTTTTACTATTGCCACTTTATAAATGAATGAGATGAGAATCAACTTTAAAGAAGCTGCCTATGGACAGGCAGTGAACCAGAAACAGATCTGGGTTCAAACACGAACATATTTGGCTAGCCTGGTCCCATGCCACTCTGTGACTGGTCATTACTTAGCAAGTGAACTTCAAAGCAGGCGCCAAGTCTGGAGTCTCATTTGTATCACACCTAGCCTAGATCCTTTTCTTTCTCAAAGTAAGGAAAGATATTCTCTGCTTTTTCACCCTGCTAAGCTGACACTTTGCATTTTAAGGCCATAGTTTTCTTCAGGGAAACTAGCACTAAGCAGCAAGCAGACGAAGTTTCAGGTAATTAATTTTAACCAAAATGGGCAAATAATTGATGAAGTTACTGAGTAGGCTTCGTAGATTAATGGTTAGTAACAGAGTAAATTAAAGCAGTTAGGAATTGACTACATTTAGGTTACATAATGCAGATTTGTCCCTCTTCTTCCCCACACAACCATTTTGCCTTTGCCTCCAAAGCATGTTAATTGAATATGAAATATTCTAAATAAATATCTTCCTATTATCTTCCTAATATCACAAAAGCTCAGAGAAAGATGCACTAGGAAGCAATAATGTCATTGTTTTTCTATCTTTGCTTGGTTTTCAAGAACAATTTCACCTTGGAAATCATTTCTCAAGCAAATATCCTGGGATGTGCTGGTAAGCTCCACAGAAAAAAGCTTCCAAGATTGGAAATGATCTTTCTTACAAATTCTTAACTCACATTGATACATTAAAGATTTGGGGAGAAGAAACTTTTTGACTTTGTATAACCCAGATTTATTTGATCCAAAAGTTCTTTCATTTATACCACCTTGTACACTTGTAGAATATGCATAAAATTATTGCTGTTTTAAGAGAATTAAAAACAATGCCACATCTATTTTTATTTATTCATTTATTTTGGTACTAGGACTCAAACTCGGGCCTTCTCACCGAGCTACATCCCTAGTCCATTTTGTTTTTTCAGTTTTGCTTTTGAAACAGGGTTTCATTAAAATGCTAAATTGCCCAGACTTGTTTTGAACTTGGGATTCTCCAGTCCAGTGTCCCAGTGTGCTAGGATTATAGGACTGTGCCACTAGACCAATCTGCCATGCCTGATTTGTTAACTATACAACTCCACGTAGAGGAGAGATCAACAAAGTATAAAACCTGGTCTGGGACTTCTTTAAGTTCTGGGAGCCAACAATTGTCCAAACAAAGCAACAATGACAATGGCAATAACAGCAATCCTGGAAGATAATGCAATGGGGATCGACCTGCAAGGCTGAAAAACTTAAAATGTTTTCTATCTTTGAAAATTTTATTTGCCTACTCCTTTTTGCAGACATTAAAATTTTAAAATCAAATCCATATATTCTGATCACATAGAGTATAGGATTTTTTTTTTAATTTCAGAAAGGGGAAAGTGAAGAATGAAAGCAAGAATAAAATGTACTGGCTGATGTAACCTGAGAAACAACCTTAGGAACGTGAGGAATAATTTTCTACCATTTCTTCAATGATAGCCCATCAAGGAGTCCTTTGTGTAGAACACATGTCTCTGGTTCCTTCAGCTTTTTTTTCTTTTGCATATACCGGGGTCCCTTTTTTACCCTGTCCCTTGTTTCTAAATATATTCCACCTGGTGTACATTGTTCTTCAACTAGAGTAACCACACTGACGACTTGTACTAGTCTAACGGGGGGTACCTCACTGATCAGAGGAAAGACTCTGTCCAGCCATGTGCCAAATTTTATATACATGGTTGCTTTTTGTTAGGCACGTCCAATTTCTCAAAGTATCAAAATATCAGAACTGGAGATGTACATAGGTTAGTGGTAGAGTGCTATGGTTTGGATCTACAGTGCCCTCCCAAAGCCTCATGTATTTGGAAGTTTTTGAGAGATGGGGCCTCGCTGGAAGGGTGGGCATACTTGGAGTTTGTCTAAGAAAGGGTGAAGAGCTGGGGAAGTACCTGGAAACTAACTTGGCTTCCCTGTCTGCTGTGTCCTAAAGAGCTCTCCAGATGTCTGCCTGGCCATGGGTTTCTACCACAATGGCTGCCCATGTGTAGACTGTGACCTTCTGAAACTGTGAGCTAAAAATTAAACTTTTCTCCCTTAAATTGTGGATGCAGGGTATTGAGTCGCCCGAACAAATAAGTAATTAAGACACCTGGTATACTCAAGGCTCTAAATTCATCCATGGGGGTGGGGGGGGGTGGGGAGATAGAAAAATCAAACAAAAAAGTTTGGACTTTCAGCCTCAGGAAGATGGATAAGGCAGCCTCAGATTCACATTCCCCAGGTCGTAAGCAGCTACTCTATCTTGACCAGGCACAAAGTTTTTCATTTGTCATAGTCTTCACCACTCGCTTGTATTGGTAGTAATGAAAGTGTCCCATTCGTTAGGACGTCCTGTCTCATCTCTGAGTACCTGAATATATATCCTATATTCTCCAGTGCTTCCTGATACTCAATTTCTAGAAACATTTGTCTATCTGTATATTTTTAAATCTTCCATCAACAGAGAATAGGCCTTCAAGAAATCATATATGAGCAAGAAGTTGCCACAGAGAAAAAGTTCAGGGAAAGATTCCATAACTGGTTTCTCTTACGGTTTAGAAGAGTGTCAGGATAGTCTTCATTTACCTAGTGACGGATTGATGAGGCATGGGGGGGGGGGGAGAAAAATTTTTAAAAAGAGAGAGAGGAGAGCCTACGGATGGAGCCAAGTAGATAGAGCAGAAGACAGGAGAGAGACCATCTGGGGTCTTTTTCCCATTTTTCCACCTGATCTACTGTGTGTTACTGTCTTCCTTTCCTTTCTGGCCTTTACTCAGTTCTCCAAATTACACTGATGTAGCACCTGGCTTTGCTTTCTTGGTTTGTGGGTGCTCAGTAAAAAATAAGTCATAAATGTAGAAAAAACTTGATATAATACTGTAGCACAAGGTAAGTAAGGTGCCTTCAATCCCCTACTTTTCAATTTGGCCTACGACTGACCTTATAGGAAAAAAAAATTAGAAGCAAAACCAAAATCACAGCAACACAAATAGTCAAACAAAAATTCTACTAACAGAAATTGCTAACGTCCTTTAGTACCAAGACACATTCATTTTCCTGCAAACTGTGTGCTGTTAAAAGGCCCAGATGGACTCAGCATGAACCGAGAAAGATGGATAGCAACGGTCGTGTGTTTACCAAGAGTTTCAGACCAGTGCGGCTTTTTGGCACAAGATGCCAGCTTTTTTGACTTGGTTTCAGAGGTGAGGGGTGGAGAAGTTTGAGATGGTTGGCTACCACTGAGACCAGCAAGGTTCCTTGGAACATACAGAAAGAGTTCCTCACTTTGGCCTCAATTTTAACTCTGCTCAAAGCATTCTCCCATCGTTTCCACCTGGATACCTTTTCCAGTGATTCCATTCTAGCTCTGGGAGTTCAGAACAACTGCACACACCTCCTGGATGTCAGCACCAAACACAAACATCACTGAGTACAACTTGACCCTTTCCCAGTAAGTGCTGCATTATGTGATTACAAAAGAGGAAACCACAGAGAAGGAAAACAAGGGAAGACATTCCTTTCCTATGGGGAATCAATGACAGCCAATGGCCATCCCAAAGTCATGAATTTCAGTACGGGAAGGTCTTTCAATTTTCTTCCTGGTTGCAATTTTATCTGATAAATTTCCAAGGTCTATTGAATTGTTCATTTTGGGATAACGTAAGAGTT
Organism: Ctenodactylus gundi; assembly: GCA_004027205.1. Taxonomy (NCBI): domain Eukaryota; kingdom Metazoa; phylum Chordata; class Mammalia; order Rodentia; family Ctenodactylidae; genus Ctenodactylus; species Ctenodactylus gundi. The sequence continues at coordinate 228,625 of PVKB01000082.1, read as the reverse complement.
AAACCCAATTCTTTTCCTGCATACTTGACCTCAAAACTATAATTTTATGAAGAAATAGTATGTTGTTGAAATTATGTTCTCGAACTTGCTGTGAAATTTATAGTCAAAGAGAATTTTGTTCAAGGAAAGTCAAAATGAGGCCAAATTTGGACTCTCTTCGTACAGAAGAAGAATGGTCCCTGGCTCTCAGGGCTAACAAAGATGGATGTTTTGCTTCACTTGGCTTTGAGTACAAGAGGATAAAACTTTGCCCTGGGTTATATACAAGATTATAATATTCAACAGGATTATAAACTAGAATCTTAATCATGTTCCAGTTGTTTTGCAACTGCTTTAAGGTTAATAACAATTTAATCTTTGACATTTCCACGTATAAGCATATAATTTATATATGCAAAAGAAAACAGGTTTTGCAGACACAAATGAATACTAGACATTTGAGCAATCACAAAAAAGATTCCCTCTTGGGAAAAAATTTGAACTGCATTCTTTTCAACTTTTTGGTGCCTGTTTCTCATTTTGGTTGGGAATAACACTCTCGGTCCAAGGACTGACTTGCACTGTGCAGGGTCACAGCAAGTCCAACCAGCTAGAGGCGGCAGCACAGGGATTTGTACAGGGATCCAGATGTTCTCTGCTTTAGAGGTACCTTTCCACTACTCAGAGTGAAATTGAAAATAGCACTTAAAATTTGCCATGTTTGGCAAATTTTAACAAAAGTATGAAGATTGTCACTGTAAACAGGGATTTATCTGTAGATAAAATAAAATGGGGGCAGGTGACATGGATAAGGAAGTGATAGGAGTTTAATAGAATATCTACAATGTTCAGGAGCAGTCTGTGCTACAGAGCAAGACTCTACTCAAGAAAAAAAATGAAACATCTATTATGCGCCAAACACTATACCAGGTATGTACATAAGTCATCTGATTAAATATTTACTACACCTCTTTCCCAATTTTAAAGATAAAGAATAAAGAACTAAGTCTGAAATAAACTAAGCTTCTTGCCCAAAGAATAGTGCTAGATGTATAATTTTATAATATAAATTATAATAATTATACAATATTATAATATTGTATAATAGTGTTAAGACCACGCTTGTTGCCATGAAGCACCATTTTTACATCAAAGACAAGAGAGGCCTTGTATCGGATGATTACTGGGCACAAAGATGACAACGCTGAATACTGGAAGGTAGACAAGAGAAATCTTGGCATTTTGGATGATTGGAGCAAGCTTCAGAGCTCTCTGGACATCCACTTTGATGGGTGCAGAGCAGAAGTGGAGTTGTAAAGCCAGTGTATCTACATGGATTTTTGCTTTTGGCATAAATCTCAATTTCCTTTTACCTTCGACACTAAGAATCTCAAAACTGTAGAAGTCTAGAGAGGAAACAGTATGATTCCTGCAGAGGTTTCGGGAAGCCTACTTTAACCCAAAGGACCTAAGCCAGGTCTACGTGTACTGCGTACCTCACTTAAATTAGAGGAAATTGGAAGGAACAGATCCTAGACTTGTGGAGGAAAAAGCATTAGAGTCAAGTCTGATGACAGATTGGACAACGGGGCAAGGGAGAAAAACCAAGCTAGTGTCCACAGATCCTGGCAGAATCTCAGGGCTTCAACTTCAAGGAGGATGAGACCCTGTGTGTTTCAGTCAGTAGTCTACTGTAGGACCTAGCAGTGTGTAAAGATTTATTTCCAGTTTTTCAGAATGAATGACTAAGAGCTATTTTGTATCATAGAGCAAAAAGTTATGGGCAAGAAACTTGATGGAGGAGAGATCTGAGACGACACCACTGGGACATACACAAAACATTACTAAGTTCTAAGTGTATTGAAAGTAAAGTCCACACAAGCTCTAATTGATTTTTGTTCAAAGGGAAAACAAATGAAATAACCTGAAGGAGCTCTCTCCTCCAATAATCAGAGATTTGTTGATAGTCTCAAGTCACTGGGCACTTAAAATTGAGAAGCAAATGACTCCAGCCTCTGTGGTGTTCATTTAAGACTAACTCTATCCTCAGTATAGTTCTATCCAGGATTAATTCAACTCGGATTTATGGTTTTAAGGCCCCGAGGAAGCGCTCAGAATAATTTTTTGTGAAGACTACTTCTGGCAAGCTGAGACCCTACTGGGAACATAAATTTGTCCTGAAATGACTACAGATGATAGACAGGACATTGAACAAACACAGGGCATGAGCTTCGGCTAATTAGAATGAATTTTTCTATAGAATAGGAGCAGAGCGTTACAGTGTTTCTTCCATTTCAGGCATTCCTCCTTGACTTATTCGTTTGTAGAGAGATCCAAGGGGGCTGGAAGACGGAACAGAATTAGGAAATTTAGTGGGTTTGGGGCAGATTATATGCCGGTTCAACAGAATTAGTACATAGGACTTGATTATCAGCCCTATAAGTGACATTAACACTTGATGACATTAACAAGAGACGTACAAGGTAGCTAGTCACTACCTGCAGGTAAGGGGAACACTCTAAAACATTGGTTTTAAATAATGACAATTGTTTATTATACGCATACGTGATGTGTCAACTGGTCTTGGCTAGATCCAGTCAGGGGTCTTCAGGAAACTGTAACCTCTGTTCTGAGTCAGGCTTGACCAAAGCACCTTAGAACAGGCAGTTTACCTCAGGATGTCTCTCTTCTTTGTCTCCTGGGAACAAAGGTATAATCTGTTGTGTCTTCTTTGTAGTGACAGTACAAGTCCAACAAAGAACTCAATCACCTATGTGCATTTCCCAGTCTCTGCTTGCTAAGGCAAGTCATGTGACCAAATTTACAAGGAGAGGGGTAGAAAGTATTCCCTGCCTTCTGAAAGGAACTCAAGTTCTCCAGGCACAGCGAATACAGGAAAGGGTCAGTGATACCATGAACCACAGCGAATATTTCCTCCTCTTGTCTTTCTCCTTCTCCTCCTTCTTTTCTTTCCTTATGTTGAGCATTGATTTCTCCTTTTGGTAAGGGCAGCTCGGCTTTTCCTTAGGGATTTCTCCTCCACTTTTGGTCCTTCTTGACTCCACTTTCCAGCTTTCAGGATGGTGGATAGCTCAGACCTGTACAGTCACAGCTTTCTCGACAGTTAGGCCAGGGGCATTGTTTCAGAGACAGGCATGTGAGCCAAGACAAGCCAACAAGATCAAATTCTAGAGATTTTCTGTAGTTGCTGTGAAAGAGTAGTTTCTTTCTAATGAAAGTCACTAAGAGGCTAGAACATAAGCCTAGAGCTTCTGGAAGCTGAACAAACTTTGAAAACAGTGTTAATTCAAAGAAAAAATGGTGAAAGACAGAGCATACGAAACTGAATAATAAACAGTTGATTGCCTTTGATCCCCTGACTCCAACTGTGCCTCAGAGATCACTTAAGAGACTTGCAGGTGTATGCCAGCACCTCTGTCCCTTTTCCCCTAAATCATCTTGAGTTTGATTAGAGAAAGATAAAGCTAAGCATAAAGGAAACTAAAGTTTGAGGGAATTATTTAAGCCAGGAAGATTTCAGTAGGGTATTTTGGAGAATCTGTCAGTTAAGCTAACCAATATTCTGTTTAAATTTGCTCTTTCTTTCTTTTGACTAAGGAAACTTTTCAATTCTTTTTCTTTCCCTGGAAAAGATAATTCACATGAAAGGGTCCAGCTAGAGCCGACATACTCTGAAAAATGAATTGTTGGATGCCTCTTTCATTTCTACTTGGCAAGTTTTAACATGAAAATGAGATCTCTCCAGTTAACTCTCTAGTTAATTTTCCAGTTGGCCTAACAATGTGTTTAAGAAACCTGTCTCCTAAAAGATTAGTCGGGCCCCACTGCATTAGAGAGGAAATGCGACACCATGGCTATGCAGTTAATCTATTCATTATGTATGTTTTCGCTGTTATTTTTTTCTGAGAACCAACTGAAGCATGAGGGATAACATAGCTTTCTTAAGCAATTTCTTTCAAGTTCTAATGAAGAAAGTTTTAAGCATATATTCCTATAATCTTTTTTCAAAGTAGTCAAATGAAAGTCAGGTAGATTATGCCTACAGCTGCCCTTTCTAGAAGATTCTCCTCCTAGGCAGAAGTCATATTCCAGGCATATCCATATTTGATCTTGTTCACAGCTAGACCTTTCCATATACCTTCTAACTTTGTGAGATAAGCTCTAGGACTGAAAATTTAATACATTTTAAAAATCTATAAAATTTCATACTTCATTCTGTTTCATGCAAATGAAATTGACTATTTTATCTGTTTGTGATGATGTTAATATTAGAAACAAAAGAAATATCAAGGGGGAATATATACAAATTTTCAAACACACATGAAACAATGGTAACGATTCCCACAGCAACATTAATATCCCAAGTTGAAAAAACATAGAAAGAAATGGCCATGAATACATTTTCATGGTCGATCTCTGTCCTTATGAGACATAAGGATATAAATTCACATGCGTATGTGAGTGCACGCACACATATGCACACACTCCAAATTCAAACACAAATTGAGTCATTACCATGCAAATCTTACTGATATAGAAGCCCATGCTATTACTTATCCAATTAAAAACTATGCTTCTTAGATGTAAATTTCCTAATAACCTTCACTTGAACCATCCACTCTTCTTAATCTTAGAGCCTTGCCAGCATACCTCACTCTTCAGAACAGATGTAGGTGCTGGGGATTTTGTTCTGAGTAGGTCTTTCCCATGTTTGCAACCATGTTGCTATTTTTGGAAATCAGTCATAATTTGGCTCGGGGAACTGTACTGGACTCTTTTGGCCAACTCTGATTACTTTCTTTGCAATTACATTCAGTAGATAATGACACAGCAAAATGCCACGCAAGATGTCCCATACCTACTCCCCATCCCCATATTTCCATTAAGATCCAAGAAGAAGAATGTTGTGGGGACTAGAAGAGGATCTCTCCACCCTGTCGACCTGTAGTCTCATCTTTTTATTTTCCAGCATTTGGCTGTGGTAGATACTACGGACAAGAGGACACAGTGATTACCCATAAGGATGTTGTTCTCTTAATCACTCACTATTCTCACTCATAAGAGCTAAAACAAGAAAGTAATGAAGGCACTTGAAGAAACAAACAAGAATCTGGAAGAGCGTGTGGTGGAACAAATTATTAAGCTTCATTTAGATGGGCATACAGAAAATATATTCTCAATAATAATTTCTATCACTGCAAACTCTCCAAGAAATTTTCAACTAGCCAACCTGGTAAGGCCATATGGAATGGTATGCTACTGAAATATCTTTTGCCCAGTGGGTCAATAATTGCATACGTAACTGTACACGTGAACCTCAAGGTCCCTAAGAGCCAGTAGAGCTGATGGCTAGTAAGGCAGGGTCCTTCAGGGCAACACGCAATGGCAGTACTGTTGTCCTCTGTGATCTACTGGTATCCCAGCCTTACCACTCATGATAACTCTAGCTGGAGTTTGACATGTTACCTGAACAATTAGACATGCTTTGCATGCATTTGTTGCATGAACTGAGAACACACACTAAATTGATTGCAAGACCTCAAAAGAAGAGAATTCTCACACTATTTGAGAGTCTCAGAAAGCTAAGATCAAAAGAGAGAGAGCTCAAGACGAGAGTGTCATGTCAAAAGTAATTGAATTATTGGGAAGTGAGAGAAGCCAAGCTAAAGCTCACATCCGTGAAAACGGAGTTTCAGTGCTACTGTGTTGCTGTCTAATTTTTTTATAATGAGCACTCAGAATTTTCTCTTCACCACAGTTGGGAAGATGACCCACTTTCATGTTTAACAGAACTATAGTTTCACCTGGGTAAAATCTGCCACCAAGGTCTTTAAATTTTCCCCATCTGTATTACAGGCATAGATTCCACATTTGGCTACATAATTTAGGCTGAAAATAAATACATGATCATTAACTTATAATATGAATGTATGAATGCCATTGCAAAAAAACAGGAAATTAAGCACTTTTTTAAAAATAACCAGTTTTAAGAAACAGAAGAACTAGAAGAATAGCTCCAGGGCAAGAGTGACTGCCTACCATTTGAGAGGCCTGTGTTTGACCCCAAAACCCCAAAAAGCAAAAACAATCTATATTGATATTACTTTCTGTAATGTTTACGGAATTTCTGTTATAAAATACAATGTGTATTCTGTAACGGTTAGGGTTTAAAGAGAGGCAAAGTTAATACAATTTATAAAGTGGGTCTGTTTGGAGGGCTTACAAATCTGAGGAAAGGGACAGTCCAGACTGGCTGTGTGCACGTTAAAAGCTGGAGGGCCCAGAAGCTGCTCAGACTCATGCCAGAAGGACACCACTCCAAGACTACAGGATGGCCAGTGCAAGCATGCTGCAGACAGGTGTCCAAAAAGCAAGGTAAAGACTGGACACTGATGAGAGTCTGTGATGGAAACCAGCGAAGTGACGACAGAGGAGAGTTGATGTTTGTGTGAAAACTCAAGCCCAGGCCGGACCTTTCCCAGGAAGCGCCTCTCACAAGTTTCTTCCTTCTTTTATTCGGTTTGGGCTGTCAATTCGGTTCCCCACATCCTGGACCTTCCTCACTTCCTGGCCTAAACATCAAAAACAAACACCTGAAAGCTCTTCTCTGGGCATTTCCCAATTTCAACAAGTTGACATAATCCTGCTAACGATCACATGTTTTTGTTTTTTTGCAAAAATCAAAAGAAAGACTAATGTCTATAAGGCTATTACTGAAGAGCAGAAACAAATTTTTAGATATTATTTTAATAGTCTTTTTTCTAGACCTAATTTGGAACTATTTAAATTTGTTTTCTAAATTTAAAAAGATCTTGGCTTCAAAGTGCTCCTTCTTTTGCTGCTGATGGTCTTTTCTTATCTCTATTCAGCACCTTAAACAGGTGATGGGAAACTGACACACTAGTGATGTGAACTACCACTACAATGAGAATTGGCTACACAGACTGTAGGGACGTGAACATTTTGTTCACTGAAAGTAACATGAGGTAGCCAAGCCTGGTGAGCAGGCTTGTACCCTCAGCACTCTGGGAAGACGGGGCAGGACAGCAAGCTCAAGCCTAGCAGGGGCAACTTAGTAATGTATCAAGACCCTGCTTAAAAATAAAAATGAAAAAGGGAGGTGAGGGGCTGGGGGCTGGGGCTGTAGCTCAAAGTGAAGGCTCTGAGTTCAATTCCCAATACCGCACTGAAAGAAAGTCACACATGGTAGTCAGAGTGTAAAAGGGTCCAGTTGCCATAGAGATGAGTTTGGCTGTTATTCAATAATTTTACAATGTAATTGTCATATTTCTCAATATCACTCCATCCCACATACACAGAAGAATTGGAAACATGCATGTTTAGACAAATTTTAACACACAAATACTGGCTGGAGCCCTCTGCGGGACAAGTGTAAGGCAGAACTTAAGTATCTCCAGGAGCTAAATGAATCAACAGCAGGAGAGTCATACAATGGAATATTATTTAGCCATACAAATAACAAAATACTGATGCATAATGCAATGTGAACGGACTTTGAAAGCATTATGCTAAAACGAGCCACTCACAAAGTCACAAAAGGCTAGATGTCAGATAATTCTATTTGTATTAAATGCCCACAAAAGGCAAATCCATAGGAATGGAAAGGCAAGAATTATTTGCTAGGGGCACGGATAAAGGGAAATAGGAAGAAAGTGCTTAGTGATCACGAGGTTTCCTTTTCAGGTGCTAAAAATATTCTGTAACTAGAGAATAGAAACAACTGCCTGATCTTAGGAGTGCGCTTGATGCCAATGACTCCTATGTTTTTAAAGGAATAAAATGATAAATCTTACGTGAAATTTTATCATAACATTTCAAAAGAACTAAAGGAGCAGAGGTGTGTCAAAAAACAAAAGTATCTTGCTTCTAATAAACATAAACTCAATAAAATCTTATTCCACCTGAACTCCAAAGCATCCCTTTCTTTGGATGATGATTTTTAAATCTTCCCATGGAAATTGGTGCAGGTTTCTGAGTCCCCTGGCCAACTATACTTACTGTATTGATGTCCAATCTTCCTTACAGCCAGAGCTTAATGTCAATGGCAGCTGAAAATTCTAAGGGCAGGATTGTTTTTAGGCCACACACCAGCAGCTACATGAGATAAAGGTTCATTCCTTCCTGCTGCCTTCGTCTTTCAATTCCCACATCTAACTATCCATCAGTAGTGGTTGCCCTGTCCGTGGACCTTCCCTCAGAATTGTACCTATGAGTACAGTTAGCAGCTCCTTGCTTCTATCGACAGTGTGGTGTCTGAAATCTTTAACAATGCTCTCAAACTAGAGATGATGCTGGCCATGACCTTGGACCAATGTGTGAGTACAAGACAAATGTGGTTATTATTCCTATGTAACTGAAGGGGAAAATGAAGTTTAGAGAATTATAATGACTTGCCCAAAACAGTAAGATTAGCTGTGGTGCTTAGACTTGTACACTTGAAGTCTGACCTGAAGAGCATCAGATGGTGAAAGAGAAGAAAAGAGGGCCAACTAGATGTCACAAAGCAGCTGGGGTTGGTGCATGCAAGGGGGCACTAGCAGAATATTTTGCACAAGAGGAATCATCCTCTGACATATATTTTTTTTAAAAGTTCATTGGCTGTTGTTTAAGGAATGAACTGTTAGGGGATAGAATCCTAAGGAACAGAGGCAAATGCGGCGGTGTGAAGGCAAAGGCGATGGCCAAGGAGGAAGATGAGGACGCTTAACCACATACAAGATCCATCAACAGCATAACTTAATGCTTGCCTGCCTCTGCCAGGTGAGGGAAAGACAGAAAGTCAGAACGACTCCTTAGGTGTTGAGTATCAGCCAATGTTCTGTCACTGATGTCTATGAGTAAGAGTGCAGTAAACAGTGGGAACTTTGGAGTCTAACTAACAACTTGTAGATTTCCTCCTGCTTTCCTCCTTTCCTTACACTGAAGAAATCTTCAGTGAAAAGATACTCAACAACCAAGTGAAAGGATTAGGTGATTTAGGAAGGAAAGTGGGGAGGCCGGATGATGCCTTTAGGAAACCCTGACAACAGCCATGTAACCCCAGGCCCCTGAGATTCCTTTGTAAAGGAGTTTTGTGTGTGGAAGAGATTGGGCTGATGCTCCCGCCTTTGGCAGATGGCCCATCTACAGCTGGAGAGGTACTCTGTCTCTTATTCAACAAAATTAAGTTGGCTTTTTCATGTATTTTTTGTGATTTTTTGAGGCACCTTAAATTTGAAATCATCTCGTCTATTTTTTTTCTTAACTCTCACTATAAAAATCCTGTAGTGATTCACTTTTGTGTGCACCTTCCAAGTTGGAAAAATCAAGGTAACAGATTTGACACATTAAGAATTTACTATTAGGTAATAAATGAAGCAACTTGATCCAAATTACTCAGCTTGACAGGCAGGGTTTCTGAACAGCCCAAGAATGGGCAATGCTCAAAAGTTTACCAAATAAACCGAAATAATTGCCTCTCCCATATGTATACACAGCTCAATACTTTGTTGTGGGAAATTTTGAACCAAAACTGTAATTTCTAGGTGTTCTAAATACACTGTATCTTAGGGTGAACTCACTGAGCTGCGTTACCTCCTTTCGAGGCACAGGACTGGCTAAGTTCATTAATTGTCCTTTGATTTCATGGGCCATTGAAATGTCAGCCCTTGTGGTTCCCTGCTGAATGGCTCAGGATCACCAGGATCCAAAGGGTATATAATCGTCTTAATTCCAATTATTGCCTCCTTCTCTTCATAAGTTTCTAAAAGGCCCCACTAAGGCTTGCTTTTTTTTCCTGAGAACTAAATTTCATCTCATGCTACCAGTTTTCCCAACTGCTTCATTTCTTTGTGCACTATACTCACCTTGCCAAATTATTAATATTATGGGGATACTCCCACTGCACATTCTTGACATACACTTAGTCATGATAATCAAAGGTCAACAGTGGCAATTATTACAGGAATAAAAACCATAATGCTTTAACTCAAAAGCTTTTGGTTTAAGTCACCTAGAATTCCAATCCTATACTGCTACTTTCAAGCTGCATAGTCTCAGATGAGCTACTTAAACCCCTCTGAGTTTTATTTTCTTCATCTGCAAAATAAATATGATAAGAAATCCCCTAATTATTGTGATGATGAAATAACACAGTTTAACATAATTTCCAATAGGTAGAAAGTGTCTGATAAATGTCCACAACCTTTGTCTTGGTTATTACCAACATCTTAGAAAATGGAAAGCTTGCACAAAACCCATTTGCATACATGAAATGCATGGAACCCAGTGACTGGAATGCACCAAGCTCTCAATAAATATCAGATACTAGAAGTCATGAATCAATTGGAAACAGAAAAATATATCTTAGGAAAGTAGAGATTATCTAGTGTAATCCTCTCATTTTACAGACGATGAAACACGTTGAAGAAGGGACAGTACCTGCTGCAGAGCTCAAGAAGGCACAGAGACAGACGGCACCCGGGCTTCCCTCAAGTCACCCGGAGGAGCTTCAAGGAACTGAGGCAAGAGAGTTTATGGAAAGAGAGAGAAATGCACACAAGATGCTATAAAATGGGTCACACAGAGAACATGAGAACAGACTCAGAAAGAACATGGCAGAGACTGGTTCTCATGATGCATAGGCATAGGAACTTTAAAGAAATAAAGTCCTGACAACAAAAATTGGGAAAAGGAAAAGTCAAGAGGCAATTTAAAAGCTCAACAAAGAAGAATAAGGACTTTTACAAGAACTTAAGGTCATAAAATATTACAGGTCTGTGACCTTGGTCCTGACATAAAGATCAGGAGCATCATAACCACAACACTTTTCCAAAAGCCGAGATTCATAGATCACCTGCAGGTCCCACCCCCAGATTATTCAAGACATAGCCAACAAAGAGCTGTTACTGGCCACCGCAGCTCCTAACAACTTGATGCCACTAAATACCCAAGAATGGCCCCTGAGTGGGTCACAGAAGTGTACAGGACAATTAGTATCTGCAATGGGAGAATGAATGTTGGGTGAGGACGACAGCGGAAGCCAATACACAACTACTGTTCCTGTGTAATGAAGGAAGGACGTTAATGTTGACATCTGGTGCAAACACACAGATGCAAAACCTAGAGAGGGAAAGGGCTGTCAGGAAGAGGAATACATATCAAAAAAAAAGGGCAGCCAACTAGATGGAAAGAGCACTAAGGACTTCATGGCTTAAATTTTGGCTTCTGTGCCTGGTTCTTGCTACACTTAATCCTCACTGAGGGGAGTCTTTTATGTGCTTGAAGGATAAAACGTATCACCTTCCCTGGCCTTTGTTATGTCATGGGTTTCATACTTCATTTCAAGTCATGAGGAGTACAACACCCCAACTCAAGCAGAGAGAATCTGCACCAACATACAAAAGGGATCCAAAAATTAACAACAGAAATAAATCCAAAGGACAAATACATACAGTGAAAGAATATCAAAAGGCTCAAGAGAAGACTAAGTAATCCTAAAGCCACAAAATTGGTTTCAACTTCCACCTAACAATGCTGAAAACAGAGAAGGGAAACCCTACAACCTCTCCCCTGCTTTTGTTTCCCTCGTGAAAAAGAGTACGTGTGTACTATACTACTGGCAACGATTAAATGCAAAGAAAATTGAAACATGCATTATGCCTCAAGGATTTACAGATGCTAAATTTTTCACATATTCAAGTAAAATGTGCTCTTCTTAGGGGACCACTTAACAACATTCAGCACAGCAAACTAGCTAAACTGTGTGCTATCTTCTCAGAGGTCTGGGACATGCTATTTTGCAAATGGGGTGTCTGCTCGAATCCCCTAAGGGAGGGTCCTAAGAAAATGAAGAGATACGCACCAATGATTCTCACGCCAGTCTCCCAGAACCCACACCAGAGATTCACCACCAAGGCCATATGTGGCCTAAGCACCCTACCTCACACTACCTGCCCTGCAGTACCAGTCAATAGCATCTGCAACAGAATCTACCCTTCTTGGCTAGTCCCCAAATTTTAAGTATGAATTGGAGACAGAGACAAGATGAGGATCCAAGGGGTGCAGCTCAGCGCCAGTACCTGCACACCTTCTTTCTGCTGTACCTCCTTTCTCCCAGGCTGTCGAAGATGCTAATACCTTTTAATAGCTCACAGAACTCAGGTGTGGTTCAATTAACGGGACAGCGGGGAATGCAAATCGGAGACATGTACAAAGGCCTATTTGTTAATGGTAATAATCATGTCAGGCTCATGTTGGTGGACTGACTGACATTGCTCCATGCTCAATTATGCTAATATATCAGCTTGTCACAACCAGAAGAGGATGTGTCCATATAAGGCAGCAGATAATAGCAGTACGAGTTTTAAAGCCAACCACAGTCGAGTAGCAGAGATCACCTTCCTCTCACTAGCTGTGTGACCTTGAGCAAGCTAGGTCACAGAGCCTCTCTGAGGTACAGCACTATCCTGTTAGAAATGAGGCTAAGCATATCCATCTGGACAACTTCTGAAGTCAAAGGAGATACTAAAGGTAAAGCATCTTATTCACAGACTACATCATAATAGGTTGTCAAAATATGTGACTCTCATGGTTGTGGCTGTTCTCCCCAGAATCGCTGCAGACAACAAGATCTCTGAGGAGAATCAAGCAACTGATGTTGTCAAGGACAGAATTAGGAGACTAGAAAGAAGGCATTTCGCCTGACCCCTAAAGTGGTAGATAACTGGTAAAGAGGAAAATCTAAAAGGACAGGGAGAGACGATTAAAACTATCACACTAGAGACGGCTGCAGTCAGCCTGATTGGGTATGGTGGCTAGACCTGGAGCTACAAAGAAACCAGAAGCCCAGCAACTGCAGAGACAAAGGAAAAATCCAGCCTGGCAGACATTGCAGAACACTCAAAGGTTTCTACCAAAGAAAAAACTGGGTCACAGAATAAGCAAGCAGCAGGCACCTGGCATCTGGTGGGGACAGAAACTTGGCCAGCGTTACTAAAGACAATCTAGGGAGGTACAGTCTACCTCTGGGGAAACCCTTGATAGCCTCGAGACCCAGGAACAGACTGTGGTTGATGGTGATGCTGCCTTTGAGAGGGACATCCTGAAATTTAATGAAGAGCTCTATCTTAAAGAGGCTCTTGGTAGTCAGGTTACAATGGTATTCTGTCAACCACCAGGCTGGCTGCAGGAACAGGGCAGGGCTAGGGTTGACTTACAAAGTTATTGATGGGGGCTAATTTAGCTCCTAGATTTAGGAGTAAAGGATGGAGGGTAACAGAACTAGGCAGGGCCAAAAAAACACACAAATGTAAGGCAGGCTTTTTGTGTTAGAAACTGGAAAATGACAACTTTTTTTTCCCAAAGACTTTTTTCCCCGAAGATTTTATTTTTGAAATGAAGAGTTAACAAATAACATCATCAAAAGGACTAAATAAAATCAAGTAAGATACTTTTATTCTTAATGCTACCTATTGTTAACTTAGATATAAACTCTCACCTGTATAAATAAACATAAAATGTGGTATTTGTAGAATATTACAGTGTCTGAGCCACAGAACATTCAACAATAGTACAATGAATAACAATGTCTCCTATAGGTCACTTTTCAATTGCTAATCTTTTTTCATTCCTTTTTTTCAAACTCCACACTATGAGGTAGATAACAAATCTGAAACAGCAAAATTTCAGCTGAAAAAGAGGTATCCCTATTCATTTTCTACTATTTTTTTTTTATGATTCTCTGATACGTTGGACCGAGGTAGACTCAAGAAGGACAGTCCTTCTCAGGGTCATCCAATTTCTACAGGAAGCAACACCTTGCCTAAGAGCATAACTTTCAGAGGCACACCAGCCAAGCCAGGGCCCACACCCTTAACAGCCTCCTTCATTTGTCACACAACTCTAAGTCATTTCGGGATAAGGTACTAGACAAACAGGAACCACCCCTGTAGCTGAGAGCCATTAGATATTAAACTACCCAATTCTAAACCTAGCTTAGCTACTCTGTTTCACCTGCCCCTTTCCATGAAAACACAATACCTACTGTTGTACTCCCCTCGGTGCTCACGTATTTTGGTGTGAGGTGTGACATGGCATGCCTGTTTCTAAGACTTGGCACCAACAAACTACCCTTTCCAAGACAGCCATCTCCTGATCTTTGGCCTCACTGCATCTGAATTAAAAGATCACAGTTAATTTTTTAATCATTTAATCAAATATATCAAAGTAGAGTAGAGCATTTTAAGGTAATTTTAAAGTCTCAAAAGAATGACACAGAAGTACAACATTAAAATAAAATGCAAGGTGTCTTCAATACATCAAGTGAGAAAAAAGTCACAGAAACAAATTTTATAGTATGATCCAATTTATGAAAAATGTTAATATATTTATATGCATTTATAATATATGTGTAGACAGAGTAATTACTATGGCCACATCTGAGAGGAGTCACAAGGGTTGAAGAAAGATGTTAAAGAACAACTTTCATATATATATATATATATATATATATATATATATATATATATATATGTGTGTGTGTGTGTGTGTGTGTGTGTGCGTGTGTGTGTGTGTGTGTGTCTATATGTGTAAATATAGTTATATATATATGAAATACTAGCATATATATTAGTATATAATACATTAGTATATATAAATATGAAATATTAGCACACATATGTGTTAATACTTTGAGTCTTTAAAGCAGGGTTTGTGTATTATAATGTTGAAAAACGCAGTAAAATGATTTTTTAGAAACTAATGATTAACATGTGCATAGTTAACAATCACACAAATAGATAGTATTCAGTCAATAAATTTCTTGGATATTATTATCAGGCCAACTTTTCCACAAAAGAAAAACTAAGAATTACCAATTCTTAACTCCTTAACCAAAGTGGGATATTTTAAGCTGCTAAACAGCTCCAATGAACTATCAGAGAGGTTGATGCTTGGAATCCAAAGCTTTCAAAAAGATATTTATCATCATTACCTTCCTCTCCTCTAATATACAATAATTCAGTTTCCCGAATCCACACTTTGCAAGGGACTTCTGAATTAAACCTTAAAAGCTAAATTTTTCCAGAATCCGCCTGCACCTGCAAACAACGCCAATAAAAGAGCTAAGAGTAATTTGTTTTGCTCTATAATTTCAAAGTGGATCGATACAATCACCTTTTATTGTTGTCCTGGCTTCTATAACTCTTGATGGTGAATCATTACAGAAGAAGATCAGGATCCACAGATCGGAGATGGCCAGACTCCATTTTCATGTGGTTTCTGTGGTTACAAACACAGTGTGTCTGGGGCAGAGACAAGCAAATTTTAGCTGTGTCCTGTGGACTCCACTAAAGATATGGGTTTCTCAGAACGGAAGGTGAGGGTGGTAACAAGGTTGTGGCCCAGTAATACTACAAAAGATAAGATTCATGCTCTGGGACCTGAGTGGAATCCAAACTCAAATCTACTGCGCTTCGATATGAGACGTTGGGCAAGTCGCTTCACCTCTTTAAGCCATTTTTGCTTCTTGACGTAATAAAAATTTAGTATCATGTAACTACTACGGAGAATCAATAAGATGACTCAACATCCTAGTACATAGTAAGTACTTAATACACATCGCTTATTTTTCATATAATTGACATAAGACACTTCATTTGGCAGAATCTGCGCCTCCAATAAAATTCAAATAAATGCATGATAGCCTCAATCTTTGATCACAGGGTCCTTAGATAATAGTTGAAGAGGTCAAACATTTTCTTACAAAGAATGAGATAAACATACGAAGCTTATCTATTAGTAAAAGACAAATGCAGCTCACTGGAGCATTCCCTTTAAATTGTTTGGATAGTTTTAAAATATCTGGGTCTCAGCAGAAGGAGAAAGCACTGTACAAAAGTCTTCAGAAAGGAGGTGATATTTGACTTAGAGTGTAGGTCAGGTTTATTTAGATCGTGAGCAGAGTGGGAGGAATTTGGGGAGGGAAAACAGAGCAAAAGCATGGTGTGCCCAAGGCAAAAACGTAAACTAATCAATGTGGATGGACCATCACCTTTGACATAATTTGCTTAGATTAGATCCAAAACTGACTGGATAACACACCAACATATATTATCTTTTTCTTTAAAGATATGAACCTTATTCAAGCCTGAAAACTTGGTATTCTTAAGACCACTGTAGAAAAAAAAACCAATACTCTAATATCGCCAACATTTAGGCTCTTTCAACTAGAAAGCAATATTAATTAAAGCAGTTGGAATAAAATGCAGAGCTACTGTAGCATGCAGCACACGTTCTAACACAGTGGTTCCTACCATCAGCCCGTTGGATCAGTAGAAGCAACACCACCAATATTACCCTAAAACTTGTGAGAACTACGATTGTCAGGCCCCATCCAAACCTACTGGCTCAGTAATTCTAGGGATCCAATATTTAGCCTTCTGTGTTTCAACCAGAATTCAGGCAATCTGATATGACTTATGAGTTATACCACTACCTATCTTAGTGTTTTCCTTTCAAGCACACACAGGTAATATTCATATGTTGGTTAGAACAATAAACTGCTGCTCCATGGCAACTTGCATAAAAGACTAACAACTAATGCCTTCCTGCCATACTCTGTTTTGAAGAACATTCTTCTAAAGAATAAACCTTAAAGACATCTGAAATGAGGTCCTTTTTCCGACAGCAATTAAAAAAAGTAAATGAATGGTCAGTTTAATAAGGCATTTTTACTTCTTGTAATGTAGTTCAATAGAACCACCATGACTGGAGCTTTTTTTTTTTTTTTTTCCTGAAAATGTTTTAGCTGTAGATGGACCGGATCTCATTAGTAAACATATTCTGGAGCCAACAGGAGATTAGGAACAGGATATTCTGTGAAAGTGGTTGCAAAAAGCATAAAAATTGATTTTAACTACTTGAACTCCAAGTTCAAAGTCAGTGGTTGATGCTAGAAGGTTAGAATATTGCTAGTATATTCTATGTCCATTTATTAAAATTTTCTTAACAGAAGATAATGCTCAGTACATCAAAATATGTGAACAAATATCAAAGAAGAATACTAGACCTTAAAATACGAGGATATATATAGTTGTATCTGGTTTCACTAGCCCCATAGTGTAGCAAAGAACAGTTCAAAGATCTATCTTCCAAACTGTAGTAAGTATTGAGACTTAAAAAGTTTCCCACTAACACTTTTTTCACTGCATTAGCCCACTGATGACTACAGCACCCCAATGATCCAATCACCTTTCAAAGCCCCAACTCTGAGCATATGAAACTTTTAGGAACAGTGTAATTTAGATCTAACCACGAAGTCTTACTCCAGGCTGCCAAAAATTCATGTCCATTTCATCATACAAAATACAAGTTATCAAAATCTTAATAATTCTAGCTTTGCTGAAAAATCCAACTCCAAAGTCTCCCCTGAAATGCGAGACAAACTCTTAGCTATAAGGCACTATACAAATCAAAAAGAAAATTAAATAGTTCCAACAAACAACAGCGCAAGGGAAACAGTCTCATTTCAAAGCAAAGAACAGAAAGATAGAAAAGAATCAAACTATAAGACCAAAAACCATGTCCAACTCCCAAGAATGGTTGTGGCCCAATGGGAGCTTTGAAGGCTTGGGCAGATCCACCCAATAGGCTTACTAATTAGAGCCCACATACCTAAGAGATTGACTCCACTTACCTGCTGTAGCTTTCTTCAGCAAGTGAGCCCCATCTCTGACATCTCTAACTTCCTAGAGTCCCGCCTGCATCTTCAGCTTCTCTCTCATAACTTCATGTATCTTCCTCTCAGGGATACACTGCCTGGCATCCAAAAGGCCTTCTTCTGAAATTTGGGTGGAAGCCTCCATGATCCCACAACTCTTGCCTTCTGCATGCCTGAAAAGCCAACACAACATACAAGTTATCAAGGTCTGTAGCAGATTGAGCAGGAGCCTGGCTCCTTTGGACCATGGATATAAAACTATGTGAGTAGCTGATGGCTGAACAAGGAAACACTTTCCTTGATGATCCCGAATGAGCAGGGTGCTCTTAGGCTATGTTCTCAAAGCAAAATCTTTCAAGAGCACTTAAATTTCACACCCCAAGTGTGCTATGGGTGAAGTCTGAGCATTTCCTAAAGTACCCATGGCATCTTTCCTACTGTCAAGACCAAAAGTAGTTGGCCTCTTTGTAACGTTAGCTTTTTCAGCAACCATGCTTTTCTTGGTCTAACTCTACAGTTACTTTCTTTCTGACAAAACTTCAAACAAACCCATTCAGCTCTGTTTTCCAATCTTGCTTTTCATTGTAAATATGACTACAAGCAGGCAGCAATTTCCATGCCACAGCCTGAATGCTGGCTCCCTTGAAATTTCCTACACCAGACCAGTTAGTCCACCACCTTTAAATTCAGCATCACACAAAGTATTAGAGCATGGGCAAGACATAAATACTTTACCATAATGAAACATGCATGACCTCCAATTCAGTTTCCAATACAGTCCTCATCCCATCTTCACAGGCCTGAGGTTTATTATCTACTTTCCTGTCAACATTTTGGTCTTCTGAGCTCTTACTAAGATTATCTATTAATCTCTTTTTACAGAATTTTAAGATTTTTTTTTTTAGCTAGCAACTTCAAGCCTTTTCAAATGTCTCACACATCAATTCCAAGGGCTTCTGAACCACACAATCACACAGAGTCACAGCAACAACCTCATTTATCAATTTTGTGCATTAATCACTTTCCCGTCACTGGCACAAAATGCGTAACACAACTCAAAGACAGGGAGTATTGTCTTGTAATTTTTAGAGATTCACCCTTTGTCCTCTGGCTCTAATGCAGAAATATCACAGCAGAAATGTATGGGTTAAGGTGGATGAAAGCAGCATCCCCCATAGCAGCCAAGACGGAGATACTAAATGGAGGCACTGGGGACAAGAACAAACCCTTCAGGTCACATGCCCAGTGATGTACTTCCACGCAGATCTCACCTCTTGCATTTAAGCACGAGTTCATCAAGCTATGGACGAGTTTAGCATTCCTGTGATTTAATCATCTTCTCAAAGTCACTACTCTGAACTCATGAGATTTCTGGAGAATAATCTCATATGTAAAAACATACCATCGTCCCAGTACACAGTGGGTCCTCATCTGATATAATCCTTTCCTAAGTTCATTCATTCTCTGCCACCACACTGACTTCTTCACTATTCTTCAAATCACATACCAAGTGTATATCCAACTGACATTTTCCTCCACCTTAATGTTCCTGTGATTTCCTATACAAATGCTTAAAGTCCCCTGTTGACACATCACCTACCCAAACACTCTTTCTTATCTTCTTCACCTTGCTTTATTTTCATGTCCTATCTACAAATCTGTTTCATTTTTGTCTGTATTTCCAATGCTCTGGATAGTGCCATTTGAGACCACTGTACTCGCAAGGCCTAGTAAGGTACATGATGCATGGTAAAAATTCCATACATATTGGTTAAATAAAAGAATGGTAAAGGAAATATTGATGCAAAAACGGTCATATAAATATATAGGTTTCAATTTGCCTATTAAGATGGAGAAGGATAAAAAAGGAAAAGAAAGAAGGAAAGAGGGGGAGAAGGAGGGAGAGAAAGAAGAAGAAAGATGTGAGCTTGGTGGCATAACCCAGTAAATTAGTACTTGGGAAGGTGCGGCAGAATTTTGACTTTGAGGCCAGCCTGGGCTACACAGCAACTTCAAGGTTGGACTGCATTATGTAGCAAAATGATGTTTCATAAATTTATAAAAAGGAAGAAATTAATACATAAGTAAAGAAATATATACCCAACTGGTCTCAGATGGCTTGGGATATAGCTTAACGGTAGACTGCACGCTTAGCATGTCCAAGGCTCTGAATTTTCCCAGCACCTCATCCAACCAGCCAACCAACCAATCAATCAATATACAGTGCTATCAGTCAAGAAATATTCTAATCATATTTGCTAAATAGCATGGTGTCATTATGCATACTGTTTTCTAAAATACATTTATTAATATTCATTTAGTCTTAAAACTTATTCCATGCTGAAAAATTAACATGGTAACAATACCGGTGTTTTCCAATTAAACACATAAATGATAAATCTTGGTGAGGCATTTTAGTGAATTTAAACAATGACAATCTTGACTGGAAAGAAATGAAACATTTTCAAAAGGTGTCCAGTTGGGTAGAGTAAATCTAATGACATCATGTTCTTTAATGCACTATTTTGCTGCTAAGTTAGGTTGGTACATGATGTCTACATGACGAAGCCATGAGCATAGCCAGGAATTTTAAATTTCTCAGCTCACTATAGATTTGCTGCCCTGGCAGACAGTACATATCCCAAGTACCAGGTGGTTCATTACTAGTCAACTGCTCCTTCTTTCATGACTATTAGAATCATGAAAATGGTGCATAGTTTCATAAAATCCAAAATAAAATCACAAATGCTTTCTGTTGCTACACATCTGCAAGCTACCCCTCCATGGTGCCAGCAAGAGAGAGCAGAAGCCCCAGGAGAGTCAAAGGCAGCAAGGACAAAAGCACGAAACAAAGGTAAGTTAGTATGAGCTGAACTCACACCAAGAGAAGAGTCGAACAGCACATCAAGATGCTGATTGCCACCCACGGGTTCCCTCCCAAACCACTGCCGTTTCTAGGCCTAACTGGTATAGGAGCACCTGAAGAGAATCTCATACCAAGTATCTTTTTGTCCTTTTCTCCTCCATCCCTCACAGAGTAAAGTGTTACCTAAGAAAGCACAGGGAGCAAGGTGCAAAGCAAAGTCCCTCTTCAGACTATTTATACCACTTCATAGATAATGCCATTTTTCTCCCACTTTTGAATCACTGATGCCCCCACTCCTCTACTTTACCCTGCCCCCACCCCTCTGCCATACAATTTATCAAATGCATAGGTGTCATATTAATGTTTTATAAATATGC